>WOVY01000054.1:0-369960 GCA_013436015.1 Rhipicephalus annulatus | reverse complement strand
ATTCTGGTGTAAAAAAAGGTACCTTATAATCTGAAGAGGCAAACAGAATGTGCCAGTGCACGAGTTAGCTCTTGTAGTGGTTACAAGTAAGATTAGTTTTGAAGAATAAATCATTCTGCCACTTGCCTAAAGATTGGCTACAGGACATGGCACTGGATGCACTTTGTTATTTTTGAATCAAGCTATCTTGTATTCTATTTTTATAAATTACATGGGATACACATGACGGTATCACACACTTTAATGCCACAAAGATTATGCAGCGAACAATGTTATAAATGCGAAATTGCATAAGGATAAGGTGAAAACTGCACCCTCAACGAGAATGTACAGGGAGCACAGGGTGCCGGCGTCATTCCTTCTGCCCGTGCTTTTCAAGTGCGAGCTGTTTTCACCTCGTTCTGACCAACTAACTAAATTGAGATGTGTTGTTGTAGTGCAAGAGGATGCTCCATGGGAAACTAGGTTTGTCTCAAACTCTGTGTGTGTCTTTCAATCTATATAGTGCCCGGTTCAAGAGTTCATGCAGACCAGATCGTGTAAAACAGGACCGTGTAAAATGGACCGTGTAGATAAAATAACATGGACCATGTAAATAAACAGGATCGTGTAAAATGTCGTTTTCGTGTGCAACTGTAGTTGTGGTTGTGCTGAATGACCTTTCTTTATATACACTACATAACAAACTTGCTCTTTTAGAGTCGAGTGCATCTTCGGATCGATTGTAAATGTTTGCATATGCGAGGCCTTAAGTTTTAAAAGAAATTCCTCAGTGTGCCACGAGGAATTGTGTGCTCAGCGAAAATTTGCATATCATTATATACAACTCTTAAAGGCTCGTCTACAACTTTGTGCAGATTGACCTTGAGCAGAAAACGAAGAGCGGCAGCAGCCCCCAGAAAAGAGCAAGCACCCTCCAAGCTCCCGAAGCTCTCTTCGACAGGAACATCATGGTCACTGTGTGGCATTGAAAATCATTGCAAGGAGTGCCTTATCAGTACACTGTGCTGCTCTTTCATCGCAGAAGACGAAGTTGACCACTCCAGAGGAACTTCACGCTGTGTATTAGGAGTGCTTCAGTGGTTTTGTTTTTGTCCAGCCAGCAGTTAAGAAATCATGTGTCAGATTCAGCCGGGGTGGCTAGAGGGAGTCGGGCAGGCATGTTTGGACATTTGTCTAGCCAAGTAGTGCCAATTTTCGCACTGGTCCTGTTGTAGTTACTGCCACAATCACAAAAGCTACGTCACCTCTCTAAATGTACAGATGTGTCGGGGAAGATTAGCTGCATTAGGTTTTTTTTATAACTGATAGCTGCCAACATTCTTCATTATACAGGAGTTTTGTTCCTCACTTATGGGTGTAAAGTCTTCCACAAAAAATGCAACACGTCTACTTCCAGAAGGCTCCAAGGCCCTACTTGTAGGTTTTTTCGGCTTGTATCATAAGCACCTCGTTTAGGTATACATGAACATTTTATAAACATGTACAGCGAAAAATTTGGGTGGCCGGTCGTTTTGTCGTTATCATGTTCGTCGCAGTATTCTTAAGCATGTTGTGCATTACGTTGTCAATCTGGTTCATGTGCATAGAAGACATTACGAAGTTTCAGGCTACAGTATAAAAAGCCTGGAAGCAAGCTATCAATAATTTTATAACAGAGTTGCTTAATCTCATACATGATACATCACTAAACTTTCGTGCGTATTCATCAATGTAAGCTCGTCTTAGTGTTATCCAAAATGAAGATGTGAGTCGACAGATGGAAACATCTAGTGGGCTAATCAGGGTGAACAGTGGAAGTGCCTCAGACAGGCTGGCTGATGTTGCGATAGGAGGACCTATTTTTTAGAAGTCACCTTGTCATCCTTGGCGTGTTAGTTTAAATGGGGTCAGTAATGACATCATCTTTGGTGTAGGCGTGTGTGCCTGTTGGAAATGTTTGTCTGAAAAAAAAACCTATAACGCAGAAGAATGCAGCCCTTGCTTCTTTTCAAGTTAGGTTGCGCTAATACAAAGTGTTCTCCTGTCGGAAGTTCTCCTGTCGGAAAGAGAAATGATATAAAAGAAGAAAAAGAAGAAAGAGAAGGGGGATGCAAAGTAAAAGTAGTGCTACACTGTTCCTACTTTGCATCCCCCTTTTCTTTTTTTTCCCTTGTTTTCTTTTTTCACCTTTTTTGTTACATTTGCATTGTCCCATCTAGTGCATGAATCAATGACACATGGCTTTGCTATAGCAAAGATGCCTATGTGGTGTTGGATTGGACAGTGCATTGTACTTCATTCAGTTAATTACAGACTGATCAGTCTTGCAATGAGTGCTTCCTGTCTATCACCACACATGTTCCAATGAAAAGTTTGTGCATGGCTCTTAGTATGCTGCTATATAGCTTGTGTCTTGGACTACTCAAAATGAATGTTATTTTGCTGCTGTTTATGGTAATGAATTTATCCAACATGAAAATATCTTGCCTTGCGAACTTTGTCGGACCTGCCTTTCTTTTTCTTTCCTATGCAGGCATTGTATGTGAGGGAGGCAGTAACAGAGAGGTGATAGCTTGAGCTTCGGAAGAATAAATGCTGGCAGTGAAGCAACTACACATCAAACATCCCAGCCATTTTGCCAACCTACTAAATGTGTTTTGAAAAAAAAAATATTGTGCTCGGTTTCTGTATTGAAAACAGCAACATGCTAAAATATATCGCAGAGAACAAAATATTAGGCCACGTTGGTGCCTTCTGGATTTCCCAGGATGTCGTCTGGGTGTTGTTTGTAAAAAGTAAAAAGCGTTTCAAAAATACTGCCTCTTCTACACCAAATTCGGTCTAGGTGTCAAGTAAAAGTGATTGTGTGTAGTGCATGAAGCTCAGTAATATTAGTGCAATTTTTTTGGCACATCAAAAGCAAGGAAGCAGTTCTCTTTATATGGCACGTTATATGATTACACTTTGTCTTAAAGTGGAAATGAATTTTTTAAGTTTTCTTATTATGGCTGTTTTCTGCATTTGATATACGACAGCTTCCGTTCCAAAGTTCTCCATGGCCCTCATTAGGAGACTTCGAAAATTATTTTCCTCATTCTAACAAAAATTGTAATGATAACACTTGCCATATAACAAGAACTGTTTGCTTTCAACTTACACATAAAAGTAATTTTCAATTAGACAAACACACAGCTCAAGTTGCATCTCAATGTGGACAAAAACAATTATATAGTGATATTTGTAATCTGGACCTAACATTATTTTTTTTCGTGAAATATAACTTCTGTGCAGTGAGTATTTGTGGCTCAACTATTCATACAAAGTGCAGTATTGCCATACAAGAAAGGCAAACGACAAACAGTTTGGCTGAATTCTTCAAAGTCTATGTAGCGGAAAAATTGCACTAATGTTACTCGGCTTCAAATACTTTAAGAAGCACCTTTACTAATATGTAGATCAAATTTAATATGGCAACAAAAAGCGGTACATTGAAATTTTTCTCACAAATAACACCCGCACGACATTCTGCGAAATTCTGAAGGTACCCACGTGACCACTACTTTTTCTCTTCAAAACATTTCTGCAAATAGCTATTTTCAGAAGAGTAAATTAACATAATTTTTTAAACTATACATCTGTGATTGTCGCCAGGCAGTATGGTTTGTATGTTTGGTGTAGAATAGCCTAGTGCGAAAAACAACAAATGTCTGAGCATCCTTTGACGCTCGGGCAATTTCGATAGCATTTGTTTGTTAGCAGCAATTCAGTTAAGCCCTTGTCTTTATGCTTAGGCCCAGAAACAAAACACAAGTAACCAAAGTAGTCCTAAGAGTCATGCAGTCTCGCTGTTCCAAGGCTTGTGGAGCCTAATTTAGTGCAAGCTTCACCATTTTTTAAAAATTCAGATTCAACCAACAGGTTTTGGAGGCACAGTGCATTTTCAGCTAACTTGTTTCACACCAGTTACTTTGATAAAAAGCGGGAAGTAGAGGTAAAAATACCATTTTAAAGGCATTGTAGGTAATAACAAAAAGGACTGCTTTCTTTTTTTGTGTAGTGCTTTGCCTGAACGCTGTGCTTTTTGTGGTATAGTTCATCGTCTAGTGAACATAGGCCTTAAAAACTAACGTTAGCCATGTTGAGGTCGATTTCTTGGTTATAGTCATAGTAGCCATATTAAAAATATATGACTTCAAACTTGATTGTTCTATTGAAGATGTTTTCTTGCATAATGATATTTCAGAGTCTTAAGTCAATTTTGTTATAAGAAAACGTGATGTCATAATAGGGTCACTTTTTGTAGAGTCGTTCAGTTCTACCTTACCTTTTATATTCGTAATAGAGCAGTTATTTTCATTATCGGTATTTAAAATGGAATGAGCATGCTGTATGTAGTAAGGTGTAAGCACTTACAGATAGCACATGCACCCAACTTTTCTGTTGGCAGTTTATTTCTGTTATTCTTGATTGATATGTGGGGTTTCACGTCCGAAAACCACGATATGATTATGAGAGACGCCGTAGTGGAGGACACTGGAAACTTTGACCACTTGCAGTTCTTTAACGTACACCCAAATCTGAGCACACGTGCCTACTGCATTTCTGCCTCCATCGGAAATGGAGCCGGGATTTGATACCGCGATCTGCGGGTCAGCAGCCGAATTTCTGGTACTTTTGCTCCCCTATATGTGTGCAGTTCGGTTATAGTTATCTGGCTTGCACAGATTTTTAATGGCACCTGCCTTGTCCGGCTTGCTTTCATGGTGATTTTAACCTTCATAAGTTGCATAGGTTTAACTCTCAAAATTGTTCATGATGCCAATTTTGTGCACAAACTGTATAGTATAAAGGCAGCAGATGTACATGCACACACTGTTAAATGTACATTGAGAGCTTTCACTTGCAGTTTCTAAAGTTTTACTGTGCAGGAAGCATTTAAATCATAATTTCATAAGGACATAATAATCGATTATCTCTACCATTGAAAATCGTGACAACCTAGTTATTTTCACTGTGATAAGCATGCTGTTTTCTTTGATGTGGCAGAACTAATTTATACACTCATTCCTTCTATTATTCACATATGCATAACATGAAGGATTGTGTGCCTTACATTTTCAGTTTCATTCTGTGTGTTATATTTCTTGTGCATGTGAACTAATGTGCTAACATGTGTCTCTGACATTATTTGTGCCAATTATTTTCATTTCCAGGTGCCTATGAAAGACACATAAGTTCCATGGCAGTGACCTTCCAAATTTACAGTGGTGCCGGAGCCTCAAGCAGCATTTCGCCGATCTCCACAAGGCGTTCATGAGACAAACACAGCGCCACACTTTCACAGTGCTATGATTATTATTTATGTTTAAACATTTTGTTCTAAAATTGCTGTTACATTGTGTTTTGTGCCACCATCCTGTGGCTTAGGTGGAGCTCGTGAAATTACGGTGTAGTCACCTCATTTGTGTACCATCAACACTGCAATGTCACCATTCACAGCTGGAGCATTAGACAAATAAAAAAAATATATTTATTGTAGCAGGGCTGGTTTGTATAATAATGCTTCTCTATTGATAATAATAACTTTATAAGTTCCTTAGGTCTTGATTAGAACACTGCAATAATGTGTTGCAATGTAACCACCATTTATGACCGCTAGCATGTTAATTGAGTAGCTTTGTAACGTATTTTAGTTACAAAGCTAAGATACGTCCATATGTCGTTTCCCTGACT
Source organism: Rhipicephalus annulatus (assembly GCA_013436015.1). Lineage (NCBI taxonomy): Eukaryota > Metazoa > Arthropoda > Arachnida > Ixodida > Ixodidae > Rhipicephalus > Rhipicephalus annulatus. The sequence goes on along the minus strand of WOVY01000054.1, from coordinate 364,245 downwards.
TATGTACAACTGCCATATTGAATTCCTGCAGCCTGAGACTCCAACGAGCTAATCGGCTGGTAGGGTCTTTAAGACTTGTTAATCAACACAGTGAGTGGTGGTCGCTAATTACTTTGAAGGGGTGGCCATACACATACGGACGAAATTTTCAACTGCCCAAACCACGGCGAGACATTCCTTCTCAGTCGTGGAGTAATTAGCCTCAGCACTTGTTAACGTTCTGCTTGCGTAAGTGATTACCCTTTCTGTGCCCTCTTGCTGCTGCACAAGCACAGCTCCCAGACCAAGGTTGCTAGCATCGGTGAGAAGCATTGTAGGGGCTCTCTCGTCGAAGTGGGCAAGGACTGGAAGTGATTGTAGTCGCTGGCGAAGATCGTTAAAAGCAGCTTCCTCCTCGTTATTCCTTTCAAAGGGGATATCTTCTCTCTTGAGGCGAGTTAACGGTGATGCTGTGCGTGAGAAGTTTGCGATAAATTGTCGATAATATGCACAGAGGCCGAGAAAGCGTCTGACAGCCTTTTTATTGGTCGGCATAGGGAACTGGTCTACTGTTGCGAATTTTTTAGGATTGGGACAAACACCAGCACAACTGACGACATGACCAAAAAATCGCAGTTCTTCCTAGCAAAAGTGGCACTTTTCAGACTTCATCGTCAGGCCCGCGGGTTGTATGGCTCGTAAAACCACCTCAAGTCTCTCCCTGTGCTCGTAAAACGTTGCGGAGAATACTACGACGTCGTCCAGATATACTAAGCATGTTTTCCACTTCAGCCCTAAAAGCACGGTATCCATGAGTCTTTGAAAGTTAACAGGCGCTGAGCACAAACCGAATGGCAAGACCTTAAATTCACATAACCAATCTGGTGTTACAAAAGCGGTCTTCTCACGGTCTCTCGGGTTCACCTTGATTCGCCAATATTCACTGCACAAATTCATTGAAGAGAAGTATCGAGCGTGTCGAAGTCTGTCGAGAGATTTGTCGATACGCGGTAAGGAATATACGTCCTTCTTGGTCACCTGATTTAGCTTCCGGTAATCCACACAGAAGCGCAGGCTGCCGTCCTTTTTCTGAACGAGGACTACAAGCGACGCCCAGGGGCTCTGTGAAGGCTGAATGACGTCATCTTCAAGCATTCTGTCTACCTGCTGTTGTATCGCTTCACGTTCTTTTGGAGCCACGCGATAAGTGTTCTGGTGAATAGGTCTCACCATTTCATCGGTTAATATTCGATGCCTGGTTAGAGGCGTGCAGCCAACTTTTGACGTTGTAGAAAAGCAGTCTTGAAATTTGGCCAGTAGCTCAAGGAGTATGCTTCGGTCATCTTTTGGCAAAGTAGTGCTAACTTCCAGAACAGGCGCTGAATCAAGATTTAGTGACTCATCGACTACCACCAAGCAGCCTTCGGCATCTACGACATCGTCGAAGTAAGCGACAGCCGTGCCTTTAGGAAGGTGCTGGCGCTTATTACTAAAATTGGTCAGCAGAGAGTCCGTGCGTCCAGCAGCAACTCTGACAATACCTCTTGCGACGGAAATACCGTGGGTGAAGAGCAGCGAGCTTATTTGGTCTCCAACTCCTTCGGCGTCAAATGGAGCAGCGGCGGCCACCGAAACAAGCGTGCATGGCCTAGGAGGGAGAACTACGTCGTCATCAGTAATACGCAGTTGGTTTGGTCGCACCTCTGGAGAATTGAGTGAGCCCGAACTGTTGCAAAAGTAATGAAGCTCTTTGGTATGTCGATGACGGCACCATATTCCCGTAAAAAATCCATGCCAAAAATTACATCTCTGCAGTATGCGGTGATATCGACGAACGACGCAGGGAAAGAAGAACCTCTGATGTCAATTCTTGCGGAACATCTTCTAGAGGGCATCAGTAACTGGCCCCCTTGCCGTTCTCATGTCAGGGCCCGTACATGATGTCTTCATTTTTCTGAGGCTGTCGGCGAGGTCCTGACTGACAATATAAAAGTCAGCACCAGTGTCGACTAAAGCTGTCACTTTTTGCCACTAAGGTCGGCAGTCACAATTTCAGCTTATTCACGGCTTATCAGCTGTACGACGTCATGCTGTAGGGTCTTCTTGTCGTCATCTTTATGGCCCGCTACCTTGCCCTTGGAGGTCACCGCACTCAGTTTTCCCGTCGGGAGCTAGGTGACCTTGTATTAAGGTCCGCATAGGTGCGGTGGTGCGACAAAGGCGAACGTGCAGGGGACGGGGAGCGGGATTGACGTCTCAGTATAGAAGGGTGAGTACGCGTTGCCTCCTCTGCAGTGGTACAGTCATCCTCAAAGTGAAAACGGGCTCCATAGAATAGGGTGTTGTCACGGCGTGGTGTGTATTCGTCGTTGGCACATCGACCGTTAAACCAAGGTCGATGAGGACGGAATGATTCACCTCAGATGCCAGCAATAACGGGCAATATGGCCTGCACCTCTGCAGTGAAAGCATAGTGAACGTCTGTCCACTGTGCACCATGCATCGGTTTTCCGGGTCGGCGGACGTCTGAGCCTCTCCCCTTGTGTCGCTGCCATGGGGTGGCTGTGGACGGCTGGTTGTATGGTTGTAGCGTGAGTGGTTGATGCAGTGTCTGCTCTTGCGGCGAAGACCAAGGGACCATGGGCACCTCGTGGTACAGCATCGGCATAGTGGGTGGTGGACGTCGGAGAGCGGCAGCGTAGCTCATAGGACGCTGCTGAGTATCAGGACCAGCCGTAGACAACGCTTGGCGGATTTAGTCGCGTACGACTTCAGCGATCGACACGATGGGATTTTCAGCAATCGGAGTCTGTAACCTCCGAAGTTCTTCGTGAACTATCTCCCTAATCAACTCTCGTAAAGAGCTCTGATTCTCAGCCTTCATGGCGTTAGTATTGATTGGTACATTGCTGGACATGCGGTCATATTGCCTGCAGCGTTGATGAAGGGCCCGCTCGATAGCCGTAGCTTTCTTAATGAAGTCAACCACGGTACTTGGAGGGTTGCGCAGTAGCCTGGCGAAAAACTATTCCCTACCACCGTGCATGAGGTAACTCATTTTTTATCTTCCGTCTTGTGTGGGTTGCCTCGATGAAAAGACAAGTCATGTCCTCTGCAAACATTGCAACGGTTTCGTTGGGTTTTTAAACCCGTACCTCCAATAACTGGTGCGCATGGTCCCTTCTATCGACATTGGCAAAGATATCGACGAACTGCTGTCGAAAGTCGTGCCAAGCTAACAGATTGCCTTCTCTATTCTCATACCAAGTACGAGCGCCGTCGTCAAGGTAGAAATTGTCGGAGAAAGCTTTTCCTGTTCCGACCACTGATTGACCTTGGCAACGCGCTCGTAGTTGTCAAGCCAGTCGTGAACGTCTTTATGAGCACCGCCACTAAGCGATCGAGAACGATGAGTTGAAAGATGGTCACCTGAGATAGGTGCGTCGGAAAGCTGCCTTAGGGCACCTGTTGTGGGCTTGCGTTGGCCATTGGTTGAGGTGTACGGTGCCTAGAAGGTTCCGGCGAGTGAGTGAGCTCTGGTGCGAGGCCTCGCAACCGTCGACTGGAGCGATGCACCAGAGTTTCTACCGGTGACAAGGAATCTGGACTCGATGAACGGCTCCCAGCGAGCGTGTGGAGCATCAGACAGGGTTGCGGCCCAGAACCTCCAACAATGTCGCAGTACAACGCGAATAAAACACCGGTACACGTCGAGGCACCGAAAGCAGCGTGTTCTCAACAGCTGAGCCACAAGATCGTCTTCTTCGGTCTTGAGAGAAGCTAGAGGCCCACTGCCTCGTTTCCACTGAATCCCCATCATCTTTTCGTCGACATGTAGACATGCGTCAATAAATAAATAAATAAATAAATATATATATATATATATATATATATATATATATATATATATATATATATATATAATGAGATCTAACAGACAGTAGTGCCAAGGAACGTACAGGGCAAGTTATTAGAACCATTGGAATGTAAATAAGAAGAAAGAAAAGTGGAGGAAAAAATAACCAGCCGTGAGCAGGAATCGAACCTACGACCTTCGAATAACACGTTCGATGCTCTAACCACTGAGCTACCACAGCTTTTTTTTTTTTTTTTTCTTTATTACCTGTTTTCCTTTACAGGTGTTCACACAGAAACATGAATGATAAAATACACTTGGACCAATATTTGATCCGAAGTGCTCACATTAAAATTTTTTCAGGTTGCACAATTCCTCTAACATTGTTAGCCAGCTGGGAGGTTCTTCTTCTTGTTTATACACCTCAGTGATATACCGCATATTTGCAATGAAGTTCTCCCGGACAGGACGTATGTTCTGGTCAAGATGTCTGTAAGCCATAGTGGTCTGCCAGATGCTGTGAAGGCTAATTAACATAACCATGTCGTATGGTATGCCGTCGTCCTCATCCACACAGAGAAAACGAATGCCATGGCTTGTAATGGGGAGATCTTTTTTCAATGTTCTTTGAAGGATGTCCCAATGAAATACAGCGTCCCAGCAATGAATAAACACATGGTCTATTGTCTCAGGTGTTTTACAAAGTAAACAATTGGTTGTCCATGGTACATCGATTCCCTTGTCCGCTAGCCACTGCTTTACGGGGAGAGTCCCGGAATGCAATTTGAAAAAGAAAGTTTTTGCCCCTGCTTTTACTTTCATCTTTTTGACCCTTTTCAAAACATCCTGTCCGGGTCCTCCATTGAACATAGATCTGTACAAAGGTGTTGGGAACAAGACATCACGGAGATCCCTGTACAGATTTTTCCGCTTAACAGTGGCAAGATATTCCAGCGAAAAGCGCACTTTCAAAAACTCAAAAGACTGTATAACTTCTCTCAAAAAACCAGACACATATCGGCACATATCACTGTTTGTAGACACAACAAAATCTGGGATGCGTGATGACAGCCTTACTTTTATCACTGTTTGCAGAAATTTGTTTCTTTGATCGCGAAGGAAAATAAACCGAGAGACAACTTGTCTAATAAATAAATGACATAAACCGAGTCCGCCATTACTAACAGACTGGAATAAATTAGACCGGCTTGTACGTTCCCACGGCGATTTCCACACGAACACAGCAAAAATCCTGTGAAACTTCTGTACATTGACGCGTGACATACAGATAACTTGCATGACACTGAGCTACCACAGCGGCCTTCTCTCCATCCACTTTTTTGGGTTTATATGTGGATTTAGAAGTAGGAGTGACAGTCAGCGCCATCTATAAGCCAAACGACGAGTGTGAAAACACTCTTATGCGCATGTTTTGGCGTCACGTAGCACGTGAACTTATTATGAACTTATTATTACGCTCGCTCATAATACGTTCACTTGCTACGTGACGCCACAACATGCGCATAAGAGTGTTTTCAAACTCGTCGTTTGGCTTATAGATGGCGCTGACTGTCACTCCTACTTCTAAATTCACATATTCGGAATTCCCGGAGCCCTCCACTACGGTGACTCTCATAATCATATGGCTCTTTTGGGACAATAAACTCAATATATAAATGAATCAAAATTGGGCAAACCTCACGACTCACAGCTTTATTGATTGTGCCATGCGGTGAAGCATTGCTTGGTTTTTCATGAAACACAAGTGCAGTGGTTCAGTTTTCTGAGTAAATTAGTTCTTTTTTGCGAAAAGAGCATACAGGTGTTCCACAATAATGATTGCCCGTGATGTGAATGATTTCTCTTAATTAGAGGCGTTAAACGAACTTTGCTATTTTGTCTAGCATTATTTTGTTCAGCGCCATTTCGTCGACCTGTTAACCACGCTGGATGCGTAATCATGCAAAGCAAAAATGACGTTTTCCGCAGCATATGTCTGAGCAAAGACTTGCAGCCATTGTTCCATATGTCGGAGCAAAGACTTGCTGCCTGAAGTGTTCTTCCACGTATAATGGCGTTGAAACGCGACTGCCTTTGAATTTTTATTGCAAATAAGCGCGCTTGCTGCAACCATAGAAAAGATAATTTTTGACCCCCAGTGTTTCGGTCCACTGAGAGCCAGCAATATTTTTTCGCTTGTTGTCCTCAAGTGAAATAAGTCATCTGTAAATGTAAATTTCATGTTCTTTCCAGTTCTGAATTTTGAGAAAACCATTATTCATAAATTTGAACACCTAGCCTGTATTATGACATCCAGCCGGTAATTTTTCGACATTCACTTAAGGTTTAGTCGCCGGCGGCTGCATTTCCGATGGAGGCGTAAATGTTGTAGGCCCGTGTGCTCAGATTTGGGTGCACGTTAAAGTGCTGTGTGTTCAGTGTCCATCTCTTATTCGCTTGTGACACAAGTTGTTACCGAGTATAAGACATAGCTGAAAAAAAAGAAAGTTTGGGCTTCTTGCTTTCTGACATTACCATTCATTAAAGGCTTGCTGGCATGCACTTTTTCTTGCCGTGCACGAAATATAGCAGAACTTTCTGCAACCGCTACCTATTTTTTGTCCAGATAATCTGGATGTATTTCAGTGAAAACGGCTTTCTTGTTTTTCACAATAGCAATATTAGAAAAAAGGAGCGCGCTTTACCATTATTCGTGGTGCTGCAGCGTTGTTCGTCTTTCAATGGAAAGTTGGGTTTGTATAAACAAAATATTACCTTAAACCTAATGCGCTTGGCGTTTTTAACAAAGCAAACAGCTAGCAATAAAATGCCCTACGTAGCCCTGCGCAAACATTTTTAAATTACAGGAATACGCAATGAGATGTGAGCTGCTTTCGGAGAATGTTTGCATATACGAGCTTCACGCACGTCAAGAGCAAGAAAGTGAACGAAACGGAGCCTTTCTTGGCGGGCTATACCGGAAGGTAATGCTGTCACATTTCCACAAGAATATCCGGATAACGCCGCTGTTTACAAAATGCGCAATCTTCTTTATAATGATCAAGAATATGCAAAATTGAGTAGCCTTATTCGAACTTGTAAGGTAACGGTTTTTATACAGCTCATCGTGTACCCGATATTGTAGAGCATGTCTACCATAGCCAAATAGCCGTCGCCGCTCTCGTCGTGATGTTCAACGAAGTTTAGGGATGTTTGTTTTTTATTTCACCACTCAAATTGGACAGCCCCTTTTCGTTTTCATGGTCACGAAGTTTACGCTGTATGGCTTCCACACCAACAAACGCAAAAGAAAACAAAGTATATTTGCTTTTTTCACTTAATAATATTTATTATTTATATGTGGGGTTTAACGTACCACAACCACCCTATGATTACGAGAGACGCCGTAGTGGAGGGCTCCAGAATTTTCGACCACCTAGAATTCTTTAGCATGCCCCGAAATCTGAGCACACGGGCCTACAGCATTTATGGCTCCATCGGAAATGCAGCTGCCGCTGCAGGGATATGATCCCGCGACGTGCGGGTCAGCAGCTGAGTACGTTAGCCACTGGTCCGCCATGGTAGGGCTGCTTTCTTTGTTTCACTGTTTAGAAGTGAATTCTGTGGTTGACATTTTGCACTCGTGCTTTATGGGGCACTATTTCTATCTAGTTTTTGATGGATGATTGATATGTAGGGTTTTACGTCCCAAAACCACTATATGATTATGAGAGACGCAATATCTAGTTTTTGTGTCCTTGCAACCGGGTGTAAATAATATTGTGAGTCTTTCGCAACTGTAGTGCGAGGGTATGCCGAACTCCACTTAAGGTGAAGCGGGCATGGAACACTCCAACACTTATAACACTAATAATAATAATTATATTATTATAACATAAATACTAAGATGAATATTATTAATATTAATCATAACGTAAGATTAGTGTTATAAGCCATGCCGGGGTGAGGCAACCGTTTAATGGGCCTAACAGCAGCGAGACAGCAGCCAATGGTTTCAGCAGCAGCTACAGCAGCACGAGCCTCCGCCACAACAAACATCTTTTTGGTCTTTTCTATAGCAGAGCCAGTATTTGTCACTACATTGACTCCCCGGTGCAAAAGAAGCCATCCTGATGGCCTATGCACAGACAGGACTGGTGGGTCATAGTGATATTTTAGACTGTCGAAGTGCACAGTTTCGCGACCACGGCGCTGTTGATCTGTATACAGTTGGCTGAATAGGTTCAACCATGTACTTGACTGGTGATGTCTGGCGCCGGATCCGGTACGGACAGTCAAACTTGGGTATGAACTTTGAGCAAAGAACTGGGGCAGACGATGGCACATGGATCCACACGATTCTTCTGGGCGCGTATGACGAAGGGTATGAGCGTCGGTCATGGGAGTGTTTCTGGCGAACCTGATCGTGCGTAGTGAGTGAACACGCGAGCTGTCGACTTTCTTCGGCATATGTGGCAGCTTCGGCGAAAGTCGTTGATTCTGATGGGTCTGGGCGGTAAAAAAGGATAGTGTCCAAGAACGATGAAGATTTCCAGCCATAAGGAAAGAAAAACTGGGAGAATGCAGTTGTAGATTGAATAACTCTGTTGTAAGCGTAATTAACGAATGGCAGTATGCGGTCCTAGTTCGTATGGTCATCGGAAACATAAATGGAGAGCATGTCACCTAGCATGCGATTAAATCGCTTGGTCATACCATTGGTTTTGGGGTCATATGCGCTGGTTGTTCGATGCACAATGTTGCATTCGCGTAGGAGCGCTTCTACAGCGTCCAACAAGAAGGAACGCGTCAGTCACTGGGAAGCTCGCGGTGTGCATCATGCTGAAGGACGAGGTTGTGCAGAATGAACAAGACAACTTCACGCGCAGTGGTCTCGGGAAGCGCTGAAGTTTCGGCGTAGCGCGTAAGGTGGTCTACGGCAACGATGACCCAGTGGTTTCCATTAGGTGTGTATGGTAGGGGACCCTACAAGTCGATTCCAATGCGTCCGAAAGGCTGAGAAGGACAAGTTAGTGGCTGGAGTTGCCCTGTGGTTGTGCGACGGGAGTTCTTCCGGTGGTGGCACAAGGAACATGAATGGACTTACTGTCTAACAAAACGGTGCAATTCGCGCCAGTAACATCGACTCCGTAGGCGAGCATACTGCTGGAACGCATTGCGGATCCACGTGGAAGGAGGCACAAACCTCAGAACTTAGGCGATGATATATTACCAGCAACCGTTTGCGGCCATCAGACAGGTAGTTTCGCCGGTACAGAAGACTGTCATGGATGGTGAAGTGGCGAGCAGTTGGTCGAAGTAAACGGTTGTCGGTACTTGGAGATTTCTAAGAGAGGTACTCTAAGAGAGATGCTATCCATGGATCCTGGCGTTGCTCAGCGGACATATCGGCATGTTCAAGTGAAGAACATTCGCAGCTGCAAACAGACGGTGTAACATAAGCGTGGGGAAGTAGCGAGCGAGAAAGAGCGTCGGCGTCCGAATGCTTGCGGCCTGACCGATAAATTACACGAATGTCGTAATCTTGCAGACGTAGTGCCCAGTGAGCTAAACGACCAGAGGGGTCTTTTAATGACGACAAGCAACACAATGCGTGGTGATCAGTCACGAAGTCAAATGAACGGCCATTTGTGTAAGGTTGGAATGTCGTGTTTGCCCAAACCATGGCAAGGCATTTTATTCTGGTGCCTGAATAGTTCTTTTCCGCCTTATTGAGGGTGCGACTAGCGTAGGATACAACATACTCATCGGAGCCAGATTTACGCTGAGCAAAAATGGCGCTGAGGCCTACTACACTAGCATACGTATGGATTTCGGTTGGAGCATCTAGATCCAAGTGGCGTATAATAGGTGGTGATGGCAGAAGATGGCGTAAAGAGGCGAATGCTTCGTCGAACGCTGGAGACTGCGCCAAGATGTCTTGGTTGTCGGCAAGGTGCTGCGTCCGGGGTGCAATTATGGTGGCGAAATTGCGCACAAAACGTCGAAAATATGAGTAGAGCCGAATGAAGCTCCAGAATTCTTTTAGTGTAGCCGGCCTAGGAAAGTAGACGACAGCGCGAAGCTTAGCTGGAGCAGGACGGACACCATGCTTGCAAACAACATGTCCTAAGATGGTAAACTGGTGGGCAGCGAATTGGAATTTCTGGAAATTCAGCAGCAGCCCAGCATCCGAAAGACAAGTCAGAACGCTTGCGGGGCTGCTGAGGTGGGAGTCGACGTCCTTCGGGAAAACGGCGACGTCATCCAAATAGCACAGCGATGAGTTCCATTCGAAGCCGCTATGTTGCCCATGAGACGCTCGAATGTGGCAGGCACATTACAGAGGACAATTGGCATCACGTTAAACTCGTTCAATCCATCAGGCCTTACAAACGCAGTCTGGGAGCGGTCGGCTTCATTCATAGGGACCCTCTAGTAGTCGAATCGAAGGTCTAAAGAAGAAAATAACTCTGCTCTTTGCAGGCAATCGAGGGCGTCATCGATTCTGCACAGCGGAAAAAAATGTTTCTCGTGATCTTAAGACGCCTGTAATCAACGCAAAATGTGATACTGCCGTCCTTTTTTCCCCGGCACCGCCAGAGAGGCCCAAGGGATGTTTGAAAGCACGCCACGTCGAAGCATATTGTTCACCTGATCACCAATAGTGTGAGAAACTTGATATAAGCGCTGGCGCAAAGGGGCAGTGCTACTGGTGTCGATTTCGTGAGCGATGGCAGACGTGTGACTCAAGAAGGTGGGCTATGGTCAAATGACATCTTGAAGTGATCGAGTAGAGCCAGGAGTTCGGTGCGCTGAGTAGAGGGAAGCGTAGGGTCAATCGATGGGGAAAAAGTCTCTGGAGATGAAGTGGGAGTGGTATCAGAGGTAATGGTGTTTAAGTGAGATGATGGCAAGTCATCAGGTAGGTGACTCGATGAAACAGAATCAATTTCCTCAAGATGAGTGAGGATTTTGCCATAGAATAATATGGCTGAGAAAGGAAGCGAGCTAGTTACATAAATGGAGCCACGTGAATTTTCTACGGTGACAACTGTGAACTGGAGAAGGAAGCTTTTGCGGGAACCGAAAACGTCAGCGGGGATAAAGAGGGCGGCGACAGATGGTGCGTCGTCGCAGAAGAGTGGCACAAGAACACAGGATAGAAAACGGATGCGACTCGTGAAGATAGCGGCTTGAAACAAGGTAGTTCAGACGTCGGCGCTTCACCCAAAGGCAGTTCACACATCATCGACAACTCTAGTTCAGCGCGCGCACAGTGAACGACGGCATGATTACCGCAGAGGAAGTCCCAGCATAAGATGATATCGTGTGAACATAGGGAAAGCACAACAAATTCGATCACATACGAAATATTTTGCATGACCATTCGAGATGTGCGTGCCGCAAAAAGTTGGATGTGATGCGCAGTGGCCATGTGGAGAGAGACATCAGCAAGCGGCAGCATCAGCTTCTTCAACCTGCGCACAGTTCACCACTTAGCACAGATACAGCAGCACCAGTATCAACGAGCGCTTACGCAAGTACACCATCAATATGCAAAGTTACTTAATTAGCAGGTAAAAACAGAGGCCTTGAATGTTTCAATATGTGTGCAGCTCTTGCGTCAGAAACTGTGATGGTCAGTTTTCCATTTAGGCGGGTGGTGATCGAGGGAGCATCGGAGAGATAGGACGACGCCATGGTTAGGGCGAACGATCCCTGTCGAAGCCACGGTGACGTGGTGGTGACTGATCCGACGGAAGGGGGCGGAGACGAAAAAGACTTTGGTGGCTCTGGACGATAGGAGTCGTAAGTCGCCTCGCCAGCAGTTGGGTTGTAATCTTGATGGTGGCAGTAGCGCGCTACATGAACAAAAATTCGGCAGAAATAGCAAATTGGCTTGTTCTCAGAAGTGCGCCAAGAGTTAGTTCATGGTGGTGCGAGGTGGCGAACAGGAGGTGGGTGGGGACTGATAGGTGGACTTTCTGCGTATTGGGGACGGGGCTGTCGAGCAAGATCTGTGACGATTGGTAGCTACGGCGTCGATCGTCTGGCGGCCTCAGCGTAAGTGAGAGGGGCGGAGATACGCGAAGGATGGTATGTGGGAGTTAGGGCGTCAGAAACTTGCTCTTCGATTGCCTTGCAGAGTGTTGGGGTCAGCGTGTGCGCACTGGTCGGAACGCACGGTGCAAGATACCACTGGCACGCCACTTCTCGGTCGAAATGCTCGATTTGCTGCAATGACGTGGTTTGTTCGCAGGAAACAACGCCAATGGTTAACGAGATGTAGAGGCCGTGTCGAGGTTAGGACGTCGAGTAGAAATCTCTCTCCGCAGCTCGTCGAAACTCTCACAGTTCTTAATAAGCTGGCCGACGGTTTGCGGGTTTTTCCAACGAGCATGTGAAAGGCGTCGTCCTCGATACCATTCATGGTGTGCCCATTTTGTCAGTGTTAGACATGTCGGAATCGATACGACGGCAGAGGTTCAGAACTTGCTCAATATACGAGGTAAAGGTCTCGCCAGAGTGTTGTGCGTGGCCGCGCAAGCGCTGTTCGGCACGGAGCTTGCAAACTGTGGGTCGGCCAAAGACTTCTGCAAAGCGCGCATTAAAGGTTGACCAAGAGGGTATTTCCGCTTATTGATTGTTAAGCCACAGTTATGCCACAACCACGAGATAGAAATTAAGGTAAGCGAGCTTGTCTGTGTCATCCCACTTATTGTGGAGGCCTACTGCTTCATGCTGGGCCAGCCAGTCTTCAGCGTATTGGTCGCTGGTCGCGTTGAAAATTACTGGATCTCGCTGTCTTGGCATTCAGGAGCAGGTGGCAGATGGGAATACTACCGCAAGTAGCTCGGTCATGTCGTCAGGCATCGGCGAGGCGGGAGGTTGAGATAGAGTCTAAAAACGGAGTTCCAGTTTGAGACAGCCAGCATCCTGCACCAAATGTAAGAATACTGTTCGACGCCACGCCGGGGTGAGGCAACCGTTTATTGGGCCTAACAGCAGCGAGACAGCAGCCAGTGGTTTGTTATGATGATGATGACAATGCTTATTATTCTGGCGCACGCCGGAAAAGAGGATCAGCCAGGAACCGCGCGGCCGGATCTTTAGAATGGCTGATGGTTTTAGAAACACAAAGTGAATTTGGACAGATACATATATATAATTGCATATATATATATATATATATATATATATATATATATATATATATGAAGGCCTGATGAAGGCCAGACTGTAGGCCGAAACGTCGAAATAAACAACGCTGTGACCGCTCACGGAGAATCTACTGGAATATATATATATATAAATATATATATATATATATAAATTTATATATCTATATATATTGAAACGAAGATGCGCGAGCCTACGGGGCGCGGAAGAAGAGTAATGGAGCGGCGCTTGGACTCTGTGGTTGGGTAAAGCGTTCTAGGCCTGTCTCAGACGCAGAAGTACGCTGCTCTTTTACAACGCCATTTCACCTCATCTTTAAATAAACACAGTCACTCGTAACAGTTTGGTGGAAGTGCGGGGTACATCGATCTGGACGACCCAGCTCTACCGATTTTGCGACGGAGCAGACGCTTGGCAGGCTTGCCACCACAGCTACCTGACATGGAGGACGCGGGAGTAGGCCATAACAACTTCGTTGCTGATGAGCAACACGCTCATCCGCCAGAACAAGTTCGCTGCGGCATGCCGGAACGTCAGCCGAGGACCTTTTCGGGGCAGCCGGATGAAGATGTTGACGACTAGCTCAAGCACTACCAAAAAGTGAGTCGCAGCAACCGCTGGAGCACTGCTAAGCAGCTAGAGAACGTGGTGTTTTTTCTCGTCGGCACCGCGTCTCTTTGGTTCGACAACCATGAGAGTGCATTGACCACATGGGACATTTTCGTGGACGAGCTGAAGAGGTGTTTAGGAGATTCAACAGCTGAGGTCAAGCAGGCGGAGCGAACGCTTTCACGCAGAGCTCAGTTACCTGACAAAACATGCACCACCTACATCGAGGCCGTCTTGAAGCTTTGCGAAATCATGAGTGCGACCACGTGTGACGAAGATAAGGTAGGTCATCTGCTCAAGGGGATCGCGGAAGACGTGTACAATTTTGTTATCACTAAGGAAGACTTACACGCACCTTCCGACCTAAGGAGACACTGCCGAGCGTTTGAAGCGCTAAAGAGGAGGTGAGTCCTGCCGAAATTTGGACGTCATGAGAATGTGCCCACGATTGCAAGTGTCAACCTTCCATCACAGGACGGCATCTCTTCTCTTATAAGACGAGTGGTTAAGGAAGAACTTGCTCAACTGCAAGCTGTGGACACCGCTGGTGTCAGCCATCAGTGAGCATTCGACCAACGGCCCCGTGAACCACTGGTACCTCGAATGCGACAGAGCTACTTCGTGCCTCGCCCGAATAACACCGATCGGTTCGAAGGAAGAAGTGAACGATCACTCGAAAACCAGGAACGCGGGCAAGCTGCATCACAGCAATTTACTCCTCGGCCACCATCGCCCGGCTTTCATCAACCGACGGGGTCTACTTCGCCGGGGACGACTAGACGCGACACCCGTACTTGCTACAACTGCGGGCTACCTGGACACATCGCTAGGTACTGCTACCGTCGCCAGCAGCGAGCTCCACGATTCAACGTGTACATGCCCTACGTACCTGCTGGCGAGTCTCGACCATTTCAGGGCTCTTTCCAACAGCAACACGCAGCACGTGCTGACTCGCCTTGCTCCGACCGCAGCGTTACACCACCACCCGCACGCCAACAGCGATCCCCTTCTCCACGTCGCCGCTCGGGGACGCCACCATCACTGGGAAACTAACTGGTGCGACCAATGTGGGCGAGGCCACAAAATCATCTTCCGCAAGACCCCCTTGTGTTGTAATGGTTGATACCGGTGCTGCCGTTTATACCGATGCTGCCGTTTTAATAATGAACATGTCTTTTAAAAATCGCCTTGGAAAGAAAGTAATCTTTGCTTGGAATTGAAGTGCTACGTTCCGCCTCGTAGGGGGAGAAACGTTGAGCCCGGTTGGAGTTTGTTCTGTTTTACTTTCTGTAGGAAATCAAACGCTTCGAGCTGAACTAACGGTGCTTGCACGAGCGACCCATGACGTCATTCTAGGTATAGATTTTTTGCGGGAATGTGGTGCAACTCTAGAATTTGGTAGTGGTGGGATTAATTTTCGTCCCGTTTTGTCTTCTCCATTGACGGAAGATACCATTGATGACTGCTTGATAGTCTTTTCCGTGTCTGAAGACGTCTGCTTGGCCCCGAATACCGCAATGTTTGTGCGTGTAAACTCTTTGCGTTCTTGTGCGGGTTCTTACTACGGTTTAGCCGAGCCGCACTTCAGTAAAGCACTTAAGAAAAACGTTATTGTGCCTCGTTGCCTCGTGCTCATTGTGGATGGTTGTGCCGATTTGTGGACTGTGAACGTTTCCGCGCAGCCCATATATCTGCCTGCAAGACTTAAATTGGCAAGCTTTCAAGAGCAAAGTACTCTTACCATACGGTCACTCCAACTGTCGGGGGATGTCAACAAACCCCACGCCAACTCGTACCCCGACTATTCTGCCAGCATTGACCGTATGATTAACAAGTCTCTTCCATCAACTGAACAGTCGCTGCTGCAGGAGGTGATCGCACGCTATGCCTCAGTCTTTGACTTTGCCCAAGACGAGACGTCTACCGTTACGCCACCGTCTTCACGTACGCAACACCGCATCTATACAGGCCAAGCACCACCAATACGCCAGAAGCCCTATCGCGTATCGCCTTTCGAAAGGAAAGTCATCGCTGAGCAAGTTGAAGACATGCTAAAAAAGGCTGTCATACAAGAATCGTGTAGTCCATAGGCAGCTCCTGTCATTCTAGTGAGGAAAAAGGATAATTCATGGAGATTCTGCGTAGACTATCGTCGCCTAAATGCCATCACAAAGAAAGACCTCTACCCTTTGCCGCGTATAGATGACGCCGTGCACTTCCTGCAATCTGCCTCCTATTTTTCTTCCGTTGACTTGCGTTCTGGGTACTGGCGAATTCCTATGCATCCCTCAGATAAAGAGAAGACGGCCTTTGTAACACCAGATGGTCTCTTTGAGTTTACCGTTATGCCCTTTGGTTTGTGCAATTCTCCAGCGACATTCGAGAGATTTATGGATACAGTACTCCGTGGACTAAAATGGGAAATTTGCATGTGCTATTTAGATGACGTAATTATCTATGGCAAGACTTTTCAAGAACATAACCACCACTTGTTTCTTGTGTTTCATTGCTTATGCGAACCTGGCCTGTTTTAAACTCAAAGAAGCGTCATTTTTGAGAACGTCAAGCCCTCGTATTAGGCTTTCTCATGAATAAAAAAGGCGTGCGACCAGACCCACAGAATAGCGCAGTGGTTCGCAACTTTGAACCACCACGAACAGTGAAGGACCTGCGAAGTTTTTTGTGTCCGTGCTCATATTTCCTCCGATTTATTAAGAACTTCGCACAACTTGCCTACCCACTGACGTCCCTTCTTCATAAAGACACACCGCACTTGTGGGATGATAAATGTGAGGCTGCATTTCAACATCTGAAGTGTTTAGTGACTTCAGGACCCATCCTAATGCATTTTGATCCAGATGCTTTGACTGAACTTCATACTGGTGCTAGTGGGCTAGGTGTAGGTGCTGTGCTGGTCCAACTCTGCAACAGCCGTCAGCACGTCGTAGCATATGCCAGTCGGACACTGACCCGAGCAGAGAAGAGCTACACCGTCATCGAGCTCGAGTGCTTAGCAGTCGTCTTCTCCATTTAGAAGTTCCGACTGTATCTACATGGCCGTGAGTTCACAATAGTGACCGATTACCACCCACTATGCTAGCTTGTGGGACTTCGTGACCCGTCTGGCCGGCTGACTCGTTGGGCGTTGCGCCTCCAAGAGTACAGCTTTTCTGTTACCTATAAGAGCGGACGATGTCACACAGATGCCGACTGCTTATCCCGCCTTCCTTCAGTACACACAAACGCTGACGACAATGACATTGATGACTATTTAGTTTCTGTCTCGTCCAACTTCCCAGACACCAGCAGCTTCAAACGTGAGCAGCAGTGCGACCCTACTCTGAAACCCTTGCTTGAAGCTGCACATAACTTCGTCGACAAGCACTTTAAAACTTCAAACGGCTTGCGTGTAAAAGAAACTATTCAGCCGATAGCCTCCCGTTGCTTCTAGTGGTGCCGAAAAGCCTGCGCCAGGTCGTCCTTCGTTCTGTGCACGATGACATAACACTCGGTCATCTCGGTTTCACACGTACGCTACATCGACCACGTGAGAGGTTCTACTGGCCGAAAATGTGGAAGACCACAAAACAGTACGTCGCCAGCTGCGCTATATGTCAGCGCCACAAGCGATCCAGCACTGCCCCGGCAGGTTATTTGCAGCCCATCCCTCCACCGACATCCCCTTTGGAAAAAGTCGGCATCAAATTGCTTGGACTCCTTCCTAAGACCCCATCGTGCCACCGATATGTTATAGTTTGTGTGGATTATTCAACGTGCTATACGGAAACGGACGCACTGACATCGGCTACAGCAGCCGCTGTTTCTTCTTTCCTGTTACAACGGGTCATACTGCGTCACAGTGCTCCACGGGTTGTCATCAGTGACCGTGGACGACAATTTATCGTCGATGTGGTTGAAGAAATTTTGCGCCTCTGTGGCTCCTCGTATCGCCACTACACCCCTTACCATTCGCAAACTAACGGTCTCGCTAAGAGAACAAATCGAACTCTCACGAATATGCTATCGATGTACGTTGATGCTGACCACAGGAACTGGGACGCCGTCTTACCGTTTGTTACTTACGCGTATAACACCGCCAAGCAAGAAGTTACTGGACATTCGCCCCTCTTTCTGCTTTACGCACCAAATCCACAGTGTTTTCTGGACACTCTATTACCCTTCTCGCATCAAGAAGATCTCTCCATCGCCCAGACGTGTCGCGCTGAAGAAGCACATCAACTAGCGCGCCTTCAAACATTGCCTTCGCAAGAACACAGCAAGAGTCGCTACGATGCCAAGCATATCCCCGTAGAGTTTTCTCCTGGTGACTACGTGTGGCTGTGGACACCTGTTCGTAAAACAGGATTGTACCGGAAATTTCTAGCAAACGATTACGGCCCATTCGTGATAGTCACTCGTCTCAGTGACGTGAATTACGTTGCCGCCCGAGTCACAGCCAATAACCGGCGTTCGCGTACTACGCAAATTGTTCACGTAGCCCGCCTCAAACAGTATCATCACAGGCCTATTTAACTCGCCCGGCGAGCTTCATCTGCCGCTGGGGGAAATGAAACGAAGATGCGCGAGCCTACGGGTACGCTGCTCTTTCACAACGCCATTTCACCTCATCTTTGAATAAACGCAGTCACTCGTAACAAGATATGTATATATATATATATATATATATATATATATATATATATATATATATATATATATATAATGAAAGAAGTGTATACCTAAGGGCTGGTTTTTCCGTGTTTTTACACAAACAGACAATAATGCCTAGGAAAGTATAAGAGAAGATATTAGACCGAATTGTAATGTAAATATGAAGAAAAGTGGGTGAAAAGATAACTTGCCGTGGGCAGGATCCAAACCTGCGACCTTCGAATGACGCTTTCGATGCTCTACCACTGAGCGACCACGACAGCTATCCCGCCAGCCACTTTATAGGGTTTATATGTGAATTAAACGTGGGAGTGTTGTCAGCGCCGCCAATAGCCATGGTGGCGAGTGTGGCACACTCTTTTGAGCCTGTTTGGCGTCACGTAGCTAGTGAACTTGTTACGAGTGGGCAGTTGACCGATAGAGGAGACCCACGCCGAGAGAGGCGCTGCGGAGCGTGGCGCTGTCAGCCAATGTAGTGAGAAAACTGGTTACTCGAGTGTTGGCCCCTCCGCTGTCCCATTCAACCTGCTTAAGAACGCGTTGCTTTGCTCGCACGCTGCGCGCTTTCTGCACGTGTTTTTGAGTGTCTCGCGTTTATTTGGATGCCGCAATTGAGGATTTTTTTTCGAGGCAGCAATTGGGTAAAGGGGCAGCGAAGCAAGTTGTAGCAGACGATGCCGTCCTCGTCAGAGTGAAGTGCGTTTCGCAAGTGAAAGACGACGCTGTTTACGACGTAAGAGGTGAATAAAACTTTCTGTACGTTCATAATTATATACCTGTTTTATTTGGTTTACTGTGTATACTATGCACTATGTTTGTTACCGGATGCATGAGTTAGGCCCCTTCTCGTGCTTTAGGTTAAGCGGTTCTTGCGCTGTGACTGCTATTAGTTGGGATACCTTAATTTACTAGCACCCACCCAAGTTATCGTGAGGTATATACACAGCACTTTAAAAATAGATGGTTTATTTGGGGCTTCTTTCTGACCCACAACGAAAATTGAGATCTATCTCGCGTGTCTTTCCTTGCATTATCACCGTTCTCATCGCGGGTACTTTGAGTTCACGAACAGCGTGCGTACCATCATGATGAGCGCCCAGCTTTCAGAGAAACTTTTTTGTGTGTGTCTAATCTGCAGGGAAAAAGCGCATTGCTATGAAGGCATTTAATCTTCGTCACGTATAAAAAATGCACCGTGTTGTTCGGGCTGCCCCTGCACACTCGGTAACAACTAGTTCACTTTATCTGCCAACGGACGTGCAACAACGGCTAATGCATTTTTTTTTTCTTTTCGTGGTCGTGTCCACTCAAGCGGGAGCGTCGCATCTCCAGCGGCAAATGTAATTGCATCGCTGGCGTCTCTAGCGATTCTAAATCGCTTAAAAGCGAGTGCTAGACATCGAGGAAAACGGAGTTCTGTTTATCTTGCATTGCTGGGTCGTCTTGAGCAATACCTTGTGGCACAGCCTGCTCCACAGAATTTTGTGCTGATCCAGCTGCCCTCACAGAATGACGCTTTCACCTAAGCAAAATAAAGTTGTGGCAGAGATTAGATCGTGCCGTTCACAACAACGTTCATACGTTGGAGTTTTTTTAATGCAGATATTGCACGGTGATCATCATTGAACATATCTGTAGTGCGGCAGATAAAAAGTTTTTTTTTATCATCTTCAAGTATAAAATGTACAAGAAGTCTGAAAATGTGTAGATGCGGTTTCCGTAATCCTGTTAGTAACGCCTCGCATTCACAAAATAAAACAAGTACTGCGTGCGAAATCAAACTCTATAAAAACAAGTACGAGGACAAAACGCCCTAATGAAAAACTACAATTGTGTCCATCTGTGTGCACAGAAACACTTCATACAAGAACTTCCCGGAGATAGCTGCGTATGAAAATTTATTGATTAAGCAATTTGCACTGTCTGCTGCTTGAATCATTTTTACTTTGTAGTTAAACTATCAAAAAAGTAATGTGCTTGTGACTAACCGCGTTCCACTCTTACCCTTAAAATATAACGGTGCTAAAGTGCCATGTTCGATCGAATCTCTTCTATTTTCGTTTGACTTGATAATTGCGCATACGCGGAACGAATCCTCGCTCAGCTTGAAGCGAGGGATCAAGAGTCCTCAGAAAATGCTTTAAATTGAACAGATAGTTATGCGCTTCACTGCCTATCATACCTCTGCTCCGTTTCCGCGTGAGGTGCCCGTTTCTTGTAAGCGGCTGGAAACAGTGGCGGCACATACGACGGGTGCAGGCTTGAGTCATTTATGCAGTTTCTCACAAAATGTCTTCTACAAATCATTGTCCAAGCCTTTTGGCAACCACACAATTCCGTCGGCGCTGCGTAGATATAAAATTATATAACAACACATCACCAATACCACATGTGTACACATCTTCAACTACTACGTCCCCAACAATAACGAATAATAGTAGCAGCATAAAATATTTCTTCGCTATTTTTAACAGCGCTCTGAAGACGGACGTTGAATATTTATGCTTTCAAGATGGGGACGTGCATTTCCCAGTAAGTCGATAGATTAGAGGAACGGTGACGCAGAAATTAACACCTCTTATATTTATTGCACTGTGCGCCTGCTAATTTTTATGAAAAACTTGTTTACTTACTTTTTTCGGCGCACTGCTTTAATTCATTCCTGCCATCTGCTTGTTTCGTACCATCGGTTTGGGAATTGGTAGAATTTCACTGGTGGAGTCGACCCCTTAGTGTTTGCATGGTTATTGTGACTGTTGACGACGCCGCAATAGTTCCCCCTTTTCTGTTGGGGTGACGCGCGCAACGAGGTACGTTTCACGTGCAGCGCGCGCTTCGCAAATGCGTGGAACCCAAAGGGAGTGGAAGGGTCGGAAGACGCTACTGTTGTGCGCTTTTTCTGGCAGGAGAAAGGCAAGCGCTGGCGTCGCCGGGCAAACTTGAGCGGGTCTCCCCTATAGTCCCTCGTATACAACCTAAAGGCACTAAGTCTGCCAGTACGAGACCCTCGTTAATGAATAAGGAAAGAAGTGTATACCTAAGGCTCGTTTTTACGTGTTTTAACACAATGTTAATGAGATCTAACTGACAATAATGCCTGGGAATGTATAGGGGAAGATATTAGACCGAATTGTAATGTGAATATGAAGAACAGTGGTTGTCTGTTAGATCTCACACATATATATATATATATATATATATATATATATATATATATATATATATATATATATATATATATATATATATATATATATATGTAAGGGAAAGAAGTGTATACCCAAGGGCTCGTTTTTCCGTGTTTTGACACAATATTAATCAGATCTACCAGACAGTACTGCCAAGGAATGTATAGGGGAAGTAATTGGAACCAATGGAATGTAAATAGGAAGAAAGAAAAGTGGGCGAAAAAATAACCAGCCGTGAGCACGTCCTGCTCATGGCTGGTTCTTTTTTAAAGACAGCTTGCCCGCGTCAGAATAATGAACCAGCAGCAACTTGACGCCCAACGGTACAACCTTCGCCATTGATTCGTCATTTATCAAGCAGGAGATAAAGTTTGGGTTTGGTTTCCTGTACGAAGACGAGGCCTCTCAGAGAAACTCCTACGCCGATACTTCGGACCCTACAAGGTTTCGCGCCGTCTTAGCGACGTGACGTACGAAGTCGTGCCCGACGCCTCCTCCTATTCGAAACGTCGCCAGCATCTGCCTGAGACGGTGCACGTGGTCCGCATGAAACTTTACCACTCTCAGTGATGTTAATACCCGCTGGCCGCATCTATACCTTTTAATTTTAAGTATCGGGACGACGCTCCTTCTGGCGGGAGGGTAATGCCGCGTGCATAGCTGCATCTAGCAGCGAGATAGCGACGATAACGAAGAACGCGGATTTTCTCGAGAGGCGCAGCGCAGGCGTGTGAAGAAGACGACAATCTTAGCTGCCTTCTCTGAGAGCAATATTTTAAGCGGAATTAATGGCCGTTATACTAGCTATTCGTAAACTTCCTGCGACTCATTCGACAGCTGTGATACTGTCTGACTCGTATTCCGTGTGTTTATTTCTATCATCGTCGTCGACATCAGCAGTACTAGAAACTTTTAAATTATTAATCCCAGCAAACATTCGTCTAGTGCGAATTATATGGGTGCCAGGCCATCATGTTTATAAACGAGATGACTGGCACACTTGCGCGAACATCCCTTGATCTTCCGATTGTGCCAATCATCCCTCTTACTGACCCGCAGGGCGCGGGTTCGAATCCCGGCTGCGGCGGCTGCATTTCCGATGGAGGCGGAAATGTTGTAGGCCCGTGTGCTCAGATTTGGGCGCACGTTAAAGAACCCCAGGTGGTCTAAATTTCCGGAGCCCTCCACTACGGCGTCTCTCATAATCATATAGTGGTTTTGGGACGTTAAACCCCACATATCAATCAAATCAAATCCCTCTTACAGCTTATGTAACAGCAGCGAGCTTTAGAAAACTTTCCCTTCTTGAAGACTCATCAAAAATCATGATATCGAATCCAGATTTCTCACACCAGCACTTCACATGGAATAATAAATGGTGTCCCACGTGTAAATTGGAAGTCTTCATAACAAATATACGTTGCCGTGTACCACCTCTTAATTTCTACTTAAAGAGGACTGGTCTGGTGCCATCACCTTTGTGCTCAAGCTGTAACGAACCTGAACATATCGACCATTTTCTTATCACATGTCAACGTTTCGAAAATCAAAGAAAAAACTGCTTCGAAATTTTATTCAGAAAACTAGGAATATCACTTAATATTCCAAATTTTTTGTCTTTTGGGGCCACTTCATTGGGACACAGCGACAGGAAAATCTGCGGGGCTCTCTGTAAAATCATATATAATACAAGAAGATTACCTTGCTGAGTCAGCGATCTGCTCTTGAATTTTACTAGCCACACTACCACTTATTATTTAGCTGATACACTGCAATGATTCATCTTTCAGGAGAATTTCATATAATGATTCCACCTCAAATATGCAACAAATTCTAATATTTCTCTCCTCCCCCCTTTTTTCTTCTTTTTTTACATTGCGCCTAAATAATTTCACAGTCAAAACACAGTAATCATATTCCCCTAGTCTAAAAACCTGAAGGTATTGTCTTGCATTAACCACCGGCTTCTTGGCCAATCCCCCTTATAGTGGGTGAGAGCCGCAAAAGAAAGGAACACGCAAGCAAGCGTCTCTAAAAGTTGCACTGTCCGTGTTTTTAAATAAACCCTCTGTAATTTATAAACCGCGACAATATCATTACGAAGCCCCTCGGCCAACAGAAGCATTAAATAACGTATATTGGCGAAATAGGCATCTGCGAATAACTAATGTTAACTCTCGAAATGTCTCAAATAAAACAAGATTGCTTGAGATACTGTTACTTCAATATAACCCCCATATTACAGTTAATACTGAGACGTTGCTTCGCGAGAAAATTGACGACCAAGATGTGTTTCCCCTTGCTACAATGTTTATCGAGTAGATAGGTCTTCAAGGGAAGGGGCTGTTGCAATATCCTAATTAAAAATCAGGTTGAAGCTGTCGGTCTGGAAATAATATC
Organism: Rhipicephalus annulatus; assembly: GCA_013436015.1. NCBI lineage: Eukaryota > Metazoa > Arthropoda > Arachnida > Ixodida > Ixodidae > Rhipicephalus > Rhipicephalus annulatus. The sequence continues at coordinate 340,359 of WOVY01000054.1, read as the reverse complement.
CTCGTTGGAATGCCTGTGCAAAAGGGTATCGCTTTGGGGCTATAGCTTTGTACTTTTCCCAGTTCATAGGCCCCCTGATGCCGCCCCTGAATTTTTGCGTGAATTATCCTGTATTATGAATAAATACTTGAGTAGCAAGGATATTCTTGTAGGTGACTTTAATTTGCCTGCTATAGACTAGGTGCATTTTGACTCTGGGCTTCATCACAACCGGGATGTTAACATACTTTTTGATATCTTGTTAACCCACGATCTTTTGCAAGCTGTAGTTCAACCTACTCGCATGCAAGGTTCTTCATCATCCGTTTTAGACCTGGCATTCTTTGCTCGCAAATTTGCTGAATTTACGATGGTTGTCGATCCCGGGCTATCAGATTACTATCTTGCCTATATTTCCTTGCTGCTTACTTCCTGTAAAAAAACCGATAAACTTGTGCCTATTCTGTCAAAGATTATTCTCGCACAAATTACGCACGTGTGATTAATTATTTAGAAGACTGCCTAACTGATTTTGATGAGAATAATGTGAACATACTTTCGACTCGTTTCAAAGATATGTGTCACTTTTGTCTCAAACTTATACCAAATAAAAAAAATAAGTACCCAAGCAAACACCGTGGATCAATCGTAACATTATTCATATAAAGCGCAAAATTGAGCGATTAAAGAAGGCGCATGAGCAGCCAAAGTTGATATTGAAATCTCAAAACGAGCTCGCGCTTGCGGTGTGTAATTCGAAGGTTTATTGCTTTACCACGTCCCTGCCCAATTTCATTAAAATTATTCAAGTAAGCTTTGGAATTACATTGCCGAGAAGAAAAAAACCAATATCACAAATGACAGTAAATTAACAGATGGTTACTGATAATTCACAACTTGCCAATCACTTCAATTAGTTTTTTCATGGTGTTTTTCTCTAATTCCAGTGACTGTTCACACAACTGTAGAGTGTCGCCACTTTCTGATGCAAGTTTTATATCGAAACCGGGTGCACTTGCTATGATGCTAAACCTCCAATCCAAAAGTTCCAATGAACCTCACAATATTCCTAATTCATTTCTTCGTAAATATGCGGTAACTTTATCAAAATTTCTTGTTATAATATTTTGTACGTCACTGTTGACGTCAGAATTGCCGAGTGACTGGAGGACAGCCCGCATTACACCAATTCATAAGAGGGGAGATCATCTTTCCGTTGAAAATTACCGTCCTATTTCTCTAACCTCGTCATGCTGCAAACTTATTGAACATATACTCGCAAACAGCATAACTACAAATTTAGAGATACATTCTGTTTTAACTAAGTATCAGCATGAGTTTACAAGGGGCTTTCGAATGTCACACAGCTGATTACTGTTGTTCCTTTTTTGCGTCAACTTTTGACAAAAACGGTCAAATTTACACAATTTTTGTAGACTTCCGAATATTTTTTGAAACTGTCCCTCAGATAAATTATTTCTGAAGGTTTAAACGCAGTAATCACAGTATTGTTGATTTTTTGGGTTGCTGCATATCTAATAAACCGGCATCAATTCGTGCAAATAATGGTGAAAAGTCACTCTTACTTCCAGTCATAACAGGTGTGCCCCAGGGCAGTGTCCAAGGCCCTCTTCTTTCTACTATATACATTAACGACATTGTTAATATGGTTGAAGGTGATGTCATGATTCGATTATTTGCCGTTGATTGCGTGCTTTCCAAAGACAATAATTTTCTCGGTGGACAAATTAGCCTTCATATTATCTTAAATAGTATTGTTGAATGGTGCATGCACTTGAGAATGACACCAAACACAGACAAATGGGTACTAACGCGAATGATACAAAATAAATCACCTTTGCTTCATGCGTATAAATTAGATTCGTCCCCCCTGCATGAAGTAACACAATACAAGTATATAGGAGTCGCTTTTAACAACGCGTTAACTTGGATTTACCACATCAGTAAAACTTGCCCCTCAGCCTTCAGAAAATTATGCTTCTTGAGGCACAAACCTAAAAAAGCACCTTCCGACGTAAAACAGCTGTGCTATAACACATTATTCAGAACCAAAGTAGAAAATACATGTATTTATGGGATCCGTACACAAAAACTAATATCAGTAACCTCGAGCGAGGGCAGTGAAAGGCAGTTAGATTTATATTTAACATGTTCCTAAGACAGGACTCACCCACAGAACGTATGAATGCTAACCGCAATAACCACTCGATATGAGAAGACAGAAGCACTGAATGAAATTTCTCAAGCTAGTTTACACGCACAATACACCCCTAGACTCATCGTTATATTTGTCACCCCTATTAACCCAAAACACTCATCACCATAGGCAAGATGCATTAACACCCTGCTTCGCGAGAACGAATACATTTAAAAATTCTTTTTTTCTCGTACAATAACTGAATAGAATTGCGTAATCGAATTGACACCAAAATGTTGATTATTATTCAATTGTTTGTATAGCGTTTCGCCAAACGAATTGACTCAATTTCTTTATTCGCGTCCTAGTTTCATTTATTCGTCGGTTTTGACATGTTCACTGATGTATCATTTTATTTGCCCCTCCCTGCTTGGACAACGTGTCTGGAGTATTTATTGAATAAAAAATAATCAAATCAAATCTATTCAAATCAGTTTTATGTACATCCTGAAGATGTGGGTAAGCTTGGGCGAAAAGCGAAACAATTCGCTTGAGGAAAGCCCAAGCTCTCATATACAAGGCAGACAGTAGAGACTTTTAAGGATGCAATAATGCTATTGTAGTGGGGAATCCGCAAGGCACTGACTAGTGGCACCATCTCTTTCTGAGTGCGAAGCGCGAGTGTGTGCACGAGGTGTACACGCTGGACTGATCGAGCATTTCTGTCCGTACCGGCTGCCTGCCTTCTACCTGGCGTCGCTATTAAACTCCCTTGCAAAGTGGTGGAGGTGCGGGGTGTGCTGGAGGTGCAAATCTGGAACTTTGAAGCCGGAACCTGCCCACTGCATCAGCAATGCAGACGACCGAGCAAGGCACCCCGCTGCAGAGCACGGCCCAATCTCAACTGGTCATCATACCTACCACCCTGCGCCAACAGGATCCCCCTTTTTCAGTGGCACCGAGGAACAAGATGTGGAACACTGGTTGCAGCTGTTTGAAAAGGTGAGCGCCGCCAACAAGTGGGACGACCCATCGAACTTGGAGTACGTCCCATTTTATCTCAAAGACGTCGCCAGCCTGTGGTTCACAAACCACCGTACTGAATTTAACACTTGGGCCGCTTTAAAGGCCACCCTTTCAGCTGTGTTCGATCGCCCCACACTGCGAAAGCTGCGTGCTGAACAGCGCCTACGCGGACGAGCACAAAAGCAGGGCGAAAACTTCACTAGCTACATTGAAGATGTTATCGATTTATGCCGGCGCTTTAACCCTGAGCTGACCGAACAAGACAAGATCAGGCGTATCTTGAAAGGAATAGACGATGATGCCTTTCAAATGTTACTGGCAAAGGGCCCAAGTACCGTATCCGAACTTGTGACCTTGTGTCAGAGCTTGGAGGAGATTCGCAAGCAACGTGCATCAGTTCACAGGTCGACGACAGCAGACGACTCTCTCGCTTCCCTGGCCGTCGGTGGTGACAGCACCCTGCTGGAGCAGATAAAAGAATATGTACGTGAAGTGGTCGCACGACAGCTTTCATGTCTCTCTTATTTGCCGACCACCAAAGCACCAACGAACCGCCTAACGCCGACAATCAGACAGGTTATTCAGGAGCAGGTCTCCGAGGCGTTGCCATTACCTACGCCTGCCTCTCCACAAACACCTGTTGCCGCGCCACTGACTTATGCGGCCGTCGCGGCAATGCCTCCACCTCGTCTGCCATTGTATACGCCACAACCGGCGCGACCTTCCACCGCGCCGTTTCCAGCTACACAGCAACACGCTGAAAATCCTTGGCGCACTGCTGACAACCGGCCGATATGTCACTTTTGCGGGATTCCAGGTCATGTTGCACGTCTATGTCGTCGGCGCTTCGCAGCTAATGCACCAAGATACCCTGACTACTCGTTTCGACCTGCATACCACGCGCCTCACGTGCCACCTGAAGTTCACGAACGCGATGCGCAAGCTGCTTCCGGCACCCGAAGCTCAGCTTCTCGACGTTCTACTTCCCGCTTGCCTTCCCCTTCAACAAGTCGTCGTTCTGTGTCGCCTATGCGTCGAAGACCCACCTCCATTGAGACAGAAAAATAACTGCCGCAACTCCGGAGGCACGAGCTGCATCATCGTCTAATCATTTAGGTCCTCGCCTATCTCCCGCCAATCTTATCGATGCAATAGTCGAAGGTGTACGAACACTTGCACTCATCGATACCGGTGCCGCGATATCTAGGATTTGTCAAAGACTGTGCCGCTCTCTTCGTAAAGTGACGATGCTTTCTCCCGTAGTTTCTCTTAGCACTGCGAGCGCCCAACAAATTGAGCATGTCACGGCATGTACGGCAAAAGTGGTTATTTGAGACGTGTTGTACATAATTGAAAGTCACGTGTTGGCTTCATGTTACCAGGATGTCATCCTAGGATGGGATTTCTTATCACGTCATCACGCCATCGTGGAATGCGCTCGGGCCGAAGTGGAGCTGTTTGAGTTTCGTGATGCACCTTCTGTTGATGCGGCCGATGCGGCCGTGGTGATGAGGTGGCTAACCTTGTCGTCGTGACGGACATAGACCTTCCTCCTTTCAGCGCTCAGTTGGTTCTTTTCTGCTGCTTTTCACTTTCTGACGCTAACGTCCTATTCACGACATCTGACATATTCGGTAGCCGCCATCACATATTGCTGCCATTCACCGTTCTCGCTCTTTGTCAAGACACTACCGGAATATTTATTTCCAATCCGAACTCATGCCTCCCCAGTTTGCGCCACAACGAGACGCTTGGCCACATTCAGCTTATCGATAAAGGTACTATCATGCCTGCCAATTTTTTCGACACCAAGCCGAATGTGGAGCTGAACGCGTTGGTTCCTCACTTTGCCTAGAACAGTGTGTCGTCCGATGCATTTATTGTTCTATTGACTGCAATCTAGCCCCGGCTCAACGAGAGCAGCTTGTTACCCTGTTGCACAAATTCAGGCGTTCGTTTTACCTTCCCCAAGCGGTGCTAGGAAGCACGAACACCGTTGTGCACACAATTGACACAGGGAAGAGTACTCCTTTGCACCAGCGCCCCTATCGTGTGTCCCCTGTGGATCGTCGGGTAACTGCAGAACAAGCAGACGACATGCTACAGCGTGGAGTAATCAAGCCTTTTTGTAGTCGTTGGTTTTCACCAGTTGTACTCGTCAAAAAAAGGATGGTTTGATCCGGTTCTGCGTAGACCACAGGCGTCTAAACAACATTACGAGGAAAGATGTTCACCCTCTTCCCCGCATAGACGACGCTCTCGATTGTCTCCAAGCTGCAGAATTCTTTTCCTCGCTTGACCTCCGATCAGGTTATTGGCAGGTCCGTATGGCTGAGTCTGATCGTCCAAAAACGACGTTCGTAACACCGGATGGTCTCTATGAATTTATCGTAATGCCATTCGAACTCTGCAATGTGCCGGCCACGTTCGAGCGAATGATGGACAGCATTTTCATCATCATCATCATCATCAGCCTGTCTACGTCCACTGAGGACAAAGGCCTCTCCCATGTTCCGCCAGTTAACCCGGTCCTGTGCTTGCTGTTGCCAATTTATACCCGCAAACTTCTTAATCTCATCTGCCCACCTAACCTTCTGTCTCCCCCTACCCCGCTTCCCTTCTCTGGGAATCCAGTTGGTGACCCTAAATGACCAGCGGTTATCCTGTCTACGTGCTACATGCCCAGCCCATGTCCATTTCCTCTTCTTTATTGCAGCTATGATATCCTTAACTCCCGTTTGTCCCCTAATCCACTCTGCTCTCTTCTTGTCTCTTAAGGTTACACCTACCATCTTTCTTTCCATTGCTCGCTGCGTCGTCCTCAATTTAAGTTGAACCCTCTTTGTGAGTCTCCAGGTTTCTGCTCCGTAGCTAAGTACGGGCAAGATACAGCTGTTATATACCTTCCTCTTGAGGGACAGTGGCAATCTACTTGTCATAATTTGAGAGTGCCTGCCGAATGTGCTCCACCCCATTCTTATTCTTCTAGTTACTTCAATCTCGTGGTTAGGCTCTGCGGTTATTACCTGCCCTAAGTAGACATAGTCTTTTACAACTTCAAGTGCACTATTACCTATCGCAAAGCGCTGCTCCTTTTCGAGGTTGTTGTACATTACTTTCGTTTTCTGCAGATTAATTTTAAGACCCACCTTTCTGCTCTCCTTGTCTAACTCCGTAATCATGAGTTGCAATTCGTCCCCTGAGTTACTCAGCAATGCAATGTCATCGGCGAAGCGCAGGTTACTGAGGTACTCTCCATCAACTCTTATCCCTAACTGTTCCCATTCTAGGCTTCTGAAAACGTATTGTAAGCACGCAGTGAATAGCATTGGGGAGATTGTGTCCCCCTGCCTTACACCCTTCTTTATTGGTATTCTGTTGCTTTTTTTATGAAGCACTATGGTAGCAGTTGATCCCCTGTAGATTTCTTCCAGAATGTTTATATATATTTCATCTACGCCCTGATTCCGCAGTGTCTGCATGACGGCTGATATTTCTACTGAATCAAACGCCTTCTCGTAATCTATGAAGGCTATGTATAGTGGTTGGTTATACTCTGAGCATTTCTCTATTACCTGATTGATAGTATGAATGTGGTCAATTGTTGAGTAGCCTGTTCTAAATCCTGCTTGTTCCTTTGGTTGATTGAATTCTAATGTTTTCTTTACTCTGCTAGCAATTACCTTTGTAAATAGCTTGTATACTACAGGGAGCAAGCTGATGGTCTGTAATTTTTCAAGTCCTTGTCATCTCCTTTCTTATGTATTAATATGATGTTAGCGTTCTTCCAAGACTCTGGTACTTTTCCCGTCAGGAGACACCTCGTAAATAGAGTGGCTAGTTTTTCTAACACAATCTGTCCTCCATCTTTCAGCAGATCTGATGTTACTTGATCCTCATCAGCAGCTTTGCCTCTGTGCATGCTCTCCAAAGCTTTTCTGACTTCTTCTATCATTACCGGTGGGGTGTCGTCTGGGTTACTGCTAGTTCTTATAGTATTAAGGTAGTGGTTGTCTCGGCTACTGTAGAGATCTCTGTAAAACTCCTCCGCTATTTTAACTATCCTATCCATATTGGTAGTTAATTTGCCTTCTTTGTCCCTTAGTGCATACATCCGCCTTTTGCCTATCCCAAGTTTCCTCTTCACTGCTTTGACGCTTTCTCCGTTTTTCAGAGCATGCTCAATTCTCTCCATGTTATACCTTCTTACATCGCATACTTTACGTCTAATAATCAGCTTCGAAAGCTCTGCCAGTTCTATTTTGTCTGTTGTACTTGACACTTTCATGATTTGACGCTTCTTAATTAAGTTCTTCGTTTCCTGGAAAAGCTTGCTGGTGTCCTGTCTAGCTACCCTGCCTCCAACTTCCACTGCACACTCCGTGATGATACTCGTCAGATTATCATTCATTGTATCTACGCTAAGGTTGGTTTCCTCGCTAAGAGCAGAGTACCTGTTCTGCAGTGACACTCTGAATTCCTGTACTTTCCCTCTCAGTGCTAGCTCATTGATTTGCTTCTTGCGTATCAGTTTCTGTCGTTCCTTCTTCAAGTCTAGGCGGATTCGAGCACGTACCATTCTATGGTCACTGCATCTTACCTTGCCAACCACTTCCACATCCTGCACGACTCCTGGGTGTGCAGTCATTATAAAGTCTATTTCGTTCTTATTTACGCCATTAGGGCTCCTCCATGTCCACTTGCGGTTTTTCTCGTTTTCGGTAGAAGGTATTCAAAATACGCAGATTATTGCGTTCTGCGAATTCTACTAGTAGCTCTCCTCTGGCGTTCCTAGTGCCGATGCCATAATCTCCTACTGCCTGGTCTCCAGCCTGCTTCTTCCCTACCTTTGCATTAAAGTCGCCCATTACTATAGTATACTGTGTTTTCACCTTACTCATTGCCGATTCCACGTCTTCATAGAAGCTTTCAACTGAAGCGTCATCATGGCTGGATGTAGGCGCGTAAGCCTGTACTACCTTCATTTTGTATCTTTTATTCAGTTTAATTACAATGCCTACCACCCTTTCTATAATGCTATAGTAATCCTCTATGTTGCCAGCTATGTTTCTGTGAATTAGGAACCCTACTCCCAGTTCTCTTCTGTCTGCCAAGCTCCGATAGCAAATGACGTGCCCATTCTGTAGCACAGTAAAGGCCTCATCTGTCTTCCTAACCTCACTCAGCCCTATTATATCCCATTTAATGCCTTCTAGCTCCTCGAATAATACAGCTAGACTTCCCTCACTAGATAACGTTCTAACGTTAAACGTTGCTAAGTTCAAGTTCCAATGGTGGCCTGTCCGTATCCAGAGATTCCTAGCACCCTCTGCTGCTTTGCAGATCTGACCGCCGCCGTGGTCAGTTTCTCCGCAGCTGGTGGGGACTGAGGGCCGTGAGTTAATTGACGAATGCCTACGGGAGGGGGTGGCCAGATACTGCACCAGGGTGGCCAATCCTTCTCTGGTGAGATCATCGGTGCGTACCGGCTTTAAGCCGGTACGATCAGACAGTAGTGGGAATGCTCCATGCATGTCTTCCTTGTTGTTGTTCAGCAGCGTTGGCGGCCACCCACCACGGAGCCCAACGAGGGGACGCTACAAGGTTACAAATGCTGAAACCTGCAGACGCCAGCCGTACAACGCCACTATAACCCAGTGCGCCTAGACCAAGGTAGGCTATTTGCACAGGGTTAACTCTAGCCGCCAGGAAGTTTGGAAGTAAACAGAAGAGAGTAGAAGACAGGACAGATAAATAGTAAGAGATAAAGACGAAGATGTAGGGAGAGAGAGATAGAAAAAGGCGACTGCCGATTCCCCTGGGTGGGTCAGCTCAGGGGTGCCGTCTACGTGAAGCCGGGGCCAAAGGGGTGTGTTGCCTCTGCCGGGGGGCCTTAACGGTCCAATCACCCAGCGTCGGCTCAACCCCCAGGATCCCCTTTTCCTCGGACACGGCAAAGCCACGCACGGCTAGGCGTGGGAGGGAGTCGAAACTCCCCCGTTAGCTCGGGTTCGTGGTGTCGCTACACACCAAACGCCTACTTGCGCAGGCGCCCCTGCGGTAACACTGAAGCAATACATTCCAAATAAACTGCATCCAACAGGGCTGAAGAACTTTGTGCTCTCCAGCCCAAGTGGAAGAGTCCTGGACTTTGAAATTTACCATGGAAATTCAGTTCCGATGTGTTGCCAACAACAAACACATCGGTACTGGGTGTGGGTGTCTGTGCCGTGCTTTGTTGTCAAACTCCATGCCAAGAGGCAGTTCTTTGTTTTTAGACTGATACTTCAGAGCTGCACCAATGCTCTGGCACCTATTAAGTAAAGGCTTGCATGCAAATGGCACCATTATGAAAAATCGCGCGCCAAAAGAGTGCAAGCTCCAGAACGATGAAACATGGGCAAGAAAAGGCCAGGGATCTTTGTGGAAGATTGTCAATGTGGCTGATGGTAATAGCGTTGTAAAGTGGATTCACAACAAGATCATTACGTTTGCATCTTCTCATGCTGGCGAGGAAACAGTAGGAGAATGCAAGAAGATAAGAATGCAAACAGTAGGAGAATGCAACGGTACAAAGAGAAGAGAGTTTATAAGGACGTGCATTGCCTTGCAATTGTAGAAGAGTACAACAAAAGCATGAAATGGGTCGTCCTCACCGACAGAATGGTAAGAGTCTACCCGAGCAAGTCAAGGAAAACACAATCCACTGTACGTGCTTTTTCATCCCTTGCGGATGTGGTAGTAGTCAACACATGGCTGCAGCTGATGAAAAACTGCGAATTCCTGTATGTTCCAAGAAAGAACACACTCAGTTAACTAGATTTCAAACCACTACAGGCTAATAATTTACTGAGAGCAGAACTACTACAGGCTAATAATTTACTGAGAGCAGAATTCCTAGCAGATGACTACAATGGGCCGCCCGCAAAGCACCTGGTCAAAACGACAACAGTGTTGCCTCCTGTCCCATTTTGGAGAGTAAGAGCAAGGCATTTGCCCCAACTTTTCTCACAAAAGTCAGCATCTAGGCACTGTAACGAAAGGTGTGTGGAATGCAAGAAGTTCTGTTCCACTCACTGTGTATTTTTTCTTTGTATCACTACTTCATGAAACTGCTTTAAAGGGCCAGTAAACAGGCTCATCTTATTTTTTACACCCTGCAAACAAGCTTGCCAACTGGTACAGCAGATCGCGGAGATCACATTTTCAGAATATCGCAGCACGCGCGCCGCACAGACTCTCCATTTCGAAAAACAACAGTGCATCTGTTTCCTTCGCGGGACCAATCCTCCTCGTACTGCACAGTGACGAAAGCTTGCCCAAAAGCAACTTTACATACCACTGAGATCGGCCTTGGTCCTGCGGTGATGCAGTTTCGGCCGCGCAGTGCGAATTTTCATTTTCCTGTGCTGCCCTCCGCCATTTTGTAGAACGAGAGACAACCAGGAGAAGTGTTATTGCCAGAACGAAAACCTCCGAGATGAAGAGGCATCTCGCTACTTCACCACTATGGGAGAGTGCTCCTGGAACTGCTTGTTCTTCGCGCGCCGCTATGACACATGCTTATTTGAGGGATGCTCTGCTCAGTCGTTTGCTGCACGCAATGACTTATCGCTGACGTCGCGTCACGCCGCCGAAGTGGGCGGAGTCGTGACGACGAGCTACGCCTCGGGTAGGGTAGCGAGGCCATGCAAAATTCGAAATCCGCGTGAACGGGCATTCTAACTCCTGTAACTTCCTTATAATAACTTTCTTATAATAGAAAATGATACGCAAGAAGCCAATCAATGAGCTAGCACTGAGAGAGAAAGTACAGGAATTCAGAGTCTCGCTTCAGAACAGGTACTCGGCTCTTATCTAGGAAAGCAGCCTTAGCGTTGACACAATAAATGATAATCTGATGAGTATCGTTACGGAGTGTGCAGTGGAAGTTGGAAGTACGGTTCTTAGGACACAGGTAAGCTGTCCCAGGAGACGAGGAACCTCATTAAGAAGCGTCAAAGCATAAAAGCCTCAAATACAACAGACTAAACAGAATCGACAGAGCTTACGAAGTTGATTATTAAACGTAAAGTATCCTTATAATAGCACACATTTGCAAATTTTTTTGCGGTAGCACGTTCACATACCAAAAGTGCACGTATTTCTCTTCATAACATTTTTTTTACCTCCGGGCTGTTTACTGGCCCTACAAGCAGTTTCATACGGTATGAAATTGCTTAAAACGGTTTTATGAAGAGTCGAACTCTTTGTATGCTGCCCGCAAAGATTTTTTTGTTTGTTCCTTGTAATCCCTGAATATAGAGCTTTTTTCATTATATGAGCGCCAGTGTGCTTTATGTCTATTAAACTTGTGCACTGTGATAAGGTGACAGCATTTTACGCGGTCTTAAAAGTAACATATGCTTGTGCTATCTTGATGAGGTTGTGGTGTTTTTGCTCGATTTCACTTCGCATCTCACTCGTTTGCGTAAAATTCTACAGTGCCCTACAAACGCACGCTTCAGCTTAACCTGAAAAAATGTCAATTCGGGGCTAAACAACTCACTATACTTGGTCATGTCGTCTCGAAGCCGGCATCCTTCCCGACCCTGACAAGCCTTTGCTGTTGCCGAATTTCTTAAGCAGACTACAGTTAAAGAACTACGGAGCTTTGTGGGCCTGTGCTCCTATTTTCGTCGGTTTGTCCGGAAATTTGCTTCCATCATCGCTCCGCTCACCGAACTCCTTGCTGGCCCTGCAGATCTTTCGAATTGGACAGCAGCCTGTGATGAATCCTTTGCAACACTGCGCCAACTCCTTACCTCACCAACTGTACTGCGTCATTACGATCCTACTGCGCCAACAAAAGTACACACAAATGCAAGTGGCGTCGGCCTAGGTGCAGTACTCGCGCAACGCAAACCAGGGTTTACGGAGTATGTGGTCACCTATGCCAGCCGCACCCTCACTATGGCAGAAGCCAACTATTCTTTTACGGAAAAAGAGTGCCTTGCGATTGTGTGGGCGTTAAACAAGTTTCGCCCCTATTTGTACGGCCAAACTTTTGATGTGGTAAGTGACCATCACGCACTACGTTGGTCGTCTTCACTGAAAGATCCTTCTGGTAGCCTCGGACCTTGGGCACTGCGCCTCCAGGAATTCGACATACGCGTCATCTACCGATTGGCACGAAAGCACTCTGATTCAAATGCGCTTTCACGATCACCCGTGTAATCTGATGATACGGAAATATCAGCCCTTGACCTTCCCCTCTCGGCCGTCAGCGTCGCATACATGTCATTCGAAGAGCGGAAAGGCCCTTGGATTGTCTCGCTCTTAAATATGCTTTCTGAGGCATCAACTTTCGGTCACCTCCGTGCTCTTCGCCGCCAAGCAACGCATTTCGCCATACGGGATGACCTGTTATACTGTTGCAACTATCAAGTAGTGGGTCGTAAATGGCTGCTAGTCATAACCAGCCATATGCGGTCTGATATCTGCAAATATTTTCATGCTGAGCCGCAACACGCACACGTCGGTGCACTAAAGACGTATGAACGGATCCGCCAACGTTACTACTGGCGGGGTATGTACACGTGTGCACGCAAACAGATTCGCTTATGTTCCCTGTGTCAGCAGTGCAAGATATTTCTTCATTCACGCGGTCAACTGCAGCCTTTACCATGTCCTGCACGCCCATTTGACCGTGTTGGGATTGACCTATACGGCCCGCTACCGCGCTCTGTTCGTGGTTATCGATGGGTGATTGTGGCTGCTGACCATATGACAAGGTACACCGAAACGGCAGCGCTACCTCCGGCTGGTGCTCGTGACGTTGCAACCTTCATCTTGCATTGGTTTGTTCTTTGTCATGGTGCACCACGGGAGCTCCTGAGTGACAGGGGCCCTCTTTTTTTGTGCGAAGTTCTACAGCAGCTCTTACATTCATGCCGTACGGTACACCGCACGTGAACAGCCTACCACCCTCAGACTAATGGCCTAACAGAACGTGTCAATAGAACCCGTGGAGACATACTCGCTATGTTTATTGATTCCGACCACTCCAATTGGGACGTTGTCCTTCCTTTCGTGATGTATGCCTACAATACGGCAATTCAATCAACAACGGGCTTTTCTCTATTTTTTTCTTTTATATGGTCGTGACCCATGCAGCACACTCGACACAATTCTGCCATACAATCCTGATGCCTCCGAGTTCAGCGCAGTTTCTGAAATGGCCGAACATGCCGAAGAGTGTCGTCAGCTTGCACGGTCCTTCACACCCGATAATCAAGCCTTCCAAAAAGACCGCCGTGACCGTGATCTTGTTCAGGACACTTTCCCCGTCGGTTCACTCATGTGGCTCCGACTGCCTTTCCACACTCCTGGACTGACTACCAAGTTTGAACCGAAGTATACAGGCGCTTACCGCGTAATACAGCACCATTCTTCTGTCATCTACAAGATTGAACCGCTCAAGCCATCCACGGACAAGCGCCGCCTTGTCCGTGGATGGCTTGAGCGGTTCACGGACTCACGTGCGAAGCGCGAGTGTGTGCACGAGCTGTAGACGCTGGACTGCTCGAGCATTTCTGTCCGTACCGGCTGCCTGCCTACTACCTGGCGTCGCTATTAAACTCCCTAGCACTATCAAAAAACAACTAGCGCGTTACCTACATAAAGAAAGAAATACTAACACAAACACTATCACGAGATCATACCACCGCATCACATGAGAAAAAGAAAAACAGGAAGGAGTAAAAGTCTTTTATGTAACACTTTGAACCCTGTTCTTAGTTATGCCAAAACTACAGGCAAACATCAAACAAACAAAAGTAATGTAAATATATCTCTTTTCTTACTTTACAGCAATTGTGTGTGTGTGTGTGTGTTTTTGTGAAGATCGGTTACAGGAAGTCTTTTTTATTATGGCTTTACTACGTTTCTTTACTTCTATTTCACTTCTGAGAAGTGTATTTAGCAAGTGAGGCAAAGAATACTCCAACATTTGTCGTCCGTATTCAGTTCGACAAAAGGGAATGTTCCAAAAGTCTTGTCTGCGGAGAGAATAGAAAGAAGTATTTCCTCTTAAGTCAGCAAGATTTAAAAGGCCATGCTGCTTTTTATAAACAGACTTCTTGTATTTGATTAATATTTTTATTATTATTATTTATATTAATAATATTATTATTTTTAAAATATTTGTAAAACACAAAAACTGTAAATACAGTTTTTTTTTCAAACTGAACATTGCACCGCATGCAATTTTTCTGCAGTGGGAAAGGTCGAAACATTCAGATACCTAGGGGTAATTTTTCATTGTGGTATGTCTTGGCAACTTCACATGGCATTTATATGTTCGAAACTGAGAAGTGTAGCATGTCTGCTTCTCAACACAAAAAGCTTGGTGCCTCTACCAGTGAGAGAATGATAGTTCATTCGCTATCATATAGTGTGTGAAGATATGGGATTACATTTTTAGCATTTTGCTCAGAAAGCTTGAAAACGCGCATTGATAGTTTATTCCGAACTATTTTCAAAAGTGTAGCTGATGGTATGCCAGTACTATTTTTTCGGGATTTAGGCCTTTATGTATTCCAGGGTTTGTTTATTAAAACATTTGTGCTGAGATACAATTGGTGTGATGACTTTAAAGTACCATTTGTAACGCGTTGACCACTGAGAGAAAAGAAGCGTTTTATAGTACCCCGGTTTTCTAACAGATATGGGGAAGCATGTAGAAGTGTATATATTTCAAAAATGTTCAATTCACAACCTTAAGAATTTTTCCCAGCGATATCAAAAAGCAAATAAAGAAATTACTCGCTGAGCTGTAAAATCACATGGTCTGCTTGTGTGTCACGTATGCTGTGTGTGCCTCCTATATTCTTCTTTTTTATTTCGTGCCTGTAAAAAAGCAATGGTGTCAATGATTAGTCTGTTCAGTGGAAGAGAAGCAACAATAGTTTTTTGTTACCTCGTATCCACATCGCTGTAACCGGTTCTGCCGGGCCTAGTCGCACAATTCCTTGGGATTTAAAGAGGCCCGTTTCTTTGTATTTCTCAAAGATGTGTACAATAAAGAATTTTATTATTATTATTATTATTATTAAAATCATAGTAAACTCTTTTTCCGTATTATGACCTAAACATAAAGTCTTAGTGCAGACGCACTAAAATAAAACAATAAATTTAAACAGTCAAATTCAGACTGTCTTAGACAGGCGCTTAAAACCATGATTATGATGTTGCCCGAACGGCAAACTTCCCACCATACTAAAGGCTTATGATGGTATACTTAACCCAGTACTGACTACAATATTTCACAACAGTCTGAACACTTCCACATTTACTACATCGTGGAAAACTGCGCTTGTTATTCCATATTTATTTGGTCTCTAAAACTGATCTTTCCAATTATCGCGTGATTTCTCTAATGTGCACCAAATTTGAAATCCCTGAGCTGGATCTCCATAAGATATTCTACATTAGCGTCAAAAATTAAATCATCTCAAATAAACCCATGTTTCTCGCTAGCCACTCAACTACCACAAATCTTGCTGCTTTCATAAAGCAAACCTCGTTACGCATTTCTCATAAGGAACCGGTAGTTGTAGACTACTGTGAGCAGAGGAAAGCTTTTGACATATTCAGCTACTCAATCTTTTTCTTAAAATTTAAGAACTTTGATGTTGACTCGGCTGTAGCGAATCACTTGCACAACTGTCTTTTTAATAGATTATGTTTATTTACCTAAGTGACCAAACACCTTCACCGTACAAAGCGATTTCATTGATATGTGATGTTCAACGTCCCAAAACCACCATAAAGTTTTCGGAGACGCCGTAGTGGAAGGCTCTGGAAATTTCGACCAATTGGGGTTCTTCAACGTGCCCCCTAACCTTAACACACGGGCCTATACCTTCCGCCTTCATCAGAATTGCAGCCGCTACAGCCGAGATTCGATCCAGCGACTTGCGTGTCAGCAGCCGTGTACCTTAGCCACTAGAACACCACGGTGATATAGTGGCTAAGGGGGTTCCTCAAGGGTGCGTATTTGGACCAATTTTACCTTTGCCATTGCTCAAGGGTGCGTATAAGGCCCACTTTTATTTTTAACAATGTCTTTTTTTGCACTTGAATATTGTTCTTTTTTACTTGAATGGTGTTGACTGCCAGATATTTAAAAAAACGATTTTATTAAACCTGCTGCAGTTAGCTTTGTATTCTTACTATGAATTATATAAAAACACTGCGCAAACTCTTTCAATTCCAGGACTATGCATTGGGATGCAATTTTCTCCTTGAGAATATATGAATATACGAGCATCACGTACATCAACAGCGAGAAAGTAAACAAAATTGAGTTTTCTTCAGTTCCTTACTGAATACCTCGGAAACCTAATTCATGAGTATATCTCGCAGAAGATCGATCGTGTGATTTTCATACTGTGTCAATACCGTGTCATGATGTAACAGTGATACTCGTTCGTTTTTGATACCATGCAAATTTTTTCCGCTTGTGCTAAGCGTGCTGACATGCGATGCCTCGGTTTTCTGTGCTGTGTTTGCAGAATTTATCAAAAAATCAGTGCTCCAACAGCCTTCCACAAATTATACAGAATGATATGTATTGTTCGAATTCACCAATAACATTCATTATATCAAATTGCATTCCTAAATAGACTTTCAACAACATCTAGCGATTCCTCAAAAATTCATAAGCATTTGCAATCTTGGTTTCGTTAAAGATAATTGTAGATCTCTTCCTCCATCTGCAGGATTGCTATGACTGCAATTACTTTACTGCTGATGAAATCACGTACACTTGTTTTGTCTTGTCAAGCCCAATGTGGTATCCTGCCTTTTATTTCTGAGTTATGTCAAGTTTTGGATTCCGCAGAAGTTTACTAGGGAGAATCAACCATTTCACGTACCTGCCAACTTCTTCCAACACTCGACTATTCACAGAATATGACTCTCATGATTTTCATGTTTTTTACAGTTTACTTTTATTGTTCTTTTCTCAGCTCTGCACTGTCTTAAAATCGTTTTTCACAATGTACAGTCTTTTCTTCTCCGTCTTTCAGGAAAGTTTCTACATAGTTGTCCATATTCCCCTTAATTTTTCATTTTCTTTTCATAATTACTATCTTGTCTTCTTTACTTCTCATTTTGCGCAGATTTTTTTTCTGTGGGTTCTCGCTCTTTTATTGTATTTTTCAAAGACTCTTTATACTGAAAATAATTTTATAGTTTTATTTTGCCTATGCCTGCACAAACATCGGGTGGTAGTAACTGGACACAGTCAATAAATCAGTATATGTTGATTAAAATATTTTAATATTAACAATAACGTTATATTATTATTATTATTATTATTATTATTTTATATTATTATTATTATTATTATTATTATTAATATTATTATTGTTATTATTATTATTATTATTATTATTATTATTATTATTTTTATTTTTATTATTATTATTATTAATCTGTAGTAGTAGCTTCAGCCGTAGTCAAGAGGCGTATGAATCAGCCCCACATTGTTATCGTGCTGGCTCATGGAAGTTTTCAGCAATTCGTTTGCCACAGCTGGCAACTTAGAAGTGTGGCAGCTTGGGCTTGTTGGTATGGCATGGCGATAGTTATAGCGCGAGAACAAAACGACAACAGAGAGACAAGAAGGACACGAAGAGCACTAGCGCTCATGTCCTTCGTGTCCTTCTTGTCTCCGTGTCGTCGTCTTGTTCTCACACTAGAACTATCGTCATGCCACAGCTTGCATTATGGCGTGACCCCGAGACTATGAATACTAGTAGCATTTGCGACGTTTATTAGCAAGAATAACAAAAAACTGCCTGATCCCACGTACAGTGGGAATCGATGATATGCGAAGCACGAACGACAAAGGTTGATATATCACTTTAAAATTAGCACAACGTTACGAGGAGCATGTTAATGATATCATATATGACATCCGTGTCATGATTACCATGTTTGGATGTGCCACATTCCTTCATCTATTCACGTCCCTTTATGCCAAAATCAATATATGTGAAGCTAGCGAAACGGCTGCGAGAACGATATGAACGCGGTATTTTGTCATGTACTTGCATGACACGCGTGTCTTGATTATCATGTTTGCACCAGTGATATACCCTTGTCATCCATTGACGTCACGTAGCACCAATTTTGACACATATGGAGTTAGCAAAACTGCTGCGAGTGCATCATGAAGGACCCAATATACGCCATTGTAACATTGACGCGCACCTACGATGGGCACAGCAACGCTACTTTAGCAAAAGGCGAGCACTTTAGAGGCTGATGCCATGCGTGACCGGCACGACTAGCTCTTCCGTCGGCGCGGATCGACGGCAACCGGCACGAAATTCAACATGCTGCGTTTCGCGCCGATGTGTTGCCCAGACAACACTGCGTCTCTCTCGTTTCGTGACGGAGGGATGCCGGATGCGCTGCAACGCGCATGCGTCAAAGCAATGCCGCGTGGCGCGCGCCCTTGAGGATATGGCGGGACTGGCGCCTGGCATCGCAACGCCGGCGTTACGCGACAAAATGAAGGCCGGAGAGCACGCGCATCGCATTAGGTCAAAATGTATTCGCGCCTTGATTGTGGCTTGTAGTCATGTTTTCACATGGCACGCATCTCATGATTATTATGTTTGCACTAGTCACATACCTTCGTCATTCATTGGCGTCACGTAATACTGAGTTTGGTACTTGTGAAGCTAGCAAAACGGCCGCGAGCGTATAATGAGTAAGGCATGTAGCCATGTGTTTACATGACACGCATGTTGTCAATATGATGTTTGGGTGTGTCGTTTACCCATGTCATCCGCTCACGTTGCGCAATACCGAGATATGTACATGTAAAGCTAGTGAAACGGCCGCGAGCGCATTATGAGCGCAGCATGCAGTCATGTTGTTACATGGCACGCTTTTCATGTTTGCCATGTTTACACAAGTATCATACCTTCTTCTGCCATTCACTTCCCGTGAACCAAATTTGGTATAAGTGAAGCTCGCAAAACGGCCGCCTGTGCATTATGAGCGCAGCGTGTGGTCATGTTGTTACATGACACGCATCTCATGATTATCGTGTTTGCACCAGTCACATACTTTCGTCATCCATTCACGTACCGTTATACCGAATTTGGTATATGTGACGCTAGCGAAACGGCCACGAGCGTATCATTAGAGTGGTATGTAATCAAGTTGTTACTTGACACGCATGTCATGGTTTTCTTGTTAGGGTCTGTTGCTTGTGTTCGCCACGCAATCTTGTCATACTACACCAGTTTCGCAACATGCCGTGTGAATGGAACCACCGCAAGAGCTACAGGACCATGAAGTGTTAATAATGACATTAATGGCAAACATCTCTTGATTTTCACGTTATGACTAGTCAAGTATGTTCTTAATACAGTCATGTTATGCCATATCAAGTATGGTATCGATACCATTATCGGAACGGCCAGGAGAGCTAAAAGTCGTAGGTGGCTAGATAGATAGATAGATAGATAGATAGATAGATAGATAGATAGATAGATAGATAGATAGATAGATAGATAGATAGATAGATAGATAGATAGATACGCTCAAAGTGGCCGAAGTTCGCTAAGACATGCTTCGCATTTAAAAAGTGCGAGATTCTTTGATGAACATGAAGTTTTAAGTGTCGATGGTTGTATGAATATGGCCGGCGTACTCCATACCTCTTTTTATTTAAATGTATGTAAAGAGAGGTTGGTGCCAATGTGCCAACCTCTTCTTATATACATTTAAATATTTAGGTAAATGCTATTAACTGTACAGGTATAAATTATTTCTGGACTGTTTTCATATAGGAAGACGCTGCTCTCGTCGGAGCGAGTGGACGCGCGTCGTGTCGGTCCGGAATGTTTTGCAGCGGAAGTCATCTGGAAGCCTACAAAACTTTGGTACCCGCGTACTCAGCTTGTCATCAGGAATCTCCCAGCACCCAGTTTGAGGTGGCGAATTGAATTTTGACACCTTTACCGACGCATTTTCGTCAACCACGCTGGCGGGAGAGCTACGCCTAACGCCTGCCAAGCCACCGGCAGGGCAGTTGCCAAATACGCTGCTGCCTAAGCCGGCCTAGCTCTGCGGACACCAAGAAACGCCGGTCGGCGCGTTTGACGCGTCTGACTTTGTGAGAACAAGTGGAGGTAGCTGTGGAGAAAGAGTCAATTTCCCGAGAAGAGGTCGAAGAAAGCACAGGATTTAGCACCGTAGGATCAAAGAAGTCGACCCGTTGGCGATCATTGGAGCCCAGTCTGGATTCTTAACGAGGGAATAACAGCAAAAAGCAGCTTGAACAACGCTTGCGTCAAGTAACAATATTCAGCCGGATGCCTCAACTGCCCCGAGGCGACTGCAAGATCATCATCCGAACTAGAGGTGGCCTTCGACTTGGCGATCATGGAGCCACCCGACTGGCGACAAGCGTTTACCATGCTGCTGAAATTCCGCGAGAAGCCCAAGATGAGGACACAGCATGCCCAAATTTCCAGCAAATTTCCAGCATCGTTTTTATCACACCCATTGAGGCGCATGCTGATAGATATAAGAAAACTCTCGAATTGTGGTCGGCAACAAGACGTACGATACTAGAGCATACGAAGTAGCACCAGACGGTACGTCAAAAGGTGTGATACGTGATATCCCGTTGGAAGATACCACCCGATATATTACGGCTAATGTGATTACGACAAATAACCCCACAGCCATCACTGCAAAACGCCTCAGCAACACAACGACGGTGATCGTACTGTTTGCTGGTCTTCGCGTTCCAACGTACGTTTGATACGGTGGAGCAATGTTGAGTTGCTTTCTTTACCGCAAGCAGATAGACACGTGTTATGAATGCGGTCGCCTGGGTCACCGCGCAGATGTATCCCCAAACCCGAAAGACCATGTGTGCCGTGGCTGTGGTACGGCCAAACCCCCACAAGATCACCAATGAAAGCCCCCTTCTCAACCATGCAGCGGCGAGCACCAGACGGCCGGGAAGGCGTGCAGGGCGCGTTACAAGACGCTGTACCTGGTGAAACGTTGGTGATGGGAGCGACAACAGCAACAACAACAACAATGTAAAGACTACCTGACGAAGCCAACGCCTTTCGACAACAGCCTCGGGCAGCGGGACACTACTCCTACCCGGAAGCCCGAAAAGAAAGCCAGGTCGAGATCTCGGTCGCGGTTTCGGTCGTGGTCTTGGTCGCGGTCTCGCACCCGGCCCCGCTTCCGGTCCTAGTCAACATCTCGGAGCTGTACGCCGGGACCTGGCGCAATCTTCATGGTGGGCTGCGCAGACGTAGTCAATGGGGCGCCCTCGGGGTCTGAGGAGGCCTTTTCTAAAGGCAAATTGATATATTAGAGGCTGAAATAGCACAGCTAAACAGGTGTTAGCTCTAAGCAATCAAAAAATAGCAGCATTAGGAGAGGAAAACAGCACCCTCAAGGAGGAGTTACACCATTGTTTAGGAACGGAACATGCTCCAGCAGTAGTACCACCGCTTTTAGCTGTTACACCTACTGAAAAAATGGAGAAAGGTACAACACCACCACCTCCCAAAGACAGGGCCGAAATCCAGGCCAATGAAGACAAACCCACACGCGTGATGCCCGAGAATAAAAACCTGAAGGAAAGTCAGCAATCAGTCAAAGAAATAAATGATTGGATGAGCAACTCATCCCGACTGATCTCGGCCCTTACTGACCGCGTAGAAAATATAGCTAAAACTACCCAGCAACGAAACGAACACCTACAACATCGACTCATCACTGTGGATGCTAGAGTCACTCCTCAGCCACCTGGCGGACTGAACCCTATGGTGACTGTAAAGCAATCTTCCGACATCATTTTATTGCAGGAGTCACATTGTCTCGCTAAATTGGCAGGCTATCGCTTGACTGGACACGCCAACGGGGCGACTACTGTTCTTACCACACTAGTTAGAAGAAACCTTACATTCACGCAATACGACACGGAAATCGCCAATATTTACAATATATTTATTGAACTCGTTCCGCAACGCAAGACACACGAAGGTCTTTTTATACTAAGCATACACAGCAACCCTAAACAAAAGAAGCACAGATTTCTCACACTCTCTAAACGCGCCCACAACATAGCTGGCCGAAGTTTTATCATCATAGCGGGGGACTTCAACGCACCACACACTGCCTGGGGATACCTTTATGTGTTTTCTAAAGGTAGGGCCCTCTGTTTTGACTCACAGCAGAAAAGATTAACTCTCATGACCAACCCTAGCACAACCACACGTGCGGGCACTAGCTCCAATAAAGACACAACGCCTAATCTGACGTTCACGAGAAACACATCTGCAGCCACCTGGAAAAATACCCTAAGGACCTGGGCAGCGACCACTACATCATCGAGGTACATGTTCAATGTGGTTCACGTAAACCCATGAGAAAACAGCTAAAGTTGGTAGGCTGGACCCATTTCCACGAATCACGTGAGAACCTGGTCCAACCCATTAGCGACATAGAGGACTGGATACACACTCCTAAACAGGAGAACAATATTGCCACCCGCATTGTATCTCCCGAGGCACACCTCGAAGAGATCGATAGCCGGCTTCTCCACATGTGGGAGGCAAAGCAATTGCTCCAAAAGAGGTGAAAAACACAGAAAAACAACGGATAGCACTCCTCCACACATGCATCCTATATTTTGCATTCGTGCACAGTCACGTGAGCTACTGTATAGCATTGTGGGACAGTACATATAAAACTCATTTGAAATGTATTAGCCGCCTGCAAAAGAGAGCAGTCCGGATTATCACATGCTCAAACAGGACAGATACTGCAAAATAACTCTTTCAAATGATGCGTGTACTTCCACTGGACTCTGTTCACGTGTCCAGTGCTGCTGATATAGTGCATGGAATAATAAAACATGATGCCCCATTCTTATTAAGCACCTTTACGTTACCCGCGCGCTGTACAAGAGCTGCTGCGAATCACTGTTTTAATTAACGGAAGCCAGAAATGCCTACGGTTGAAAGCTCATAGAATTTCATGGCGCTCTCATTTGAAATGCGATACAGACTGGTGTGAACGAGGCCAGAAACTTTTCATTGGCCATGAAGCATGCACTTCATGCAAACTTTCTAAGTAATACAACTATATAGTCGTTTAATGTTAATACTATTAGTATGATTATTATTATTCTAGTGCTAATATTACTTTGTGCTATAAGTAGCTATGTTCCGCGCTATATTTCTTTGTATAATTCAATCATGCGTTTTTTGTTTTTTTTCTATTTTTAAACATTGTATCCAGTTTGATGTCCTTTGCCGATGTGTAACCGCTTGCGCAAGTATGCAGTTATGTTCCACAATTGGTCTCTCTACTAGCCAGTTAGGCTATGGACAAAACAAGTGTTTGCGAAGTTTTTTCTTACATGGATATGAAATTTACGATTCAAAAAAGTTTATTGCTTCAAAAAAAATCACACAGAGATAGAGATGTATGCTACACAGCTAAGCCGGCAACACTGGGACAAAACCTGCGATGCGACGGACAGGCAGCTAAGTCTCAATAAACAGCATTTGCTACGGTTCCTGCTCGATCTAGAAGACAACAAAACCGCCCAACGACAAACCATCAACAAAACAAACGATGCATACAAGGGCACCGATGCGGAGTTTCTCTGGGAGGTAGAGCTCAAATACGTCTATCAGGCTCCTACTCAGCAGCATCCAGATTATAAAGGCTAGGTCAATACGAAGAATCACGAAAGAAACGAAGAAATCAAGAAAACAGATATTCATGCCGCCCTACAAAACCTTAACACCATATGTGCACCAGGTTCGGACAACATCACAAACACAAAAATACGTAATTTGGACGATGATTCGATCACGCATATCACAGACTACGTTATTAACCGCTGGAACAGCGGAATCTTGCCCCCGCAGTGGAGAAAGGCTCAGGTGATTCTGATTCGAAAACCAGGTGAACCACTAAATACTGACAATCTTAGGCCCATCTCCTTAACATCTTGCATAGGCGAATTGATTGAACATGCTTTCTTGGCTATACTGACAAATTACCTCTAAGACAGTAATTTTTTTCCACACACCATGATTGGCTTCCGCCGGCATGTTTGAACGCAGGACGCCATGTTCAAGCTTAAGCATCACATCATAGACAGTACAGGACGCTCTACTAAGGGCATACTTGGTCTAGATCTCAAGAAGGCTTTTGGCTCTGTCACGCATAGCACCATTCTAAATCAGGTCAATAATACCCTAAACTTGGGAATTCACACGTACAACTATATATGAACTTTTTTTACGGGATAACGGCCACGATCACTGTGGGAGCACTCAGGTCGTCCGAAATAACCATGAGAAGCGAGGGCACCACGCAGGGTTTCGTGATATCTCCCTTGTTGTTTAACCTTGCTCTCATTGGTCTTCCTTACAAATTACAACGCATCCAAGGACTTTATCACACCATTTACGCCGACGACATCACCCTCTGGGTGTGCGACGACAAAGACGGTTCCATGGAACAGAGATTACAGGAGGGGATGGACACAGTGGAACAGTATTTACAAGGAACTGGGCTATCCGTCTTGGTGGAGAAATCTCAGCTACTGCTATATCACCCTACTCATAGAGGTCGACCTCCCAAACAACATCCCCAAGCGCAGGCACACACTGATATGAAACTCACTACAAGCAACGGTCACGCCCTACCAACCTTGGATAAAATCCGAGTGCTAGGTATAATCATAAAAAGTAAGGTTACCAACGGAGAGACAGTTCGCAACATCGAAATCAGAGTGTCTAACACGATGCGCCTCAGTAGGCGCATTACCAATAAGCACAAAGGCATGAAAGAGGCTAGCATCATCCGTTCGATTCAATAATTCGTTCTAAGTCACATCACCTATACGGTGGCGTACCACTGATATTTCATGGCAGAGAAGCCCAAAATCAATAGCCTAATAAAGAGAATTTACAAGCAAGTGCTAGGCTACCCTCAGATCAACAGCACCGAACTCCTCCTTCAACTTGGTTTACACGATACCCTTGAGGAACTTATTGAGGCGAAACAAATCTCCCAATTCAAGTGATTAGCCAAGACTGAGCCAGGCCGCCAGATTCTACGTAGTCTCGGTATTTCTTACCGCATTCAACACGAAGACAAACACGACAATCCACGCACTATCTGTGCCAAGCTCACAGTACCACCCATACAAAGAGAGATGCACCCTGAACACAAGAAAAGGCGCGTCAGTGAGCCAGAGCCATGTCAGAGATGTTTGGGCGCAACCATGAGGCAGTATTTGTCGACGCAGCACGGTACCAGGAACGTCATTGTTACGTGGCTGCTGTCGTAGTTCACACACAACAATGCAAAAGCAGCGCGTCAATCACCACACGGAACGTAGAAACGGCAGAGGAAGTGGCTATCGCAATGGCCTTAGCCCACATTATCGCCTCATGTGTAATCAGCGACTCGCATACAGCTGTTCAAAACTACGCCAGCGGCAGAATTTCCCCCGAGGCATTGCGGATTCTTAGTACAGGCAAAATTCACGAGGCAGACAAATACGTGCACATCCCGTGGTTCCCTGCCCACACACCACTAGGTAACCCGGAGGACAGTCCGAATGAAGTGGCGCACAACGTGGCTCAAGGTCTTACGTTCCGAGTCACGTCAGACGAAGCGGCCACCCAAAAGGACATTTATGCTCCGGTTCGGGAATGGGATGATCGGCTTACTAAATTTAATGACATAACCCAACACTATCGACTGAAAAGGCGGGAGTACCCTCCACCTCACCCCTAGCTAAATAGGGTCGAGTCCGTTCAGTGGCGGCCGCTACAAACACGCACATACGCGAACCCCGTAATCGTGCACCACATATATCCCGGCGTCTATAGTTCTAATCTATGCCAGTACTGTACCACCAGAGCCACTCTTGACCATATCCTAAGGAAATGTCCAGCATTATTCAAAACTTCTGGGTTCGCGGTCTCCAATGAACACCTTCAGGCGCGTTGGCGAACTGTGCTGCTCAGTTCGGGCCTGGACAAGCAACTTTGAGTGATCTAGCAGGCCAAGAAAGCTGCCAGGAGACAAGGTCTCTCCGTTGGCCCCTAGGTGGTAGCCCATCCCAGCAATCTGCCCGAAATTAATCAAGTCTACATCTCTCTATCTCTCTCTTGTCATATAAAACAGTCAGCTCATGTGGCAGCACTCATAGTGTATTGCGGAAGCAGGTCTCTCACCATAGCGTGATTGATAATAACTTCAAAGAAAATCAGTCTCACACCAAGATATTGAAATCAACGATGCATTTTTATTACATTTGTGAAGGTTTTGTGCTCCTCTACTATGCTGCTGTTATCGCGAAATAATTATTTGTACTGTGGTTTTTGAACAACGCACAAGGTAGTCAAATTTGCTTGGATAAATGATCTGCGTTTCACTGCGCATGTCGACCCATAAGTATTGCGTTTCCAAAGTGGACGGCACCTTCTCTTCTGCAGATTGCGAAACGCATAGCTTTCAAAGACTACTTCATCAGAGCCGGAAGAATATCTGGAGTGTATACTGCTGTAGTACGTCTTTTTACGGCGTTGCCTTCAAATGTTGTCAAAAATTGGTTTTTTATAAGAGCTACTACGTTGGCGCTTCATCCATGAGTTCTTTATTCGTCCCTTTTTCGCGCAATATCTTACAGAACAAGATGAATGAAAAATTTCTGTGCGGTACTTTTTTAACACTATCTTTTCTTATGCCAACCCCCTGGATCCATTATTTATACTGTCCTAGATTACTTCGAAACATGTAGTGCTAGAAAACATGCCACAACTTTTTTTAAAATGTTGCGGAAAAAGAGTAAAAAACAAAACATACAGAAAATGTAGATATGAATGCTGTTTTCGTCTTTCATCCTCTCATTATTCTTTTTTAAGTATACCAACTAACTTACTCAGGCACCCGGTAGAGGTATGGCTCCGTTTTTTCGGATAAACAAGAGAAAGTGTGATAGACAATACACAATAAATTGTTTGGCAATACGGACTTATCCAATAACTCCTACTCTAAGAGATCATTTTCCAGTTTTTAAAAACAATTTCAAATCTGAGAATGATCACGGAAGACGAGGACACCTCTACTAGCACCAGCGACGGCGTAAAATACATTTGAGCCTATTACACAAAGCTTCAAGAAACAGAGGTGTTTTTTATTCAAGTGGTTGTGCACTTGTGTATGTGTGTGAGTGGAGCTGTTTTGTGTATATCTAAGGTACACTTATTGTGCTTGCTTGTTTTCCTGTTCTGATGTCACTTCAATAAACATTTTGCAGTGTTGGAACAACTATATTATTACTAATAATAATAATAATAATAATAATAATAATAATAATAATAATAATAATAATAATAATAATAATATAATGGGCCCTTAATTTCTCACCAAGCACTTGAGGGAGGCTGGGAGAAGCAACTGCAATACAGATTGCCCATCATAACCACAGAAAAGCACACTCTCTACTGAGTTTCACAACAGTTATCATGAATAGCTTTTTCACCTGTATGAATAATCTCCATATAAGAAAAAAAGTGTAACAATGCAGAAGTAGGATTATCAGGAACAATGAAGGTCATTTCTACTGTAAATAAACTCAATAGGAGCACATCAGTTGCAACAACTTGTAAAACAAGATTAAACGCTGCTATATGAAAACTATATATTTCTTTTCACATCACGTTTACCGGAGTAAACTTCCACAAACCCTGTATTTCAGCACGAAAGATGAACTTTATTTCACACCCTATCAATTAAGAAAAAACTGGCCCGAATCTACATGTTACACTGTAAATGTCGTCGAAAGACGATAGTCTTGCGTCTGGAGAGAGAGAACAAAGCGTTTATTTAATGTTCTGCGCAGGACCATCGGTAAATGGTATTCTGAAGGCGCTGCGTTAGACTACCTCGAGCGTGTAACGGAGGCGAACAAGCGCATCAAAGATGGATGGATGGATGAATATGGCTGTACCCTTTAGATCGGGAGGTGGCTAGCGCCACCAAGCCGTAATACTTAATGAACCAAAAACTAGATTCAGTTTTTTTTTCCTTTTAAGAAGTGAGGTTGAGGATTCGTGCTTTGCAGAGAAGCGTTTATTTTCACTCGTGCCTTGACTTTAGCCACCAATCATATGACCTCCTTCTAGTTGATTCTACCCGCTTAAAATCTCTTTTGCCCTCCCTGTCCTTAAACCCAACTGTTTAAAAAACTCCGCGCCATCATCCTGAACTATAGGGCGAAGCCCTTTACAGAACGTTATCAAGTGTTCGGCAGTTTCGTCTTCCTCTCCACACGTACTGCATACCATGTCTACCCCTTCGTATTAGGCCCGATATGTCTTGGTTTGCAATACTCCCGTCCTGGCCTCAAACAGTAGAGAACTACCTCGTGTGTTATCATAGATCCTTTCCTTCACAATTCCCTGCTCAAAAGTTCAATAGACCTCTAGTGCGGACTGCTTAATCATGCTAATTCTCCACATATCGGTCTCAGCTTCCTTCATCTTCTTCTTAAACGATTATTATTTTTGGTTTGGCCCCCTGCTGCTTATCAAGTATTTACCAGTCAATTTTGTGGTTCGCTTCCTTCATTTTGTATCGACATTCTTCATGCACAAGTAGCTGAATACCTTCCTAACCCAACGCTCCTCCTCCATTTCTCTCAATTGCTTCTCAAATTTTATCTTGCTGCTAGCTTACCTGCCCCCAAATGATGTTCATTCCATATCACCTTGTACTTCCTGAATTGGTGTTCTCCTAAGAGCTCCTAAGGCAAGCCTACCTATTCCAAGTTGCTTAATTTCTAATCTTGCTTGAACTTCTCATTTCATGCACAAGACCACATTACCGAACGTCAGAACAGGAACCATGACCCCTTTCCATATTCCTCTGACAACATCATACCCATTGTAATTCCACAGTGCCCTGTTTTTCATTACCGCTGCATTCCTGTTACCTTTCGTCGTCACGTATATTTCGTGTTCCCTTCAGTACTCGGCGCCATTGCTTATCCATACGCCAAGATATTTGTATTTATCTGTTATATCTCGCGTGACCTGTATTCTAAGCCCACCACCTTCATTGTCATTAAAAATTATGACTGCTGAATTTTTCTTACTGAATCTGGAATCTAACCTATATCCCTCATTACCGCACATGTCCACCAATCTCCGCAAATCTTTCTTGTTGTCGGCCATTTACACTATGTCATTTGTGTACATCAATGCTGGTAGCGCCTGTTCAATGAGTTTTCCTTGTTTGGCGAAAGAAAGGTTGAAGCCCAGTCCACTTCCCTCATTTGACCTCTAATCCTTGTAGGTACATCATGAATAATAAGGGTGACAGGCGACACCCCTGCCTACGCCCAAGTTTGACCTCTGCAGGCTTGGATACCTGTTTTTCCCACTTTATAACTACCTTGTTACCGTTAGAGATATCCTTTAAAAGATTAGTGACTACATGTTCCGCACCTAGTGTGTCCAGTATTCCCCACAATTCCTCTTGAACCACGCTATCGTACGCTCCCTTCATATCCAAAAATGCCAGCAACAGGGGCCTGTGTTCTTTTTATGATATTTTAATGCACTGCGTAAGTGAAAACAGATTGTCTTCCAACCTTCTGTGTTTCGGAAACCCATTGTGCAGTTCCCCCAGCATCCCCTCATCCTCTATCCATGCATGCAGTCTTTCCTTTATAATCTGCATCGCCAGCCTGTAGACCACAGATGTCACTGTTATAGGACGGTAGTTGTTTATGTCAGCTTTGTCCCCGTTTCCTGCTCATCCTGCTAAGTTTCCATCCGTAACCATCACCAGGAGCTTCACCATCGCTTATTAGTTTGCTCACTGCCTCCCTCAAAGCCTGCTTAGACTTCGGACCTAATCTCTTTATCAGCATAATTGGAATGCCATCTGGGCCTGTTGATGTACTACCTGGAACCCTTTTCTCAGACCTTTCCCACTTTCATTGTGAAAATGGAGCCATTTCACCTCTTAATTCATCCCCTTCTATTGTGGTGAATAAGGCACTTCTTTGTTGAAATTTTTCTGTCACCCTATTTTTTATATATTCAATAACTTCGTCCCCTTCTAGCCGAGCACCTTGGGCTGTAGTTATAAACCTCTGCTGTAGGCTCGTCTCATTTCTTAGGGAGTTAGGATGGTTCCAAAATGTCGCAGCTGCTTTTCTATCTTTTTTATGTAGTTCTGCCAGCCACTGAGCTCCCTTTCTGCTGATGTTTTCATTGATCAGAAGGGATGCATCCCTTCTACAGCTTAGAAAGATTTTTCATTTTCTTTCAACATCATCTGTCGGTTCACCTCGCTGCTTAGCATGTCTGTGTTCTCTAAAGGCTTCCTGACGTTTTGCTATGGCTCTCTTAACTTCCTCGTCCCACCAACTTTTGGGTTTGTGTCTTCTTTCCGGGGTGACTTGTTACGCGTCCTAGCAAGCTCTAGCTTAAACAGTCTAATTATATTCGTGTATGTCCACACTGTTTTATTATCCTCCGTGATTACTTTGTCTATTTGTTTAGTGGCACTCTTAATTTGCCTTTCTGGATAAAAATTTTACTGTAGTTGCTCATCTTGTCTCCTTCCCACTTTCACTGCTCTTGCAAAGCTTAGCTTGATACGTTTGTGAACACTACCCCGACTTCTGGAGCCACGTTCATCTATATGCATTCCCCTGAACTTATCATACATCCTATGTGACATCAGTGCATAATCTTTCGTCGACTGCAGCCTTCCGACCTCCCATGTTATTTGCCCTTCACACTTCTCGGTACTGTTGCAAATGTTCAAATCAAGCCTTTCCCACATATCCATGATCATTTTGTCTGTGGGGTCGGTATACCCATCTACATCTTCCATGTGCCCATTCATATCTCCTAGTAAAATTATCTCGCACTCTCTTCCTAACTCCTGAATGTCCTTTGATATACACTCTACCATTGCCTGGTTTTCTTCTCTGGCCTTTGCTCCCGTCCACAAGTACACGAAACCAAGGAGTGTCATTTGACCTGCCACTTCCCCCTTTAGCCATAAATGTTCCTTGCAGTCCTGCTCGACCCTTTGCCAGTCTCTACTTTTATGAATGAATGCCCCAATACCACCCCTCTTTCTGCTGCCTTCTGTTATAATACAATATTCTCACGCATAGTCTGGATTGTTTGGAGGTTGTTTCATGTCCCTGAGATGTGTTTCTACAAAACCGTATACCATCCGCCTCTCAACCTTTAGCTGTTCTTCCCACTTCAGCCTGTTCCTACCACCCAGCATGTTAATATACACTATGCCTGAATTGGCTCAGCGCTCTTGGCTACGTCTATTTTTGCCCCGGACCCTACTTATCTTAAATGCTGGTGCCACTTTGGAATCGTATCTGTCCATACCACCTTTTAAACAGTCTCCCTGGTTGTTTTCCTCGGTACTAGCAATCCTACACCCCGAAGGGCCCCCATTCCCCCCAAAAAAGCTACTGCGCGTCCTGCAAGTCGCCAACCCATTTCATGACCTAGCCGCCCATTACCGTGAATTATGTCTCATTGAA
The DNA here is from genome assembly GCA_013436015.1 of Rhipicephalus annulatus. NCBI lineage: Eukaryota > Metazoa > Arthropoda > Arachnida > Ixodida > Ixodidae > Rhipicephalus > Rhipicephalus annulatus. The sequence continues at coordinate 308,530 of WOVY01000054.1, read as the reverse complement.
AACCACCGCATCTATGCACCTCTTTTTTATTTCCACCACCTCGTAGCCTTCCTCTCGACTCATCCAGCTTATCTCATGGTTTGCGTTGACAATCGCTTTTTGCAGGTTGCTATCCCACACCGGTACCTCTGGTATTGTGCATATCGCTACCTGTACCTAAGGAGAAGTGGGGCATATGTCATCGACGCCTTTCGCAAGTGCAGTTGCTTGCCCTGCTGTATCTTCATTTAGGACATCATTTAAACCACCTGAAATTAGCACGAAGTTACGTCTATCAGCTGTAGTTTTGAGTTTTGCGCTCCTTTGTCTCATGACTGCTTCCAGCTTGCGTCCTGAAAACGCCACTACTGCAACCCTCTTGTCACCTCTTACCCTCTCTTTGATGGCTTCTGTGCGTCGATTTAAATTTGAGTCCCCGGCGATTATCACATGCTGTGACTTTTCAGCTGGAGCGTCCTGCAATTGGGGGCTACTTGCACCTATTGCGCCGGCTGCTTTGTCCCCTCCCAGCCCCACCACTACTTCGCTGAAGCTGGACCTTGAGACAATTGAACCGGCTGAACCTGTTTTCTCCAAACTTGCTTGCTCTTTCTTTTCCGCCGTTCTGGTTGCCGGTTCCCTACTGTTCTCTCTGTAAGCCGCTCCTCTGTTCACCTTGGCTAGTGCTTCCTCGGCGGACTTCAGCGTTTCTCCCATTGCCCTTGTTTTCTCTTGCTTTGTCGCCAACGCAGTCTCGAGCTCGGCGATTCTCATCAGCAGTTCACTCTGAGCAACCATCATTTTCTCCATTTTTTTCTCGACCTCACATTGCCTACACTTCGCGTGAGCCTCTTCTCCATCCGCTTCTATACTTGGGTCCACTTTCAAACCAACTCCACATCCTTAACCCTTTACAGTCTTTTTCACCATGCCTTTCTGACTCCAATCGTCTTTATGACTTGTCTTACTCGATAGTTACAAAATACGATCTCTGCCCTACGAAAAAGAGAAAGTCTAAGCTCTACTACAAAAATTTGCGTGTTCAATGTACATGAACCTCCCCCAAGGGGTGGCAAAAGAAAAAAAAACACGAAGAAACAAACACACACACACGCACAAAATAGTAAACACCTGGTGACTGACCCACGGAAAAGCCGTGCCATAAAATAACTGCTACGAAGATTTCAACTGCTGCCTTATATTTTAAAGACAAGATCAAAACATGCAAAAACACTTATCAGCGCAGTCGATCGAGAGCGCTCAAAAAACACGTCCATCCACCGTGACAGTCCGAACCATCACAGTCCGAACCAAATGGCACGTTAGACACGAGCGCCATCTGGCAGCCCTCTTAGAAATTGAAGGCGCGCGCTACCGCAGAGAAAGATGCGCGCCAGTCACGGAGGTGATAAAGTGTAGAATGCAGAGCAACGGGCAGGTGCCACCACCGTGTCGTCTTAGCAAAGCGGTTGAAACATTTTTTTAAGCATCGCGTTACACTGTCAGCGCAGCGCGTTGAACGCTATAGTCCTTAGAGTTACTTGTGAGTGCCTCTTTTGGCAGACATACAAAAAGGCAGACATACAAAACTATACTTGTTGTAATGGTGCTTCAGATATGCGCAATATTTTCTTTTTTATTTGACAATCGCACATATATGAACGCTAAACCTTGAGAAATATTGGTGGACGCTGTGGATGGGGTTGGCCATTTTATGCCGTTTGAGGTATTGTTAGGGTGGACAAACAGACAACTGTACAGAGGGCAGACAGACAGACAGGCAGACAGGCAGACAGACAGACAGACAGACAGACAGGCAGACAGACAGACAGACAGACAGACAGACAGACAGACAGACAGACAGACAGGCAGACAGACAGACAAAAATTTTTCTGTCAAAAATCCCTGAGAAAAACTATCGTCTTTAATAAACTCCGATAAAAGGAAGCGTATTGATTTGATGATTTATATGGGGCGTATAACGTCCCAAAACCAGCATATGATTATGAAAGACGCCATAGTGGAGGGCTCCGGAAATTTTGACCACCTGGGGTTCTTTAACGTGCACCCAAATCTGAGCACATGGGCCTACAGCATTTCCGCCTCCATCGTAAATACAGCCGCCGCAGCCGGGATACGAACCCACGACCTGCAGGTCAGTAGCCGAGTACCTTAGTCACTAGACCACCGCGGCGAGGCAACAGGGAAGCGTGGTCATTGAAAATGGATTCATTGGTACAAGTACAGCACTTGAGCAGGAGGCATGCGGACGTTGAAAAGGGGCGGCGAAAAACCGGCACACGAAGCTCAGAGTGGATCACAGCAGCTCGCGTTCGGCTCTTCAATCTAAGGTCGTGGCCCACTTCGGCATATTGTTCTTCTTGCAAAACCCGGCAAAAAAGGGGAGCCATGCTGGCGAGTCATGGTGATGAAAGAAAGACGGGGTTATGATATGGCTTGAGGCGACTGACATGCACTGTCTCGCGGCTGATTTAGCACCTGACTATTGATAGCTTGACCGGCTCAATCGCACGTGTTATGTGGAAGCGGCGTTGCACGACATGGTAAGACCCATGATACTTAGAAGCAAAGTTAGGCGACAGGCCAGAGGAGTGGAAGGACACTTGGAGAAAGACGAGCGAGCCCACGCGAATGTTGGGACTTTCTGGTCGCTGTCGCTGCGTTCTTTTTCGGGAGCTTGTTTATTCGAGGTGAATGAACGAGCCACTGACGGTACTTTTTAGCGTGCTGTACAATTTCAGACACGGGGATGAATTCAGAAGCGTCTGGGCGATGTGGCAAAACGGTATCAAGAGTGGTGCATGGTTTGTGGCAATATAGAAAAAAGAAAGGTTAAAAGCATTTTGTTGACGGCGTCACGGTATTATACGCAAAAGTTACAAGCGAGCACAGCATCCCAATTTGACTGGCCGTTATGACATGTCTCACTCCATTCGAATGAAGCGCTCAGTTAGACCGCTCATTGCGGGTGGTAGACTGCAGAGGTGTGGTGAACCGTCCAACACGCACTGGAGGTGTTCTTGAAGAGCTTCGGATAGAAACACAGGTGCTCTATTGCTGAGTAATTCAGGTGGTGCACCATGGCGTAGTACGAATTGTCGTTAAATGAAATCGTATGTGGCTTGAGCACCCGAGGAAGGTAGTGAAGCTGCTTCCACGTATCTTCTCAGATGAGCCATGGCGACAATTATTCATCAATCGGTTGCCGTGGTGTAAGGAAGCGGTACATGTAGATCAATGCCAAAAGGCCGAAAGGGCATGCAGGGCATATTAGTGGCTGCAGTATATTAGGCGAATGGGTGAATATATTTTTTATACAGCATCGAATATATTTTTGGAATTAGGTGTACATGCGCCACTAGTAACGCTTGTGGAGCCGTTGGTACGTCTTCAACGCGCCAGTGTGAGCATGTTACGGATCAGCATGAAAATACGCACATACGTCAGAGTAATGTGTCATTATATCACCGAGAGTCGTTTTCTACCATCAGCTCGGTAGTTTATTCTGTATAATAAAACGTCTCTTATCACAAAGTGAGCTGCTTTGCGACGAAGAGCACGTGGGTACGCAGACGTGGAAAGGATGTCTAAGAGAGAGGCAAACCCCGGGTTCTTTCACTGCTTTGATGACATGCGTGTGACGGAAAGGGCTCGGCTCATCAGGTTTGGTCGTGACCCACATTGGCATATCGCTCTTCTTTTCGGTTACATAATAAGCAAGTTCAACGAGTTTCTTTTTTACGGAGAAATTTCTTTATTTTCACTAGTTAGTTTCATCATTGGAGGGTTGTCTTTGTTCAACACCAGACAAAAGCAGCTTTTTCTTTTCGTAAGGCGTTTTCTGCTCAAAGGTACACCGCCATGAGTAGCTTCGAGACGAGTATCGCTTAGTGCATCGATCACATTCACTTCCACCGATCCCGTTTTCGCGAAGTTCGTACAGGTCATTGAAGCGTTTGGCAATGACACGTTGACCACTTTAGTAGAACTAACTCTGGGAAGAAGTCTTTAGCTGGTTCTCCCTGCACTTGGTGTTATGTGAATGCAAGAACCTTCGATTTAGCCTCGTCGATGAGCAGGTTGCATTCACGAGACGTCAGATTGGCAGACGTGGAAGCGAAAAAAGCACTAGCACTGTTGGCAACCACGTGGCCGCAATATTGGTTGTGCCGGTACCGACTTGTTCATTCATTACAGCATTTCCTGTACGCTGCCTACTAAAGGTTGTATATGATGCAATCTTGTTTTATTTATATGGGCCTCTAGAAATATCCTATTTATTGACTGTAAAATTGCTCCAGACATGGTCGATGCGTGCTCGGCTCGTTTGAGCGTGTACGCCAATTCGAAACAGCGATACTACGACAAAGTAGCTCTCTGCGATGGAATTAGTGCACTTATCTTGATGAGCGAGGAAGCGGTACTTTACATCGAGCTCGTTCGGAAGGTGTAACTTTCACGCATAAATTGCTGCCTGGTGCGTACTACAATTTTAGATGAACGAACAAATGAAAGCCGAGAAGTCTTTGCAAACACACAATTACTTCCCTTGTCGGTTTGTTGCGGAAAACCTTGTAAAATGTCACGACAATTGCGTCTTTGCGCGCTTAGGTAAGATAATATAAAGCGTTTTTTAGGTATATTCTAGTTGTAAACGAGAAAGGTAAGTTCACTCATTAACCTGAAGATGGTGCGATTCACTACGAATCTGTTTGAAGCTGGAGACTTAAGAGCGTTTACAAAGTAAAGCACATAAAAGCACCATTGCACGGGGCTCTTGAATGGCGAATGCGTCATATAAAGAGCGTTATTGCGCAAGGACAGCAGTACCCACACAGATCTTGGCCTAAGAAACTCTGTCTTGCTTTGTAAACTAGAAGACAGAGCGAAAGGAGACGAACCACAAAAGAATAACCAGGAGGAGCGCTGACTTACAAAACCTCACTTTAATACAGGGACGCTATATGGAAGAAAATTGGCAGAAAACGAACAGCACGTGAAAATTTAAGCCTTCGTACGAAGGAGTGGTAGAGCTTTCGATCCGTACACAGATCACAGAAGCGATCACAAACTTACATTTGAGGCGCATGCAAACACCAGGCGGGAACCAAATAGCCCATCTTTTTTTTTCTGAGTGTTATAAGGTCGCTTCATTTACACAAACGTTTCTCCTTCCATTTAAGCAAGGGTCTCAGCGAAATTTCAAGAGCATGAGCAGTCCTCTGATAGGTGAGACTCAGCAATAACTGCATGTTTATTTAAATTTTACGACCCTGCAAATTTTTAACCTAACCTTGAAACAGTTTAGGCTGGTGTTTGGACCGTTAGCTATTTTGCAGAAACCCCTTGCCGTGCGATGACATCAGCATGCGTCACCTATCAAGGCGTCGAAAAAACTAGACTACCAGAGAAGTTAGAGTAAGAAAAGAAAATATAAACGAAACACTTATTTGGTGGGGCGAGATTAAACTCCCAGTACCTACAGTCGAAAAGCCGGCTATGCAGGCAAGTTAGCAGAAGAAGCAACATTGGAAACCGTATTATTGCGTAACAATTTGAAACTGATGACAAAAAGATGGCGAGAAAGGATGAGAAAGAAAAATAAAACAAAAGACAGAGAGAAACAAAAAAACAGCAAATATAAACATAAAATACTCTATACTATAATATTTATGGCCTTCACGTTGAATACCTTCATGTTTGAGTTTCTTCACATTGCGCGCACACTGCCCGAAGTTGAAACGAAGCTACTGAATGCCACTGTGAATGATACCGTGGTGTTTAAACAACACGCCGACTAAAGCGTCGATGCAGTTCTAAAGGCACGCGTGCAGTGTGTTTGCCAAGTCGAAACGAAAGCACTCAGCCCCCCATTATTGATGAATGAACCTGACTGTCTATTGCACTGCATCGGGAATGGAGAGTTCGCTGCTCTGAGAGAATGTGGTCGAAACGATGGTACTGCTTGTCGCAGCTCTGACCCCAATGGCTATCGACTAAATCATAGATAGCGTCCACACAGCATTCGTGTACCAAGTAAAATCGAAAACAAAACACGTTTGCCGCAGCGGTGCAATTCTGGGTAGGTAACAGGACATCTTTTGTAAAAACTGGTCTTCAACAATGTGATCACTCTGAGGTTGTGCAGGGCTAACAGTTTTTTGTGAAGGTCCGCAGCCGTTGCTGCTGTTCGCGAACGATGTTTGCTTCCTTTGCGTCACCCATTTGGGGTGCCTCAAGGTTGGCGCACTCCGACGATCGCCCGAACTAACCGATGGTGGTCAGTTATTAATTAAAGACAGTTAGGTGCCTTTGAACATTATATATGCCAATCGGGAGCCGAGAACACGTCAGAATTATCCCAATTTTCATACAAATTGGCTTAGTACTGACAAAATTTCGCTTATCTTTTTATATAGAGCCACGCGTTGTTCTAATTTGAAATAACCGTTTTTATACTTAAGCTCTTGCCGGACAGCGCTATTCTCTCTAAGCAGTCCTCATTCGTTTCGCTAAAGCCTTAACACTATGGGATGATATGAAACTTATCCATTGCACCATTTTGCTATCCATGAAGTGTGTTATCCTTGATGTCGCCTTCATTTTTGAGTGCCCTCTCAGTTGTGCTTACTATGCCACTTTCGGTAATTTCCACAGTAGAGAACTTTTAAAAATTTATTTTCTTACAATACTGCGCCTTTTCTTCGACAGTTTGGCAAACGACATTTAATTTCTCTCAATATATTGCAGAAAAAAGCTACATAGTAAATGTTATATCAATCAATCAATCAATCAAATCTTTATTTCTAACAGAGTTTTTTTGCAGTTTGTTGAGGGTCCTTCGGGTGAAAAGTTGTTACAAACAGCTTGAAAGTGCCTGAAGGCCCTTTATGGCAGCGTGCAATATGCAGAGCGTACAAAAAAAATCAATAGATTTACATGAGTTTTATTATTAACAAATAATGGGAACTTATAACAATAAGTTTGTGTGCAACAGTTCTCACTTGACACAATCATTGAAAAACAAAAAAGCTGTAAAACAATGCAACTTCATGTGATAAATAAAACTAAAATAAATACCATAAATATAATTATGATAATATAGAATATCAGAAAATAAAGGGAGTGATCGTTCTAGCAATCCTTTACTAAGTCTGCCTACTTGCTCTTACACACAGGCGTCATGCTTAATTGAAACCAAAAAATATTTCTCATCTCTTTCCGGGTTAAGGCATGGACATCAATATTTTCGTTTTCATGCTTATCGAGAAATGAAGGCACATTGTAGACTATCGATTGCTTTAGGTAATTAGTACGCCTTTTCGGGACAAGCCGTCTGTCCTGACTATGGTGCGTTGGTCACTGCCGTTGTAGTCCTGGCAGTGATTCTAGATGTTAAGAGAACTTTCTATAGGAAAAGAAGTACGAATAGAGCCAACGAAACTGATAGTCCTTAGTAACTCTAATAATGCAAAATTTTGCGAAAAGAGGTAACGTTGTGTGTAGATGTGTTACGTCGGCTATGATTCAAAGTGCACACTTTTTAAGAAGTGTGTATGTTAGTATTTAGAGTGGTGCCCCACACAAGCATGCAGTAGTTAATGTGGGATGCAAAAAATGACTGATAAATTTGTTATTTCACCTTCTCATGAAGAAATGGTGGCTGTGTTGTTCAAGGGTGGTGACAGTAACCTGGTGACTAATTGTAGACCTATATCTATTATTCCTGTGTTTTCTAAGGGATTAGAAAAGTTAATCTATACGCGTATATCTGCCTTCTTCTGCTCCAGAATTGTAATAACGGACTTTCAGTTTGGTTTAAGGAAAGGAAGGTCAACGGAGACGGTCCTATTAACACTTAAGGAAATGATACTGCAAAATTTTGAACGAAATCTTTTCACGTTAGCTGTTTTTCTTGATTTCAGCAAGGCTTTCGATTGCATTAATCATGCCATTTTACTGCTTAAGCTAAAATCATACGGAATCCGTGGCACGTCACTTCAGTTGATAAAGTCATACTTGCCAAATAGACAGCAATGCGTTCAGTTAAGCATTCATACGTCATCATATTTACCTGTTCTAAATGGTGTGCCCAAGGGAAGCGTACTGGGGCCGCTATGATTTAATGCTTACATAAATGACATCGTGGATATTGATCCCAGTGTGAGCTTTGTTATATATGCTGATGACACGAACTTACTTTTTCAGGCCCTGACGCAATTGAGCTAATTATCCGGTGTAATGAGGTATTGAACAAGCTTTTCTTGTGGTCTAGCAAAAATTTTTTGAAAATTAATCCCCTGAAAACAAAAGCCATCGTATTCCGAGCTAAAAACAAAATATTTTCATCAACACAAGCGTTAGCTTACGCAGGTGAAGACATTCGTTTTGGGGATGAACATAAAATTCTTGGCGTCACGTTTTCATCAAACCTCAGCTGGAACCAACACGTCATTGACATCTGCAAAAAAGACTCTAGTGTAGTTGGTGTGCTAGCTCGTTGTAGACATATCTTACCCGCAAAGGTGATACTGCAAATATACCATGCTCTTTTTCTTTCGCACATAAATTACTGCAGTTTGGGGCGGGCAACCATGACAAAACATAATGAAACTTCAGACCATGCAGAAAAAAGTTATTAGACATGTCGCTAATTTAGATTATTTGTCATCAACACAACTTGTGTGTCGGGACTACGGTATATTTAAGTGGAATATATCTATATCTTTCGCATTCTCTGATCCTGCTATTTTTCTTCCATTTCGTTTAAACAATTCGTTAAAAAAACCGCATGTCTAACTGCAAAAAATGTTTTGTTAGGAACAAGAAGCAGCGATGTTTGGATTGTTCCAAGGTTTCGCAATAATTACAAATCTCAAACATTGCAATACAATTTACTAATGATTCTGAATAAATACAGTAACGTAAACAGTTTCTCATTAAAAGAACTACGATTCTTTTTTGTAAATATAGGCTAACTTTTTCACGTTGTAAATTGTGCTGTCTGTACGATAGTACAAATTATTTTTTCTTTCAGTGTGTGCATCCATGCTGTACCGAATAGGTTATATGATATAATTCTGTTTGTTTCATTTTGTTTGTCTGACATGTGATGTACATTCTATAATGCAGCACATTCACAAGGAGCAAGTTTGTATATATCCTCCCTGATATTTTCATGATTTTTTTATTTTTATTATTTTATTTTTTGGAAATGATAGTGTTATAGTTGCTGGATTTTTCTTGTTTTTTTTCTTGGTTTTTTTCCTTTTGCTCGCGTCCATGTAATCTTCAGTGCCATGCTGCTATCAGGATGTTTCGTAAGAATGCATATATATGTTTTTATTACACCGTATTTAGTATTGTAATGTTAGCTAATGGTCTTTATTGTTATACACATCTTTGTCATTGTCCCACTTGCCTTGTATAGAATTCACTGGTCTCGTCAAGCTATCAATAAACAGCTTTTAGCCAGTGAACCTCTCCAGAACCTGTTTCTGTTTGGGAAAATAAAATGATTTGATTTGATTTGATCGTGACAAGGCACCCGTTGCTCATACCAAAGATTTCGATAACATGTCAACATGTGGTGCTCAATCTAACACACAATTGAAAACGACACCAAGTACGCTAACAATCTCAATTGATACAATACCAACTAGTATTTCGCCGCATAAAGGTACCTATCTGCCCCTGGTCGTAAACAGGATTGCTTTAGATTTTTCGTTATTAGTGTTAAGGCCATTCTGAGAAGACCATTCCGATAGTGTAGAAATGAGCGCGTTCGCTTTACGAATGACCTCGCTCGCCTCTAGACCAGAGACAAATTGGCTGGTATTATACGCGTATAGAACGATGGTTGCCTCCTTCGGCATGTATGTAATGTCGTTAATGTAGATGTCGAACAAAAGAGGTACATAAGACGCTGCCCTGTGGGACACTTGGCTTTATTGCCCTGTCGAAGGAAATACTATTTTATAATTTTATATGATAACGCCCTGCCTACGATCAAGTAGATACGAACTCATCAGAGAGTGAGCCACTCCGCGTGCTCCGTGGGCCATCGACTTTGTGAAAAGATTGTTGCGTTATAGGCGGTCAACTGGCTTACTACAGTCAATAAATGCTCCAAGAACTAGGCTTCATTTTTCTAGGTTATCGATAAGTAGGCTCTGTTCCAATACTCACCGTAGACGGCTAAATAGACAGCTAACTGGATGGCGGCCATCTTAAGTCCCATTCCAACTCTCACGTAGCCGGCAAAGTAGACAGCTCCGAGTAGGCCGCATCGTAGACAAATACGATGCAGGCTACTTTGCTGTCTAAACAAGATGGCGGCTCAGCGAATCGCATAGATAGATTAAATCTCGCCAGAATGGCCGTCTGCCCACATGCAGATGCTTTTCCAGACTCTCAATGTGAGTAATGTTTATATGTTTTTGATTTCAACACGAAATAAGCCAGAAGTTACGACTTTTACGTTTGTTTCTTTTAGCTTTTTTTTCTCGAGGCGAGGTGGCGCACCGTCGCGAAAAGCTGTCTAAACGTGTTCCAATTCTCGGACAGCATGGGCGCAGTGCGGTCTTCTAAGCAGTCTGCGTAGAGTGTGTACGTGCTGTCTAAGAATCGGAATACAGCCTTAGTTCCTTCTGGACAAGCAGTGTGATTTCAGGAGAGCGTCTTGTGCAAAAACAATGCTGACAGTTATTTAGAGTGTTATGTTTCATGAGGTTACTCTTAGGACAATATAAATCAATTTTTTCGACCCTTGAAAAAAGTTAGCCGTATTGAATTTGATCTGTAATTGCCCAAGCACTTTTTATCACCCCTCTAAATATGACTGACACTTTGGCTATTTTTTGCACTATGAGAAAAACAACGTTATAAGGCCAAATCGAATGTGTATGTTCAGTGGCGTGTAATATTACCAATCACGTAGTGCACAGGGCTAACTGGAGCCCGTCGACATCAGTTGCTCTACTATTTTTCAGTCCGAGAATTGTTCAGCAAACTTCTGAACCATCTGTTGGTTCTAAATATATAGTTTACGCGCACTCATCTTTGATCCACGCGTCCCTGTGTCGACTAGGATTAGTGTGGGTGCCGTTACGTTTGTGAAATATTGGTTGAATTCTTCGGCCAAGAGAATGCCAGAGATTTTGTTATTGTTTAGTAATATTTCCGACACAAGAGTGCCGAGAGTTTTTGTATTGAGTACATCGTTTATATTTTCGCAGTTATGTCTTGTTTCTTTTGGACATCATAAAACAGGTGATAGTAATAGAAATATTGGCTCTTCTTTGATCTTTGTTTAACTTGTTTCTGTATTTCTTGACTGTTGAAAGGTCTGAGAATTCGCGCGAGCACAAAAATTTTTTAAATAACTCTTTTTTTTATTGACCAATTTTATTTGTTCAGGACGAATTCACGGTTTTCATATCTTCTCTTTTTAATTTAGTTATTTTGTGTGGAAATGATACGTTGTATATGCGACAAAAAATGATTTGTAGGCTTCCGAAGCATCCAACTTGGAATACATGGAAGAGCAGTCGGCGTTCACCACGTATGTTGTGCGAAATGAATTTATATGTTAACTTGATATAGGTCTGTTCATATGTTCTGGTATGAGCTCGCGCGTATCGGATAAACAATTATGGTTAGAGCGCAAAAAATGGCGGGCTCCACGTACACGTATTTGTTGTGTGTTTTTTCTGCACTTTAGCCAGAAATACATAGCATACTTGACAGTAAGTACTATGAAAAATGCATGGGAAATTGGGAAAAAGTATGGGGCATTCACTAGTACGCATTCGCCACCAACACTGTTGAACATGACAATTTGTGCTCGCTTTGGTAGCTGTTCACCGATAAAAACGGGGAGCGCATGCAAATAGGCTAATTTATGAAGTAACAGGACGTGTCATGACTTTGGTGCAATAACATTCTTTTTTTCACCAAGCTTTAGAGAGCAACGTCTGTATAGCATATTCAAAGACCAAAGTTTGAAGCGACATGTGTTAGTATGAATTCTTTTTGCTAGTCTTCGTCAAGGACAAGGTTTGTGCGCTGCGGCAGAGCGCATGGGATGAGTGGGAAATGAAATTGAACTTTATGAAATGGCAGTCTTGCCCAACCGGCTCGGTTTTAGTTCAGATATCCTCTTTATTGAATTTTCTGTCTGTCGTTCTGTGATATTTTGTCTCCTAGAGGCAGTGCCACCACAAGCGAGAAAAAAGAACCCGTATATCTTCGTCTGTGAATACTTTCTATAAAATCCGTGGTACGGACTGTCAAGAGTAATATTAGGGCGAACACGCGAGCCTGTGGCGGAAAGCTTCAAAACCCATTTCAACCAATACTCGGATGGCACTGTCAAAAGGACAATGAAAAGCGTGACGCCTTTCCGTGAACTGCTGTCACTACCATCACGTGTCTGCTTTTATGATGCACGAAACATAAGAGGCCAATAAAGCGTTCGTATTGTATCGCCTTTTCTAGCACTCACACGAAGCCCGGACGAGTAGCATTCTTTTTTAAGGAGAATGCTTCAGGTTCGTCGTCAAGTGTGAAACTTGACGGCCGTTCCTCGTCGGCGGTGCCACGTCGGCGTCACCCCGACGGTTGCGTAAACACAACTATAGCAAAGCGTCATCATGACGCGATGCCCACACCATTTATGAAGCGATTGTGTCACATATTGTCATAAATTGGGATGTCATTATGACGCCGCTACCAGGTCACTCACGTCATGTCTCTTGATGGCGTCTATACATTACGTCATGGTCTGTTGTTGCTCGATCGCGAAGGCAGTGCGAACACAACGCTAGGTTCAGAGGGTACAAAAATATATTAGATCCTGGAGGCGTTGCAAAACTACGTTATAGTTGCGAAAGCTTTCGAACCAGTACGCCGGAAGTTTCGAATGTCCTCTGAGAAAATCAACAAAAAAGAAATTGTTCTCGCCTACACATCGTCTGAGGCGGACGTTTAAGGAACCCTGTGAGTCACTTAAAATGTATGTTCTTCTAACTGCATCTCGACTTTACTTGTAGAATGCGCTAGCGAACACAAACCAAAGCTGACGCACGGACATAACGACGCAAGTGCCTTAACAACTGTTTCTTCATGGAAAATCCATCCTACTTATACAGAATACTTTTTGGGTAGCGTTACCTAGCACTACCCTACCAAGGAATCATTTTCAACTATGAAGAACGGCGCGTTTAGTGAATAGGTATTCCATTGTGTATAGCATTTAGTGCAAAGAAAGACATAGAAGACAAAAGAAAACACAGACAGGCGCAGAATAACAACTTAAGTTTATTTTCAGAAAAGACGACACATAAAAAGGAAAGTTACGACATTTGGTTATGATTACAGGTTGGCAAGAAATATAGATGTCTTCCTTTACTGAATGAAACGGAAGTGTTTCGAAGCTGAAAGATATAACCATTGGAGTGATACGTCGAGGCAATTTCACACATATGTTTGGTGACGTATGTGTGGTGATGCCATCGGTGAACCTACTTAAAATCGTGAAAAATTATCTAACCCCAAACGTTTATGCATAACAACGTGTCTGACGTTCCTTTTATATGCATGTTTTTTAGGAGCGAAGCTTCTTATAGCGACACCCGTTGGTCGCTCGTAGCCGTTGTAGTATGTAATTAGTATACCATTTTGACCTCCAATGTGGTGCTGGTGAGACACTTATTCTGTGCGTTGTTCAATAATAAAAAGTAATGTTTAATGTACAAACCAATAGCTGCTGATGAGGAATGAGCGACAGGAGCATTCGGCTTTCAGTTAACGCGCACGCTGCAATTCCCATTAGCAGCCATCGGCAAGTGCATTGAGCACTGTCTGACAGGAAAAGGTTGCTACGTTATACTCGCTGTGCGTAACCTCCTTGGTTTTAGAAAACTTTAGCGAGCGTTGGGCCGCAGTGCCCTAAATACAGTGAACTAGCATATACCATGGACTCGAGGTGTTTAAAAGAGGGAAGTAGACCCGAAGCGCAAGCCGCAAGAAAGTGTGCGTGTGCGACCTCTCGTTTAGTCCTTGGAATGACTGCTGGATGGCGGTTCTTCAACATGGGCAATATATGATAAAATCATGTGAGATGGTGGTACTTGGAGTGTTGAATAGATGGTTGAACGGACACACAGACAGATGAATGGATGAACGCATGAACGGGCGCAGAGGTGGATGCATGGACCAACGCAGGGACGAACGCACGAACAGACACACGCACGGACGGGCGGATGGACGCATGGACGGTCACACAGATGGACGCATGGACGGACGGAAGAAAGAACGAATGGACGGATGAATGCTTCGCCCCACTCTCAATCAATCACTCCTTGGATATGCTGCCATTTTTTTCGGAAAATATACTTCAGTTGTTGGTGTCCGCATGCCTCTGCTCTCTTTTTTCTTGCCCATTTTCCTTTTGTGCAAAATGCCATCCAAAATTTTCAACTCGCACAAGAAACAACTCTCTTATTTTATTGCACGCCAAACATGGGCGAAAGCAAAAGCGGTATTTAGCGCGGATCTATAGACGGCATACCACCCCGCTCTACTCGTCATACCAGTCTTGAACGCGTAAGCGGACCGCGATATGCGTCGGCAACGATGTCCACACATCCAATGCGCATGCTCGCGCCTCGCGTATAGTTTCATATCTTTGTCGTCTTGTGCCAACCGTTTGCTTCACTCCTCCTTTCCCGCACCCATTATCTCTCGCCTCGAAAGGCGGACGCAGGCAGCATCTGCTAATAAAAACCGACGGCTCGATCCATCAGCTCACTAGCCACCCTGTACACTCATAAAAAATGTTATTAAAAAGCTTGTAACTACGAGCAAAAACTTAGTAACAGCAGTTGTAACTAACCTTCTTGGGACATGGCTAACTTTTTACGACCATTTTGCTATCCACAGTAGCAGACGCTTGAAGGCTGCAATGGTTACTGTTGCTAATCTTCTTGGGGCATTACTAACTTTTTAGGACCATATTGCTGCCTACAGTAGCAGACACGTGAAGGCTGTAATGCTTACGACCATTTGAGCAATGTTAAAAATTTTTCGTCACGCACGTATTTATTGAACTTGTAACAACATTGAAACCTTAGAGGTTATTACACTCAAGCTAATTGAGGGAATATACGCACGCTTACTAGCCAGTACTTTGTCTTGTACATTGGCAAATTTCAAGGCAGTATTGCGCAAAATAGGCATAACAAATTGTTTTCTTTATATCCTAGAATAAATGTCCTACACTACCTTACCTCTCGCTGCTAAAAAAAACTCTACATTGTACAAATAAAGGCTCCTGACTTATATTACACAACCTCTAACAAAGTCTTACCTAGGAAGCCGCTGCAATCTCCTAGAGAGGGCTTTAAATACTCTTGGAACAGCTTAGGAACTGTATTTCTCGCGTCGACTTGTGCATGTGTGCTGTTCTCCTTTATGACGTAATGTGCGTAATTCTGTGATGTATAATCAATGATATATAAAAATGTTGATTCTTGTGAATAGGAGTGCTATAAAACGGGCGATTCGTAAGAGAAATGGTCGCATCTAGCACTTTTTTCTTAGCAACTATTACTACCTACGTTAGTAATGGTTGAGGTAGTGTGAAATGGTCATGGCATTTGAAGAAACTATAATTACAACAATTAGACATAGCAGTTAGATTAGTCCATGGCGAATGCTTTCTTCCTTTTCTCCTTTCTTGAGAGTTCACGCGTTCTTTTCGACGCCGTCTTTCTCTTCTTCTCAACAAAGGTAACTATTCAATACACTCCACCCACCATGAAGCCGCACACTTTCAATTCATTACAGTGAAGACAGCTCGATCGGGCAAAGAAGCTGGACAGGTCGTTGTACTACGGAGCCTGTCGGAAGTTAAAACGGAACAGCTTCTTATATTTTGGTCACGTCCACAATGTACATCTTGCATTTTTCCCATTTTTCATAGCTCCTCTGGGATGCTCTCTTGATAAAGGAGAACGATGTTACCAGCTTTGACATAGTTCGAACCCCACACAATGACATAGTGCACAGAGCTCAAGTTAAGCAGGTACTCTTTCCTCCATCTTTTTAAAAAAATTGCAATCGCTTACGATGAAGCCACTTTCTTGTGACCATCAATATTGATCCTGAAATTTTGGCCTTTTTGTTCGGACAGGGAAGGCTTGTGAAGCGTTTACCGTTTAAGAAATCAGCCGGCGTTAGTAATTCACTATCCTCAGCTGAAGCTCACAGGTAATTGAGGGGCCGGGAGTTAATTACCGCATCTGCCTCATACAACACTGTGGTTAACTCTTCATGCGCAAGCCTCGCTATGTCTATGTTCTTCCGGAAGCTGGCTGGTCTTGACAGTTCTTATCAGCCTATCCCAGAAACCACCCCACCACGCTCCCCTTTCTACGACAAACTGCCACTCAATTCTTCTTTGGGAGCTGTAGTCTTGTAGCTCTCCAATGAACAAGACACTGGTAAAAGAGGAGATTTCCTTTGGCACTTTCTTGAAAGTCAGTGTCTTATCTGTAAAGATCAGATCAGGCAATCTTCGACGTGCTCTGAATCACCTAAACGTGAGTAGAAAGCTTTATGGTGACATGTCGGTGGTTAATTCAAGACGTACAGCTCTCTTGAAGGCACAAGTAAACAGTACATTATAGGTGCTGATGTAACTGCCTTTCACATAGAGTAGTCCTGCAAAATCTATTCCAACCGCTTGAAAAGGGTCTGATCGGCGTACTCGTTCTCCTGGTAATAGTGCTACAGGTGCGCTGCTTGGCTTTAAGTGCGTCTTGACAGAAGCGCTACAAACTCTGATAATCTTGAGAGTTTTTCTTGCACGTGGTACCCACAATTTTCTCGACGTTGAGCAAGGGTATCCTGTAGGCCTCCCTGGAGCGTTCGCTTATGGCAATCTCTTATTATAAGTTTTGTAAATTGATAACGTCGAGGAACCAAAATAGGACGCTTGACTTCTTCTGCTTCCTGTGAGAATCGCTGTCGTCGTGTTACACGCAATCGGCGTTTCCTGTCAAGAAAAGGATGAAGCATTGCTATATCAGACTTGTTATGTAGCTGTTGTTCCTTTACAACAGATTGCTTCCGCATAAGCATCCTCTTGAGCCACCTTGACTCAGTAATTTTCTGCATCCCAGATGTTTTCAGCTGTGACGTGCGCTGAGCCTCTGATACTTGAATCTTTGCAACTTTTTATGAAATGACTACCAAGGCAGTTATTCAATGTCAATACTTTAGTCAAGCACGATTTAGTTTGAATATCTAAAATAGGCATATATGTTCTCCCACGTAGAACTTGCACCATGATTTAAGCTTCATTAAGGTCTACTTATTTGATTCAGTAGAAATATCAGCCGTCATGCAGACACTGCGGAATCAGGGCGTCGATGAAGTATACATAAACATCCTGGAAGAAATCTACAGGGGATCAACTGCTACCATAGTGCTTCATAAAGAAAGCAACAGAATACCAATCAAGAAGGGTGTGAGGCAGGGGAACACAATGTTCCCAATGCTATTTACCGCGTGCTTACAGGAGGTTTTCAGAAGCCTAGAATGGGAACAGATAGGGATGAGTTAATGGAGAGTACGTTAGTAACCTGCGCTTTACCGATGACATTGCATTGCTGAGTAACTCAGGGGACGAATTGCAACTCATAATTACGGAGTTAGACAAGGAGAGCAGAAAAGAGGATACTAAAATGAATCTGCAGAAAACGAAAGTAATGTACAACAACCTAAGAAATGAGCAGCGCTTCGAGATAGGTAATAGTGCACTTCAAGATGTAAAAGACTATGTCTACTTAGGGCAGGTAATAACGGCGGAGCCGAACCACGAGATTAAAGTAACTAGAAGAATAAGAATGGGGTGGAGCACATTTGGCAAGCACTCTCAAATTATGACAGGTAGATTGCCACTATCCCTCAAGAGGAAGGTATATAACAGCTGTATCTTGCCGGTACTTAGCTACGGAGCAGAAACTTGGAGACTTACAAAGAGGGTTCAGCTTAAATTGAGGACGACGCAGCGAGCAATGAAAAGAAAAATGGTAGGTGTAACCTTAAGAGACAAGAAGAGAGCAGAGTGGATTGGGGAACTAACGGGGGTTAAGGATGTCGTAGCTTAAATCAAGAAGAAGAAATGGACATGGGCCGGGCATGTAGCGCGTAGATAGGATAACCGCTGGTCGTTAAGGGTAACTAACTGGATTCCAAGAGAAGGCAAGCGGGTTAGGGGGAGACAGACGGTTAGGTGGGCAGATGAGATTAAGAAGTTTGCGGGTATAAATTGGCAGCACCAAGCACAGGACCGGGTTAACTGGCGGAACATGGGAGAGGCATTTGTCCTGCAGTGGACGCTGTTAGGCTGCTGATGATGATGATGTTGATTGACTAAAAAATTTTCAAGGCTCTTTTTGGGCCATCCATCCTCCTTTTCTGTTAACCAAGGTGGTCCTGTCCACCACAATGTGTTTGTCTTCAGAAGATGCAATGGCACTCCACGTGTGAGGTTATCTGCAGGATTATCCGTTTCAGGGCAGTGCCTTCATTGGCCGTTCACAAAAGATGCTTGAAATTCAGTCACTCAATTTTCGACGAAATCTTTCCATTTCTTTGCGGATCCCTTTATACAAACTAGTGCGACCCTAAAATCTGTCCAATTGAATGTTTTCAACCTGCAGCTTGAAAAACATGCTTCAGAAAGTTCCGTTGTCTTGCTCCAAGTCAAGTGCCATGTAATTCCAGCCTTGGCAAAGGCACTTCTGCAGAGGCACCACTCGCGTCTTCGCCATATTGAGATTACTATGAGTGACATTCTTTTGATCAAGCGATTTCAAATACGCGCAAATTGTATACGCCTTCTGACTTGCATCCCAAAGTGTGTGAAGTTGCATAGATTTACTTGTGATCGCAGTCTTCGTCTATCGCGTGGTATTCATAGAAGGAAGACAGTTCCGATTCGAGCACCATTTCTTCCACTGTACAGCAATATCCGAAGGTAAGTCTTAGTACCACTCTGCTTTTCTTTGACATTGCTTCTGAAACAATATCTTCACCTGAATGCTGAAAGGTGCAACCATTCCCAGTAAATCGAATATCCTTGGCACTGCTTGCAGCACGTATCTCTTACAAGGTCCTTGCCTTTTCTTCAAGAACCTTAATGCTGATGTTGCCACAAGTGTCACCTGATCTGTCAGAGGATCCTACAAGAGCTCCAATATCTCGACAACTCCTGCGCTTGCGTCATCTCCTTCAGCTGTACTGATGAGATCTCTCGGCGGTTGTGAATTTTATGACCATTTCTTCAAACGCATTCCTGCTCGTTCTATAATGACGTTTGCGTCTCTGTATACTTTTTCTGCTGAATCCTCATGTTCGGCTCCGATAAGAAGGTCATGAACACAAAATTATGCTGCAAGCCTTGGTCATTTCTTCTATTTGACATTTCACTGCCTTCATGTCATGTTGTAGGGTGGCGTTGTGCAGAAATGTACTTTATATGGTGCCAAAAAAACCCTTGTCATGCGCCATTCCTCTACTTCAGACACAGCCTTACTCCCAGAGGGTATTTCTTTCAACCATAGGAATTTCAGTGCGTCTTGGTCTTCCATTTTAACGCTTATCCGGAGAAACGCTTTCTCTATGTCGGCTGTCAGAGCAATATGGTTGAAGCGAAAGCGTATGACAAGAGTAACACAGTCGACCTGTAGCTTTGGTCCCTACTCGAACTACTCGTTAAGGGATGAGGAATCAGGATTGTGAAAGAGTGCATCGAAAACTACTCTTACCCGAGTTGTCGTGGACTAAGTTCGGACAACAGCCTAATGTGGCTTGTAGTAAATAGTAGCTTGATTTCCTTTCGCGGTGTGCGATCCTTGGGCGTCTGGAGTGGCCTTGCAGGTAAAGACTGTGTTTTCATAGGACAATGGGTTTGATGCAATTGTCACTCCCAAGTCATCAGCTGTCCCAGCATTTCTAGCGCAGCGTCTTGACATGTCAACACAGCTTCAAACGCTGTAGCGAACTTCTCATCTTGAATAAGCTCTTCCAGCTTGGCGTAAACTTTATCCAAATCTGCGTTGTTTCCGTGTAGCTGTTCAATCAAAAATAAATCTTTGCACTGTCAACACTTTCCGTCATGGTTTTGGCTTCATTGATCAGACACGTATTCATCTTGCTCTGACGAGATTCATCTTGCTTCACAATGCGTGACCATGCTCACTTCACTCGACTAAACAGTTGGCTGTCACGGCGGAAAGCAGCTGCATATGTCCCTTCAGTATTTCTTTTCTGGCTTTCTTCCATGTTTGCCGCTATACTCACGACATTTCGTCTTGTGTTCGAAACTTGCCGATGAGCACTGGTATCATGTATTGTCCCGTTGAGTACTTCCGGGTATCAGCACCACTTTGTGAAGTAACTGGTCACAGCATTTGAAAAAACAAGACCATATTTACAATATTTACGCATAGCATTTAAAACAGTCCAAGGCGGACCCTGTCTTGTATTGTCCCGTTGAGTACTTCCGGGTTTCAGCATCACTTTGTGAAGTAACTGGTCACAGCATTCGAAGAAACAACACCATATTTCCATTATTTACACATATCAGTTAGAACAGTCCGAGGTGGACCCTGTCTTTTTCTTCTTTTTGGAGAGCTCATGCGTTCTTTTAGACGGCTTCTTTCTCTTCATCTTATCAACGAAGAGTAAATATTCACTAGTAGTATTGGTTATTATAGTCTCCTTTACTAACTTCACTTGCTAATCGGTTAGTACCATATGTGACTAAAGTTAGCAAGCACTACAACCTTCTTTTAAGAGTGTATACGTAAACACCGGATTGCGCATCAGTGTCCCATCACTCGTGAAGGCAACGCTTTTTCTTCAGTTAATACATAAGAGTAATAAAGAAAAAATAACGAATAAGCATTCCGATATAATCTCTCACCTCGAAAATCGGACGCAGGAAGCCTTTGCTATACTCGGCGACAACTTTCTGTGGCAGCATAGCCAAGGCTATGAAGTCAAAGCACGCCCTTTCTTACTGCGCTTCTGCATGCAGTCCACGAACGCTAACTTTTCTATACTGCATAGCCTAATGAAAAGTATAAAGAAAAGGATGTAACATTTATGATCAAGATTGCATAATTATTGGGAAGCTTCAATCCTGTAGGTTTTTCGTTCTTTGCTGTTTCTTGTTTTTAGGTTTTCTTGTGTCATTTCACCTTTTCCAAGCCCCGGTAAGCAACAATGGCTTCGCTCGGTTTCAGCAAGTTCACAACGAAGCGTGACACTGGTTGGTGACCTGTCAGTCTTCAGCAACGCCCTGAGCTTGGAAAAAATTTGCAATTGGAAACTGTACGTAAAATAAAAGATTCTTTTGCTTAATGGCGTTGCATACGTGATCGGTGTTTCGGCCACCGAATATTGTTGATAGGATAACGCAGAAGATGGCGTACCACAACACCACTGCCGACGGCGTCTGCGGAAGGAGTAGTTTCCTACGCTTTGTCTTGGTAACAGACGCGCTCATATGCATTACCCTGTTGAATGTGAAAAACAGCGTTCTTGTCCGAGTAAAGATAGAGTTTCGCTGTATTGGATTTACGAAGGTCAGGCGCCCAGTCATGACTGATTCGTGCCAAGATTTCTGCTTCTCATTGTTGCCTTTGCGTCCCCTAAAAAATAACGTAAGAGTCTCGAGAAAGTTCTTGCGTCTCTAAAAGAAAGAAAACAATGATGCCGACCAAGTATGCAGTGAAATTCGGGAGGTGATTTCTTGGCTTTTAATGGTTTCAATTACACGGTACATGCTCAGCCGTGTGTTCTTTTTTCTAAATTAAATCTCAATGCTTCAAAAAAAGCTTTGAGCTCTTTCCCCTTAAAAATGAACATTTGATTTATTTCCTCCCCCAAACCTGGTAAATATGTAGCATGTTGGTGCCAAAATGCACATGTTGGGTGCGCTTGCCACACAGAAACTGAAATCTCAAGAAAACGGACTGAGTATTGACGTAGTAACACATATGCAGAAGCTCCGCCAACGTAGCTTCGGCTGTGTTGCCACAGAAAGTTGTCGCCGAGTGTAGTAAAAACCTACTGCTCGAGCTGCTCAACCGTTTACTGGCCAGTGGCCACCCCGTATATGTAGGCACTAAATCGCACATTAGTGTCCCACCACCAGTTGAAGACAACGCTTCTCCTACGTTCAATAAATAGGAATAAATATTGGCAGATCCCACGTACAGTGGGAATTGATGATATGCGAAACACGAATGAGAGAGGTTGATATGTGACTCTAAAATCAGCACTACACAATGAGGCGGGGGTAAATGATGCCATATATGACTTCCGTGTCATGAATATTATTTTTGAATCTGTTGTCTACCTTCGTCATCTGATCACGTCACGTGATACCAAATTTAGTATATGTCGAGCTAATGAAACGCCCATGAGCAAGCTATGAGCGTGGTTTGTTATGTTCTTACATGACACGCGTGTCAGAATTATCATGTTTGCGCAAGTCATATATTTTGTCATCTATTGACGTCACGTAACACAGAATATGGTATATGTGGAGCTAACAAAACGGCCATGAGCGCATCATGAAGCACCCAGTATACTCCAATGTAGCATTGACGCACGCGCACGCTGGGTACAGCGACGCTACGTTAGCAAAACGCAAGCACTGACGCCAGGTGTGACCAGTGTGACCAGCGTTCGTCGGCGCGACCCGACGGCAACCGGCGCGAAATGCGACATTCTGCATTTCATGCCGATGCGTTACCCAGACAACACTGCATCTCCTTTTTTTCGTGATGGAGGGACGCCCGAAGCGCTGAAACGCGCATGCATCAAAGTAACGCAGCGCGGTGAGCGCCTGCGAGTATATGGCAGGACCGGCGCCTGCCATGACGTGTCATTCCCGGCTTGACGCAGCGAAATGAACG
Organism: Rhipicephalus annulatus; assembly: GCA_013436015.1. NCBI lineage: Eukaryota > Metazoa > Arthropoda > Arachnida > Ixodida > Ixodidae > Rhipicephalus > Rhipicephalus annulatus. The sequence goes on along the minus strand of WOVY01000054.1, from coordinate 285,530 downwards.
CCGGCGAGCACGCACACCGCGTCGCGTCGAAATGTCTTTGCGCCTTGACTGTGGCATGTAGTCATGTTCTCTCATGATACGCATCTCATGATTATCACGTTTGCATTAGTCACATACCTTCGCCATTCATTGACGTCACGTAATACTAAATTTTGCATATGGGAAGCTCGTGAAATGGCCGTAGGCGCATCGTGAGTGTGGCATGTAGTGATGTTGTTACATGACAAACATGTCGTGATTATCATGCTTGCATGTGTCATTTATTTATGTCGTCCGTTCGAGTCACGTAATACCAAGTTTGGTACATGTAAAGCTAGCGAAACGGCCGCCAGCGCATCATGAGCTTGGCATGTAGTCATGTTGTTACATGACACGCACCTCATGATTATCATGTTTGCACCAGTCAAACACCTTCGCCATCGATTCACGTACCGTAATACCACATTTCATATATGTGACGCTAGCGCAATGGCCGCGAGCGCCTCATGAGCATGACAGGTAGTCGTGTTGTGACATACACGCATGTAATTATTTTCATGTTAGGGTCACTCGCTTGTGTTCGCCATGCAATCATGTCATATCATACCGGTTATGCATTATGCCATGTGAACAAAACCACAGCAAGAGCTGCAGGGCCATGAAATGTAAATGATCACATTCATGACTTTCATATCATGATTTTCATGTTATGACTAGTCAAATATGCTCATCATACAGTCATGTTATGCCATATAAAGTTTGGCATCGATGCCATTATCGAAACGTTCAGGAGGGCTAAAAGTCGTAGGTGGCTAGATAGATAGACAGATAGATAGATAGATAGATAGATAGATAGATAGATAGATAGATAGATAGATAGATAGATAGATAGATAGATAGATAGATAGATAGATAGATGTGCTCAAAGTCGCCGAAATTTGCTAAGAAATGCTTCGCATTTAAAATAAATTATCGGTGGTAAGGACATAAAACTGCTATTGGTTGCGAACGCATCGATTGCAAGAAGTCCCGCTTGCTTTCGCAACTTGGCACATGATGTGTGAAACAAAGTAAAGAGCCGAAGCATCTCTTGCTGGGGTCTACGTACCGCGGCGTCAGCGGCTTCTGCACTCACACTACGCATGCACAACCTCTTACCTCTCCTTTATTCACCCTTCTTGTCTCGTAACGCCGACGAAAGGAGCGTCTGCTTGCGTACGCTTGCTACCGCTCTCCTCTAAACATGCCTCCCCGTAGCGCTGGGCGTCCCCTCTCCCTCACTGTCCTCCCCTAGCATCGCCTTTTCTCGCCTGCAAGACGAATGCAGGCAGCGTCTGCTAGCAAGTTTCTTGATTGAAAGAAAAAAAAGCTGCACAACTGTTCGCCACATGTTAACTGACCTCAAAAGTTGTTTTGGTGAAAGATTTCTCCTGTGCGTCGTTTAAAAACCAAATTGGTGGCTTGCATGTTAACCAAAAGCTGACTACGGGTCTCTGCCGAATCGGAGTCTCCTGTCTCACACAGACTATTAGCAGAGAGCCATGTTCAAGCAATAAACACAGATTCATCACTGCGTGCTTTGCGTCTTCCCTGGTTTCTCTCCGGCGCAACGCCGCGTTGAGTGCCTAGGTCGACGTTACCGCCGTGTCACCATTAGCGCCCGCTGCTTCGCATCTACACGTGGTTCCCTTTAGTCTGAAATGATGTACCTTTTTAAACACTCTTCGGGCAGCTACTCCAAGAGCACTTGCAGGGTAACGTGAAATAAAGGAGAGACTTACAATGTACACTGCGAGAGAAGGCAAGAAATTATCAAAAGAGTGACCGCATAGCGAGGGTCATCAAAATCTCGAGAAAAAAGTGAGTACGCGCAGCAGTAAAGCGACACTCATGCTTGCAAGCATGAGTGTCGCTTTACTGCTGCGCGTACTGAAGGATAACTGAAGGAATAAATTTACTCCGTGTGAAAGAATTCGTCTTGAGCTGCTCATGGACAAAAACATTATGCAAGAAAACTTGCTTTCGTAGAACGCCTATACATAAAGGATCGAATGGTGCTCGCCTGTTCTCGCAGCTCCTTGTTTCGCTCGTTGGTGAGGGCCTGTACCTGTCCGACGTGTGCAAGCAAGCGTAGGTAGAGGAAGAGAGCGCGCACTTGGTGACTTGCCCCCAACAGCTGCGTGCTCAGCGAGTGCAGGCTAGCTCTCCTCTCCACGCGGACCAAGCTCTCGTCGTCGGGGTTGATGGGTAGCTCGCCGCTGTGCCTGCAAAATGATCGCACTAGTCGGGAAAACAGAGTTGTCTGGTACAGAAGCATTTGACCCTATTGAAGAACATGGTGATTCCGCAGTTCATGTAAATCAAAGGCACAGTCAGAAATTTTTTTCGTGCCAGAGTGACTTCATTCTCTCCCGTTGTCTACTCCTTTCTTTATGCTGGCACTAATTATTTGCAGAAGTGGTTTGCGGAAACGAAAGGAGTGAACGGCAACACAACAACCTATGTCAGCATGTAACAATTATCGTAAATTTTGGGTAACATTTTTTGCATATAATATGATATGTAACGCTCAGGATAATTCGTTTGTGAACTGAAAAAAAAGATAATCACCAGTATTCCGCTATGTCATGTGTCTTTTTTCGGCAATAAACATTGCTTGCACAGAGTTATTTCAGTTCTTTTAAAATTATGGTTACTTTTCGCATTGTTCTTAATTTCACATGATAGCAAGTCCACGTCTACCCGTGTTTCTCCATTCTGTTCATTTCTTGTATTGCGTCATGTCGGTAGTTGCAGAAATCGCTAGCTGTGCCCTTCTATTCATGTTAATGTAAAGGGACGAAAAGATGAAGTGAATCCGTTTGAATATTTTTATTTCTTCGTATAATTTCTCAGCCTCATGTTCCTTCTTTTTCACTGTTTGCAACGTTGCCGAAAAATAAAACTTGAGCTCTTTGTAACTACCAACATTATATTTCTCATTACGATACTTTAGGTTTATGACATTATACTTTTTATTTGTCAGCTTAAAATAATGGTGAGTATTCTAGTAGGCCTTTCTAAGGTTGTGATTGGCCTGCACGTTTGCCTGTGTGGTGCCTTCGTCACTGGACAACACTTCGAAGTGTATTTAGCCGTTAGGCAAGGTAAATATATGTATCAATATATTGTAGAATCGTTTACAAAGCGAAACTCACTGGATGAGCAGACTATTCTGTCGCACGTGCGTGTGTGTGGATGGTTTGAGGGCTGGGGGTTGTTCGCGCACATGTGTGTGTGTGTGTGTGTGTGTGTGTGTGTGTGTGTGCGTGTTTGTGTGCGTGTGTGTGGGTCTGTGCGCGCGCGCGTGTGTGTGTGTGTGTGTGAGTGTGTGTGTTTAGATGTTAAAAGAATGTGTGAAGCTTCCGTAGAAATGTTAGTGTCCGGCTTGAGTATATCTCAGCACACGTTCGAAAAATCCCAACGTAATATGCTTGAACCTGGCCTATCAGACCTTCCAGCTGTGTCTGACTTCCACCATTAAAACGAACCTCTGGCGAGTGAAAATGAACGTTGTGATAAACTACGGCGAGATCTGTTCCGGCTGGTACTAGTGTGACCACCACTTCAACATTACTCCCGTTGCCGAACGAAATTAAGACGTTAACTCTCGAGATTCCTGCTCGAATCTCACAGAGTGTCAAAGACTTGACAAACACTGTGACAAGTTTTTCTGTGTGCAGACAATATTCAATGTTAAAGTGACCAGTAATTGTTTGACCGTTTAGTGTTTCTGATTCATGTCAGCGTGAAGCAACAAAAAAATGTGAATAACTAGTGAGATGGGAGGAGTTATTGTGAAAATTTTCAGGGAAGAAAAAAATACCCCCCCCTCTCTCCCATGGCTACGCCACTGATATAGATGTTCCTTTGAAGCATCGCAATTTCGACTTATGCACTAAGCAAAAGACGCTTCCATGAAAGCGTCGTACTTCTCTGTTCGTACCGTTGCTACTAAATGTGAATAAACTTCAGCACCAGTTGGTTTTATCACGTTTGTATTGCTCTGTTTTATTTGAAGGACCCAATGCACTTGTGTTTCTCTTGAACGAGCATGTTGTCATATAGTGCTTGAAAGTCGTGGCCAAGTTGAAAATGTGAGTCCAAGGATCAGCTGATAATTATTTGTGGTTGGAATCGTGGTACAGGGTGTTTTAGCTGTATTATACAATATAAATTTCAAACGGGCTGGAAACCGCTTACAGTGCAGTAGGTGGACGTTCCGAAACCTTCATGCATCCTGTCTCTTCAAAACCTGCGAATGTTAAAACTCCTGTCACAGACAATAGCCTCAAATTGTTATTCCTTCTTTCTTTCTTTATTCAATATTGCAGTCTTCGTACAGGTTCAAGCAGGGGGGGGGGGGAACAAAACGACAAAAACAAAACGAAGCAAACACACGTATAGGTAATACAATCAGCAATGATCCTGATGTGAATAAATGCTACAAGGAATCTGTCCAGTAAGTTACGGTGCGTGGGAAAAACAAGTTTGAATAAATTTGTTCTCGTAAAAAAATCTATCGAAAAATCAGGATGATGATGGCGAGTAAGTCTTTGTGTTGAAGATGAAATATAGGGTGAGGTGTTAATTTCTCGCTTCCGATTTCAAAGGAGGTAAAGAAATTCTAAACCTGCAACTTTCCGTCGCAGTGCGATGTATGAGTTGATGTTAGCCTGCATTTGCTCAGTGGGTGAGTCATACAGATAAAATTTGGAATAAATAGACCTGACTGCTTTTTTTTGCACATTCTCTAAATGAGTAATGTTGGTTTTAGTAAAGGGATCACACACAACACATATATAGTAAAGTTTCGGACTAATTAGTGTGTTATAAGCAAGTGATTCTACAGCGGTAGGAGACTGCTTCAGGTTATGTCTTAAAGAATATAATTTGCGGTATGCAGAAGAACAAAAACTTCGTATATGTGTATACCACGATAGGATATAAGTAAGAGTTACACCTAAGTGCTTGTATACCGTTTTTTTTATGCAATGGTACTGAGCCTAGCCTGTATTAAAAAAAAAAGAAGCTTTATGGCGAGAGAAACTAAAATTGACTGTGTTATCAATATTAGGTTTCATGACATTGAAAAAATGCACGTATTTCCTAATGGTATATACTGCTATATAATATTTTACTGAGAGTATATATATGCATCTTCGTCTGGCGACTGGCTTGATTGTCTGACACTGCAGATATCTAAAGGCCGGAGAGGCGCGAAGCTCAATCTGCGCTCACCACTGGAGTCTGCCGTGCCTACGGAATTGGCAAGATAGTAGGGGTTCCTCGTTTGCGAAAATAGCTCAGTGAACAAGCAAATGTAAAAATATACGTGAGTATTACCTTAGCAGACCTAATCTTTTTAACCGAAAATTTTGTATAACCTTATTCCTTATTTGGTGACACTATAGCTATACCTCGAGGACCACATTATTCGGAACCTATACCCCCAGAACACAGCGACCTTAGTGAGTGCTGCCATAATAAAAAGCGTGTCGCGCCATCTGTTGCGTGCACGGCGATGCGACACCTATGCACTGCCACGTGCGGAGACGCTCCGCAAATAAAACGCGAAACTGAGCTACCCGAGTCCTGCTGTGAGGATGTTTCGCGCTCTTCGTCTCCAAGCATTTCGTGTTCATTTTATGTGAAGCGTCGAGGAGACCTTCCTGGACAGTCCTGAATGTCTACAGCACGTGCATTGCAGACTTCGGAAGCAACTTCATCAGGTATGTACTATTGCCATTGAAAAAAAAAACGCCTACAGCGGAAAGCGTTGCTTTCGACTCAGTCGCACTGCGGCGTGCCTTGGTTGTGACAAGGCAAAATTCGTGCTGTTAGCCGGCGTAAACGTAGCACTAGAATCTCGCTCCAGCTTGCACTCATCCACTGCATCTGTTTATCATTGGCCACTCATGCCGGGCACTCGGAACACACACGCGTTGTGAAAGTGCCAACTAGAACAACATTTTAGGATGCTACGGTGACGCCGACCGAAAGCACAGATTCACCTGATAGATATGTGGAGTTTAACGTCCTAAAACCACCATATGATTTTAAGAGACGCCATAGTGAAGGGCTCCGGAAATTTCGACCACCTGAGGTTCTTTAACCTGCACCCAAATCTGAGCACACGGGCCTACAACATTTCCGCCTCCATCGAAAATGCAGCCGCCGCAGCCGGCATTCGAACCCGCGCCCCGCGGATCAGCAGCCGAGTACCTTAGCCACTAGATCACCGTGGCGGGGCCACAGACTCACCTAGTGAGTCAAGATATGCCGCAGTTCAACTGAGTCGAAAGCTATGTTTTTCGCGCCGTTCAGCTCTCCTTGCGTCGCTATAATACGCCGTTACAATTGTATACGTGAGCTGTGCTTGCATCCACGCGTGAGTCTTATAATCATTGCCGTAAATTGTCGCAGCCCGCGAAAAAGTACGGCAATGATTTGGTGCCGCAAGATAAACAGGCATACTGCACGCAAAATGCTGCCGTAAAGTGAAATAGCTGGCGTCACGCTTGAGTAAACGCAATATTTATATTTACTCGTGCACTTTTTCTCGACACGTAGTTTTTCCTGCCTATTGCGATTAGATCCACTGGCGGTGGATCTCGCCGTTTTACGTTGCGGATGGAAATCTGTGCAATCAGAATAAACCACACCGGCACGATTGCCGCATCGTGTTGGGATCTTCACAGAGAGCGCTTAGTAAAATTTTACTCTTGCTCTGATTGGTTTTGCATCCGAAGACGGCGCAGTGGTACCCAGATGACTTTTTATAAGCTAGCGCACCATGAACAGGCGCTTTTATTTTACATTTTAGAGTCCCAGTATCACTCTTGCATTCTGGCGAGGCATGCCTTGACAGTTCAAAACAAATTATGGCGTCTCTGGGAGCGAGGATATACCACCGAGAGCGCATGGGTGCGAGAATGGCGTGCTCTCGTCTACATATAGGTAGCACAAAATATGTATGACCCATCTTATTAGAGACATATGGTCTTAACTGACTGCATGCCAGATTGAAGGAGTCAACTTAAGGACAAATTTGATCGAGATGAAAACATTTGCAATGCGACGTCTTTTTAAGGACGCTTGCAACCATCGTCTTATTTATAGCTTGCGTACTTGGGAGTATATCTCCTTAGCCGTAAAAATACGGATTCTAGAAGTCGACTTTAGTAAACATATTACTGGAACTTGATAATACCGCTATAAGACCAATTTTGAAAGAACTGCTTTTTTTCACCCAGCAGCAGATCGGTGTCAGTTCGCCAATGCATGCTCGGACAAGCATGAACCACCATGAATGGGAAATTGAAATTGATCACGCCATTGCTTACTGTCATGAAAAAAGTAACGTGTCAGATAAAAAATGCGTGTGGTATTGACACCTCGCAAGTAATCTGGAGGTCTTCCAAAACTTGACGTAATATACTGGTAGATATAACTGTCCAAGTTCATTCCTCCGAGCTCTTAGCATTGCTTTTATATTCATCCACGCTCCTCCATCTGCTTTTGCAATGTCATTTAACCTCGTCGATTCAGCATGTGTGGTCGTGCCTGTCAGTCTTTTTTTTGCGTTACTTGGCGTTTGTGTCATTAGTTTTGAGGCTGCTAACGAAGCCGTGAAAAAGTTCTACTTCACTGCATGTACAACGTATGCACCCGATCGAATGCAAGTATGTTTTTGTGGAGGGACCGTTACGCTGATTGACAGTTAGACCTAGTGCCATTAATTACCAACGTAGAGATGCACGCCTCTTCTTGAGAGTGAATTTTCAGTGTTTTATACTTGAATTATACACTATAATTTGATGTGCGATTACATTTCTTTGGATTCACGGATTTGGTGTAAACGACAGGCTAGTGTGATGACTGAAGGTAAGTCATTTTCGCTGCATTGTACCGTCTATTCGAGTCACCAAAATAATAAAATGTGAACTGAATAAATGTGTTGTGTTGTACCACGAATCTCTTTTGTGACATAGTTCAGCAGTGTGTAACTGCTTTATTCATGCAGAATAAATTACTTAACTGTTGAAACCTGAATATAGGCTGTAGTTTTCGTTCGTGTTTGAACGTATATGAATGAAACTATTTTTATTATAGTAGAGCAGCATTCACTAAACTGATCGCATATAAACTTCATTGGCCGCTTGATAAAGTTATTTTAGATATTTAAATTAGCTTTGGCTGTTTGTGCCACGTAAGAAGTTTGAAGGAACACATATTGTGTGGAACTGGTTTATTCAGACAGGCTCGAGCTAACTCACACTGGTGATGATATTAGCAGATGATGAAGATGTACAGGTGATGATGTTGTCTAAATAGAATGAAGAGTCATGCGCTTGTAACGCTCACACTAATTCCCCCGCGTGGTGAAAGCGGCAACCTGGTCGCTTCACAGTATTACGAAATGCGTCGTGCACAAGGCTTTAAACGAGATACGTGCACTATCTCTGTTCCTCGGCAACGGTGATCAGGATTAGCGCTAAGAGGAGAAACGCGGTAATTGACAGGAGATTTCTGTTCGACCACCGTGTGCGTCCCAATGAAGCGACTGATGAATTTGTCGCATAAGCTGGTGACGCGTAGTGGAGTCCATAGAAGAACTTCATCACCAGGGGAAAAACTGACAACACGGCGAGACGAGTCGTCGTGAGATTTTTGAGTGTCTTGACAGAGGCCGGTGTTGACCCGGACTTGGTGACAGCAGTGTGTGAGACGAGATAAAAATTCTTCAAAGAAAGGAGCCGTCGACGATGCAGGGGCTGAATGGAAAGAGATATCCAGAGCAAAACTCGGCGAGCGACCACGGACGAGAAAAAATGGACAAAAGTCGTTAGTGCGTTAAGCAGCCGTCTTATAGGCGAATGTCACGAAGAGTAGAATTGCATCCCAGTACGTGTGGTTGGGGTGAATGTACATGGGAATCATGTCCGATAGGGTCCAATGAAACATTCAGTCAATCCGTTGGTCTGCGGGTAATAGCTAAAAGTGGTCTTGTGAACAGTGTTCGAGGCACGCAAAACGTTTTCGACAATGGAAGAGAGAAAGGCTTTGTAACGATCACTCAGGAGAATGCGTAGAGCTCCATGACGCAAAAATATGTGGCGAAGAAAGAAATCGGCGACCTCATTGTCAGTCCCAGATGACATAGAAGATGTTTCTGCGTAGCCGGTAAGTTGCTCGACGGCCGTGACAATCCAGCGATTCCCATTGGATGATTTAGGAAAAGGGCCATACAAGTCGATTCCAACAACTTCAAAAGGCGAAGCGGGACAAGGAAGAGGTTGCATTAAGCCCGCGGAGCAGTTGTCGGTCGTTTTCGCCGTTGGCAATCGACACATGAGGCAACGTACTTAGCGACGGCTGAAGAGAGGCGAGGCCTAAAACAACTACTTCGAATTTTGACGTAAGTCTTGTGATAGCCTAGATAAGCGGCGGTTGGATCATCATGAAAGGCTTCCAGAACTTCACGTTGCAGAGAACGTGGATGACGGGTACCTACTTGTTGCCATCAATGTTGTAAATGTAGCGGTATAAAGCATCACCGACAAGCCTAAATTGTTTAGGTTGTCGACGGAGTATGGCGTTTGCAGGAGTAGTAGAGCCGATCAAGCGGTCAACAATGGTGTGGAAGTATGGGTCGACACGTTGTTGTGAAACAAGGACGGATAGAGTGGCAGGTGATGAACTTAGCGCTGCGATTGGAGAGGTGCTGTCGTTTTGGAGTATCGATGGTGAGTGGATTTCGCTTGGCGAAAGACAGCGCGATAGAGCATCAGCATCTCCATGCTTCTTCCCAGACCTGTAGGCGACATCGATATCGTATTCCTGCAAGCGAAGCGCCCAGCGACCGAGGCATCCCAATAAGTTTTCAGCGATGAAATCCAGCATAGGGCGTTATGGTCGGTAACGATGGTAAAATTACGGCCGTGAAGATTTGGTCGGAATCTTCGCACTGCCTAAACAACAGCAAGGCACACCTTCTCGGTGATAGTGTAGTTCATTTCTGGAGTGGTAAGAGCACGACTTGCGTAAGCAAAGACGCGCTCACGTGAGTTTTTGTCACGCTGCAAGAGTACCGCACCTAGACCATGACTACTTGCGTTGGTGTGAAGAATCGTGGGTGCAGTGGAATCGAAGTGACACAGTACCGGATCTGACGTGAGGGCTTGCTTCAATGCCGTCAAAGTGCTTTTGTAGTCTTCGGACTAAATGAAGGGGACGTTCCTTGCGAGGAGTTGATGGAGTGGAGACGCAATTTCCGCGAAACCACGAATGAAGCGCCGGAAGTAAGGATATAAACCAAGAAAGCTGCGCAGGTCCTTTTGACGTAGTGGACGAGGAAAATCGACGACGGCGGCAAGCTTATCGGGGTCCAGCCGAATTACTTCTTTGCTGACGAGGTGGCCAAGAACCTTGAATGTCTTGCTAGCAAAGGTACATTTCTTGGTGTTAAGCTGTAGGCCGGCGTTTGTAAGGCATGTGAGGACTTCGTCAACGCGCTGTAGATGCTGCTAGAACGTGGATGAAAACACTACTATGTCATCGAGATAGCACAGACACGTTTTCCATTTCAAACTACGCAATACGCCGTCTATCATGCAATCGAATGTGGTGGGTGCATTACAGAGTCCAAAAGACATCACAATAAACTCGTACAACCCATCTGGCATTGAAAAGGCAGTCTTCTCTTTATCAGACTCCGACATTCGTATCTGCCAGTAGCCTGACCTAATGTCTAGGCTAGAAAAATACTGTGCGCCTTGTAATGAATCCAGTGCATCGTCGATCCGAGGGACAGGATAAACATCCTTGAGCGTTATTTTGTTTAGCGCACGGTAATCGACGCAGAAACACACCGTCCCATCTTTCTTTTGAACGAGAACAACTGGGAATGACCAGGGACTCGAAGAAGGACGTATGATGTTGCGTCGTAGCATGTCTGAGACGTTTTTCCTGGTGATCTTCCGTTCTGCCTGAGACACGCGATATGGACGCCGATGTACAATACGAGTGGCGTCAGTCTGGATGCTGTGAGTAGCGGTGGTAGTCATGATGAGGGCGGGTAAGTTCACGTCAAATAGAGAGCGGGTCTGTTCAACAGGGCGAGCGAATTTTCAGTTTGGTCAGGTGTTAGGTCAGTGCTTAATGGTTGGCGACACATGTGGAACAGGAATTGAATGGCAGTGAATGTAACTTTGGCACATCGTTGTGGTTGTTGTTCGGAAGAGTAACAATCGCAATCGCAACCTGGCACCGCCACAACTTGTGAGGAACCGGTTTATTCCGCCAGGCTCGAGCTAAATCACACTGGTGATGATATTTACAGAGGATGAACATATACAGGTGATGATGATATCTAAAGAGAATGAAAAGTCATTCGCTTGTTGCGCTCACACTATGTGTCACGTGCTTTTCATGTTCGTGCAACAAATTTATGATTAAGAGAACCTTGATAACTACGTTAATTGCACCAGTATGCATATGACGAGGCCCTGGCTGCCCTTTTTTCATAGCGCACATTTCAGGGCATGGCAGTTAAAGGCGCTTTTCAAGAGGAGCAGCTGGGTGTTTTTTTTCTCAGTGTTATTATTACACTTCACCTTGACCATCTCGAAGAGGGCGTCGAATGTTGTGGCGTATACTTCCCCTTCTCTGTTGGCCTCCTCTTTTCTCTTCATCCAAGGCACCTCTTGCAGAATCGAAATAGTTTCGAACACGTCGCGTACGCCTGGTTAACTACAATTTGCTCACTCTCTGTCGGCGAATACAGTGTAATCGAGTTGCGCCTCTTCACGCGGCCATTTATTTGGTAATTATGATTATGGGAATCTCCCTTTCTCCTATTTTTAGCACTTTGCAGTTACTCTGAATGTTTAAAAACAAGCTTTACGCAAACAAAAGTATGACACTTTATTGATGACGTTATTGGCTGTTTTTCGCGTGAATAAAATATATCAAAAACATTCTTGTCTTTTGTATTTTTTCTTGGGGACCTTCCAGCAAACAAAGGGTCAACTCTACATTTTGAAGTTGTGTGGTTTATAATAATGGTCTGAAGCAGTTGTCGAAGTTTTTAAGTGTCTGTGTGTGCTCTCAATAACGTCGACATATCGCACCGTGAAGTGCTCTGGTGAGCAGTTTCAGCCAATTATCAGTGCGCTTTGTAATTTGTTGTAGATGCTATGCACCATTCATTAAGAGGTATTAACGTGACGTCGTTCGCAAGGGGTGCTAGTGAGGTAGCCATAACTGTGCCTGTTTATCTAGTGCCTGATTTGAAGATGTGCAAAATATCTTCTGTTAAAAGTTAGGACATGCGCCTGATTACAACCATTGTTTGTGTAGTTCGGGTATACAATTGTACATTTTTCACTCAAGTTAGCACCTAATTTCAACCATTGTCATTGCTCTTTTGTTTAGCGTTTGTACATTCCTAGGTTTCCACTGCCACAATTTATAAGCTTGTTCTGGGGGAACTGATTTCTGCATCTGTATTTTGCTTCAATCCTGATATATCAATCAATCCTTGCTATGGAATTACCCAAATCTCGACTATTCCGCCAGCCCGTGCGTTTCTTGCACCATTATGACATCCGGGGTTCTGGTGCCTTTAAGATGTCGTTGCAAATTGTATCGTTTTCGATTAAATCCTTGACAATTCCATTTCCAAATTGTGTAGCTCTTTTGTCTGTACATGGCGGTGTTACACGCTCTTTAATTCCTCGATGGGCACCGAGGTCCTAGCGTATGGCTTGAAAAACGTCTTAACTGTGCCCCCACCACTTGACTACAATCCCCATATTGCTATCTTGGCGTCGAAATCAGCCACAATTTGCTGCACTTTTTCAATATCGTCTTGCCTAGCGCCTAATTTTTGCCTCTATGTTTGCCTCAGATCTAACTTCTTGTTGTTCGAGCTCAGTTTGCAATTTTCTATTAATCTGTTACATTTTGGCCTCCATGACATATACAAATTCCTTCTCTTTTTATAACTTGTGACTTCGCCACTGCTTTCGGTTTCTTCGCCACGCTTTGAATCGGAGCGTTCTCTGGTTTACGTTTAAAAGGGGTGAGGGCTGCTACCTGTTCGTTCATTGCTGCACCTTTTGCCCCTGTTATAACTTGTGAGGTTTCCTCATTGCATGTAACCCCTCCGTTTTTCAGAAGGTCATTTTCTTCATTGAGTTTTCTAATCTCATTCATAAATGCAACATTGTTCTGCCTGATCTGCACCAATTCGTTCTCTAGCGCCTTAATCCTACATTGAACAGCAGCCTCTGCCTCCACGCACGCCCCGCATGCCACGTCCGCCCAGCTCACCTGGAAGGGTTCCGCGGTGCTACGGACGCCGCTGGATCCTTTTGGTCTTTCGGATTTTCCTCCCTCCGGTGGTCGGAGAGACCCGCTATTGCCAGTCTTGGGTCTTGACCTCGATCTGGACCCCAATCTGAACCTTTATCTGGGTCTCGACATAGATGTGGTTGTAGTGAACGTAGAGCGGCTTTTTCTTGTGCTTGAAGATTAGGGAAGGCTTCTGGTCTTGATACGTCCCACGTCCAATGTTCCGATCGTTGACTTGAGTCGCCCCATTCTTGCCTGTGAAATGCGTTCGCTTCCGTCTCGTAGTAAATCGCTTCTTCTTCATCTCGTCGGGCTCGTTCCGAGTGGCGTCGCTTCACCAGGTACGGTACCTTGAATCTGGCCTTGCAATGGCGATCTGCCGTCAGGTGGTCCTCACCACACAGCTCGCACTTAACTTCGCACTAGTGGTCCTGCGGTGGGTTCTCAGCCCCTTAGAGTTTTCTAATATACACAAGAGGGAACTCTGGCGCTAGTGTCTATGGGAGCTACTACACACGGCGCTTCAGCGAGCATGGGAATGATGGGTAGTACACACATTTGTCTAATATTTGTACTCTGGCCTGCTTTTGGCTCCTTGTGTCTTTGTGTGACTTGGAGCTGCTTTCTTGCGAAAGAAATATTAGAAAATTTTCAGCGGTTGCCCTTCATCATTTCATTCTTTTAGACTTACCTTTCCAAATCGGGTCACGAAGTTCAAAAGGTTGAATCTTTCTTTCAAAACAAAACCAAAACAGCAATAAACAAAGCCGTAAGTACGATTCGCCACTCGCAAGTACGAAGACTAGGCAAATGTTTGTAGTGCCCATTATTTCCATAGTCGCTGAACAATCGCAGCGCCAGAGTGCCCTCTAGTTAATTTTAGGAAACTCTATTCTCAGCCCCGCATCCTTTGCATGTTCTGCTATTCGGGCTTGGGCGGACGTCAGCTCTGTGACCAAGGTGTCCACACTGGTAGTACACGTCTATTTTCTTGCGGTACAGTGAGCACTTTACCATTGCTTTTCTGTTTCTCACATAAATTGTAACGCGATGCCCATCGAAAAGGACGATGACGTACGGGGTGCTTCCCAACCACTTGTTCATGAGGACCATCGGATTTCTCGGTGTTACTATCCTCTCTACTATCTTTCTTGGAGACACTTCCTGCGTTACTCCTCGGATCTCCCTTTAGACGCATCTTCCGTAGCTGACTCGCACGCATTGGCTTCGAATTTCTTGTCCCAAGTGTTGGTTTGAGCGATGGTTCTGTATTTTTGGCGCGCTGCTCTGATGGTGTGCTGACTTCTACAATGTTCTGTTCATAGTCAGCAGATACCGTGTCTCCTTCCGATTCATTCCTGAATATTTTAGCGGCAATGGCTACGCAGCATTCTAGACGACCGATCCCGTAGTCAGTGATCTTGAAGCCGTCACGTGAGCGCACAATTATCCTTTCGCACACGGGGCATGCTGCTCACAGCAACAATTTGCCTTGCTCTCTGTCCCTTCCTCCACCTGTTACTGACCGCGTTCTCGCTTGAGAATTGCGTTGCTTAGTCATTGGTTTCATGCGTTGTAGTTTCTTCATTGGCTCGTCCTTTTCTGTTCACAAGGTGCCAACCTGATTCGCTCCTATACTGTTCTTGAGTGATATCTGCGCCGTCCACTCTTATCGTAGCCATTCTGTGGCATTAACTCGAGAAGACGCCGCCTTGAGTGGGCTCAAGGTGCCAGCGTCCGTGGGCTAGGCCAAGCGCATTATGCACACCAGCAGGAGGCAACGGCCTTGCGCGTTGATCGGCGTTACAGAACAGTGGTCGATGTGCCGTAAATTAACCGTCCACCTACTTGAGAGCGGTATTACAGGGCTCCGTGGAACTTCCACTTTTTTTACTGTAAGAAGGCCTCCGTCGATTCTTTGATATTATGCTGAGAATCACTCAAAATCTGCGGAACTGACGCGAAATGCGTGTCTGCACTCCGTGGCCCCCCTGGCGGTCCAAAATTATCTGAAAAAATTATTCCCCTAAGCATTTCGTACACATGCTAAGGGAGAAATATTGAGGAGAGCTGCTCGAGGGTTTATCACCAGCTAGTATCTATAAATGTACCTTGGGTTGTAGATTTTGGTCCCCCCAGTTACGGTGGGCTTGCAATAAACTTAACGTAATTGAAATTTGTTTCAATCGCAATAAAACTGTCCTAAGTGCAACATGAATAAGGAATCAAGCTGATAGTATCAACTCTAGCTACAGACGCTGAGAAAAGCCGAATGAAAAGTACTACGAGCGCGGACACCCTTCACGGGCGAGTAATAAGGGACCACCATATTTTTCAAACTTCTAAACATTTATGCCTTCGCATTCAAACATACCTGAATAGAAACATGTGGTTGAAGTCGATGCAAAAGAGAATTCAGATGGATGGTGAGAAATTTGTTTATATGATTGACATGAGAGGTTAAACTTCCCAAAACCACTAAATGAATAGGAGAGACGCCGTAGTGGAAGGCTCCGGAAACTTCGAACACCTAGGGTTCCTTAATGTGCACTCTAATCTAAGCACATGGGCTTACAGCAATTTCGTCTCCATCGAAAATACAGCCGCCGCAGCCGAGATTCAATCCCGCGACCTGCCACGGTAGTATAGTGGCTAAGGTAGTCGGTCAGCAACGGACTACCTTAGCCACTATACCACCGTGGTGCGGCTGGATGGCCACAAGTTCACTGTGTGAGTCAGTTGCTGCACAAGCAGGATGCCAAGGTCTGTGACCTTCTTAAAGCAGGAGGAGGGAGGAGAACTTGTAAAGACTTAAGAGTTTCCTATAATTAAATTATAGAGGGAACCCTGGCGCTGGTGTCTATGAAAGCTGCGACGCATGGCGCATCAGGAAGCATGGTAATGATGAGTAGTACATGAATGTGTCAAATGTTCATACTTTC
Source organism: Rhipicephalus annulatus (assembly GCA_013436015.1). Taxonomy (NCBI): domain Eukaryota; kingdom Metazoa; phylum Arthropoda; class Arachnida; order Ixodida; family Ixodidae; genus Rhipicephalus; species Rhipicephalus annulatus. The sequence continues at coordinate 269,211 of WOVY01000054.1, read as the reverse complement.
GCCACCGCTTGGATTAACTTGTAATGATGTGAACTAGCCTGACATCAAACTAGCTACTAAACAGTGTGGCTTCGCATGGCTTGGAGCTGCTTCGCCACGAGACTGTAATCAGTAAAGCTTTTGCAGTTACGCTTCACTGCCTTTAACGCTCACCAGCTTGAATTGGATCACGACGTTCTAAAAGGTTTGTTCTTTGAAACTAAAGCAAAACACTACCATAAACAATGCCACAAAAGCCCTCGAAGCCCACAGGCACAGACTAGGCAAATGTATGTATTTACTATCTAGTACTCCCATGGTCTGTGAAAGATTGTAGCGTCAAAGTCCCCTCTATTAAATTAAGGAAACTCTATGGCCACGACAATACCCAGAGGCAAGCAGTGTTGCCATTGCTAGGTACTTTGCGTCAAGTAGGCTACTTTTTTACCGCCTTCGGCGATGAAGGTTTCCGGTTGGCTCTACACATACTTTTTGGCTGCTTTTACTTCTGGTTTGGCGTTTTTTGAGAATTTAGGTTTCCGATTCATGTTTGCAGACAGAAGATATTATTCTGCTTTGCTTTCTTATCAGCCAATACACCATCTTTAACCAGCTGGCTGGCGCGCGTCAAGGGATCCTTGTGCGACGCTCAGCGTGCATGGAAGGCGGAAAGACGGAGTAGCGAATTTAAGTGCTTCTTCGCAGACGCATCGCCAACACGCTGCTCAGGCTGCCGACTATCTGTACTGATAATGCACAAAAATTGGTACGGGTAATTTTGATGAGCAGCGCTTATTCTAGTGTAAATTTCGCAAAAAAATGGAGATACGGTACGAAATCAAGATGCTGTGGGCACCATTAACCATATTGCACTCTCTCAAAGCTGACTTATATTACACACTGACAGCCCCAAGAGGGTGCTGGCAACTGTCTTTGCGGGAGTAGTGGCTTGTCCCATATTTCACGTTATATTCAGGAGTGCTGGAAACTCTCTTCTGCAAAAAGTAGGCACATACTCTCGACAGAGTGCCGGTACTCTGGCTGAACGAGAGTCAACAAGCTCCCTCGCTAGAGTACATCACGCTTCTGAAACAGAGTTCATACAACCTCTGCGGAAGTTCCATTATTCTCTCACAGAGTTTTAGAATCTTGTCAGGCTAGAGTGTGTCGACTCCGTTCAAGGGTATCATGACTCCGACTACTAGGAGTCAAATAAAAAAAGTCGAGCATTTTTTACAAAGCATCAGTGAGGGTGCAGCAGAGATATTTGGAGCTTACGTGATACATACAAAACAGACCTGGGCGCACACGATATAATCGTACAAAGCACAGCAACACTGAACATATACCTCTCGCGATATTTTTTGTGTGATTAGAATAAGTGAGTAACAATCCAGAGATTTATATAAATTACTATGGGAGAGTGTTAGGTCGTCCCGCAGGCTACTGAGTCTCGCAAAGAGCGAAAAAAAAACGGAACGATGGGAACCTGCTTTGCTCGGGTAATGCGGGTACAAGAGATTGACGACGAAGTGGTACAGGCAAATATACATACATGAACTAGTATTTATATCCATGATGTTTTGCTCCTTCAAATGCATGTGGCGCAACATCTCTGTTACGCAAACTTGAAGAGCAAATATACATCCAGCGTGTGTATGTGGTAATAGTCAAGTACACTGTACGCCCGCCGACTTTTTTATAACGCTACATAACATTCAACGCCATTTTCTTACTAAATTTCAATGATCAGCTGACATTCTGTCATATCGGCTCAATGTAGCGAAGTCACATATGCTCAATGCACCATTTCCCAAGCCTGGCAGTTGTAGCTGGGCACTTACAAATACAGTTTGGACGATCTTTTAGCGGAGCTGGCCGAGAAATAAGCTATACAAACGTGACGATCGGGTGTGCAATTCGACTTACGATGCCGCAGTATTTACTAGAACGCCATAAAAATAACTCGAGTTGGCAAAAGCACTACTTAAACGCATCTCTGACAACTCCTGTTGTTTTGATAACGCATAAGCGCATGCACAGGGAAAGCAAGGGGCACACAAGCCCCCATACTGAGAAAAATTGGGGGGAGGGGGCGAGCCCTCACGCCTTTGACAATGGTCACTGTTGGCTGCACGATGGGGAAACCAACAACTAAGGCGAAGGTTTTCTTCACCACAGGACTAAGTCAAAATAACACAAATATATTGTTACTATGAATTGAATATGGTACCAATAGTATTTTATTATAGTGAAGTTTTAACAACATTTCCGCTCTGATGAATTTCCTTGAAGGCTCCTTGCGGTGCGGGCCGCCAATGCGACGCTTTTTCATCTAGTAGTGTAGCAATGAAAATCAGGCTACTGTAGAAGGTGCGAAAGGGCATTGTACTGCTGTATGCTTTGTTATGGATCGGAATGAGCAATCGTTTTATGGACCAGTCAGAGTATATGCTGCTTCAGGAAAATTATTTTCTTTCATCGAATATGTAGAGCATCATCGCTGCTCTGTGGACGCTGTTGTGAGAGAATGATTGTGTCGAACATTTTCAAACGTTTACTTCTGTACTGGAAGCACCAAAACACGGCTGCCGCTTTAGTCCTTGATAAACCTGATCAGCTTTGTTTTGGTAACTCGGAGCGACGGTGGCAGTTTGCAAAGTGGCGACGAATAAAGAAGTGAACTTGAGTACAGTGGGAAGCTCAGCTTTTAAGCTTACCCCGCATCTCAACACACTGGACCCGAGACAATGTGAAAGACCATGGTTTTTAGCACGATGAAGTCCAAAGCAGGAGTTAGGCTAATTTCTTTTCATTCAAGTTGAATTGTCTTTCAAGCCCAGAATACAACTAAGACATTGGAGAAGTACACATGCGCAGCGCTGCCGAGTTCTCTCTGTCAGCAAGGTTGACCTCACAGAGACGTATGCGCTTGCAAACTGCTGAGCGTTATTGTGCCGCGAGTGAAAGCATCTGATATACTCATTATGCAAATACGAATGCATCTCAGCAGCTGCTATAAGTAGCCGCTGCTAATGTGATTAGCGGCTAGACTAGTTGAATTGCATTTAAAAGAAAATGCTTTTCGGCTATTCTAAAAAGGTTTACGAATTTTACAGCACGAGAATGTGCTATTTAATGCGCATATGCTGCAAGACAATTAGAAGACTCGTGACGTCATGTAACAAGCAGGCGATTTTATGGCGCACAGAATATTCTATATGCCGAAGAACCCTTGGTAAACAGTATGCCGTAGAGCAAATAGTTCGTTCTCTTATTTTTACGTGGTAATGTATCAGTGTTGATTACGCGATGGATTATTTTGGCGTCATTTGTTGCCTCGCGGAAGGAGCTGATGCTGTGATCTTGACTCAAAACCTTTAAGTTATATATACAGTGTACGACCATTTGGAAAGAAACCAGCGAGGGATACCTTAGAGAAACAGGGTAAGCCCTGTACCCGCCATTTATTTTAGGCCATATTTATGTACATTTTTCTCCGTAGCCATAAACGTTCCAGTAAATATTTTAATATTAATGTGATCATAAGCATTTCCTCTTATCACAGAAGCAGAAATATACCTGAAACTTGTAATGCTATTTTTTTCTAATTTTTACTTCAGGCACCTAATTATCACCCGTATATTGGTACTAGTTATGTTGAAAATTGTGCCAAGATGAAGCTCACAGACTGCTCTTCTTTGTTGCTCTGCTTCGCTAAATGCTCAGTTTTTTTACGGCATGTAGCGAACCGCGTCTCCGCTTGACTATCATGATCCGCTATTTGATGGTCTAACTGTTGTCTTCATTTTCAGCAAAGCGGTGATGTATACTAAGATTTATTCATTGTGGCGCGTAAAACCCTTTTTATTTTAAAGCGTGACTACATGCCACACCGTGATGACAGTAGACACCGACAAGCTCTTCTCAAAGGTGCTTCGCATCTAAAAATTTGCCCGCAGCTTCCCTCGGGAGAACATTGAGGAGGATGCGGAGCATATAATTGGTTAACGGGGTGTTAAAGTGCGACTTACTCGGGTAGATGGCTAAATTGGTTAACGTGGTTGTGAAATGGGGTGTTAAATTGAGACTTACTTGGGTCGATGGCTAAATTGGTTAACGTGGTTGTAGGAGGGGGTGTTAAATGAGTGAACACGTACACCCGTATGCGAAAGGACGGCGCTGGTCGAAGGGACGTCGATCATTGTGTTTGTGGATTCGTTGGAATTCATTTCACCGCGACCTTGGACGTCGACGCGCCGTACAAACCAACCGACGAGCGGCAACTGAGCGAGCGAGCGCCGACCTTGAGTATATATACAGCGCGACGGCGCCTGCACTGTCAGCTGTTGAATGTTCTCGAAGGAGAAGCGCGCGCGTGGCACAGATGGCGACGGCGCGACGGCGCATGCGCTGTCAGCTGTCGAATGTTCTCGAAGGAGAAGCGCGCGCGGCACAGATGGTGGGCGACAGCGCGACGGCGCATGCGCGCGCGTCAGCTGTCGAATGTTCGAGAAGCGGTGCGGACGGCGCACTACAAGGCGCGAGTATAAGATGCTTCCGCATCTAAAACGCTAGATTAGATGTAACGGCTTGCCGTTAGGCGAGCATTATCACCGGAGCTGAAATTCCTAGAAGGAAAGCAACAGCTTTTTTTAGTAGTATTCTTGTGGTCGCCTCGGTAACTTTTCGGCACCTACAAGGCACACTGTCATAGCTTAGCAAGATAAGTGTTCACCAAGATGTTCGAAGATAAGAACAGAGAGAGAGAGAAGTGTTTATTGTGGCGGAAACACTGTTTTGTAAACAGATACATTATGTATAATGAATACCATAGAATCATCATCATCATCATCATCATCATCATCATCAGCCTGACTACGTCCACTGGAGGACAAAGGCCTCTCCCATGTTGCGCCAGTTAACCTCCCACATGCTTAACCATAGAATAAACCATGGGAAATAGTGCGCATGAATTCTTTTCGAACTTGCTATACGCTCACTTCGTGGCCTTAATGGCGAAGTCGCAGTGATGTGTGTGCCTTTTGTAGTGGGTAGCCCGCTTTAAGCCACCAATTCGCTCTAAAGGTATGTTCTGACCCCCGATCACAACGTGCGCTTGTACCATGCATTGTTTTTGTGGCACTACATGTTGCAATGGGAAGCCAATATACAGGACGTACGTGTTTGTGTGGCGCACTAATTACTTTCACGGCATTTTTAAGCAGAGAAAGTTACATCACTGTATGTCACGGACGGCCATTTTTGGCGACACCACGTCACGGCAATTAACGGGCGCCGTACTCCCCCACTGACCGTGAGAATGGCGAGCGCATCAAAGGGAGCCGAGAAGTGCAGAATGGGGTGCTCTTCTTAGAACGTCGCCGCCGATGGTTGATCCTTTTGTAACTGCGGCGGCGTCTGCAAGGTCGTAGAAGGCCGCGGTATACCCCAACAAGGATTAGACTACGAGACGCACCAGCTGAGAGCCACACGGTTGACCGTTCCCACAGGGAAAAGCGTTGGAAACGCTCTGGTGGCCAAGCTGAATGACAACAACCCGACAGGTTGTCACTCTCGCTAGTTGAGGGCCCTCTCCCAATTAAAAAGGGGTGGGGTCAAAATATTTTTGGGGCGGAGTTTCCATCAATTAAACGCACTTGATTGGACCGATGTAGAGGTCTCTTGTCCCCAAGGAAGAGAGCGAGGAGACATGAGGGGGATTTAGGCGCAGGTTTTTGCCCTGCTAGGCAGACTAGTCGCTGACCAACATGGTGTAAAAACAGAACAAGCATCTTTTCTAGAAGTTTTTAGTGTGGCTCTGTATCGGCTGGCCGCCAAAGCTTAGCCGTTCGTCTAGTTGTGACGCGATATTAACGTCTGCAACGTAGACATCGGGACTTCGCCTCGGGTTAGCTCAACCTGCTCGAAGTCACCTGCAAGCACTAGCCTCCCGGAGCCACCAGCATTGCAACACCGCCGACATCGCAGTCGTGCCAGAACTTTCTTCGACTTCTCGCATCCGATCGTCGGGAACGCAACGCTGCCGGTCATCACACGTATGCCTTCACCTGTTTATATCTTCGAACTTTCTACTCCGTAGTTCTATTGGTGTTAGTTTGTGTAGTTTGTAGTAGTTCTCTCGCGTAAGCTGATTTATTGTTTTTATATGTATTTTTTAGTTGTATCAAGTGTTGATGTATTTTGTTAGTTGTATTGAAGTGTTGTATTAGATCCTGTGTGCTGCAATATCACCAGAGTAAAGTTTGTTTTGTTTTCTCACGTCTCTGATCTCTTCACTGTCTCTGCTTGCGTACGGAACGAACGAACCTGCTGTCATTCCCGTTGCCGACTTTACGCTGGCGACGCTAGAGAGGCAGCTTGTAACACTGTGGTTTCAAGAAAACGTGTTAAAACACACGAGTGCACGAATTGTTCATTCCACCGGATTCTAAAACATTCTTTTTTAAACTCCACTCTTAAGCATTGCCGATAAACACATGATTACAAAGAGAAGGTATTTTTTTGCTCTCAATGTGAAATTCCGTCTACGTAATGTGCCAGAAACGATAGATTATTACTATCTTGGCTACGAATACCCTCTATGCTTTTCAACGAGCAACGACAAAAAAGTTTTGTAATTATTGTCACATCGTATGGTAACTTTTACTAACATCACTTGGCGAAGTGCCATATGATTAGTTTTTTTCTAATGGTTATGTACAGCTTATGGAAGACACCTATGCAGGACCGTAATGCAGAACCGACCACTTTTCCAAGCACACACTTTTAACGGGGGCTATTCACCTCAAGGACATTTAAGACGACTCAGACTTTAGACTAGACTGGCTTTCTGTCTTGGTGAAGTATGAGGCCTCACTCAATTCATGTGTAAGACGATGTAAAGAACTCTCTGACTTTCTCTCTATATCTCTCTCTCTACTATACACGCTGTATTAGCCATTGAGTGCTTCTCAGTACCGCTTGCACGCTTATTGTCGCCATGTGGTTGTACTTTTGCCAGCTTTATTTGTTTCTCTATTTTATTCCATTATAAGTACCTTGAATCACAAAGAAAAGACGCGTGGTTCTGTGGTAGAACATTTGCTTGCACTTCCGAATTACTCTGTGTCGAACGTCACTCGGACTAAGACTTTTTATTTTATTTGAACAGTTTTTCCTCTTATTCAAGCAGCTTCTACGGTAGCTAAGGAGGTAAGGTGTTTGAGGTTTGGAAAGGGCGCCCCTTGGTGACTCAATTGCTCGGTGGCATCGCAAAAAAAGAGCCCCATTCTGGTGAAAAGACGCTTTATTTGCAGCATTCAGGATTCAGCCGGGGTCCAAGCAAGAACCTCCGGTCTCATTTAACATCGAAACACCCACATTTCATCCCTCGGTCAAGCAAAGAGCCCACACACAAGCCAATCACACTTGGCGGCTCGCATCGCCACAACCAATTGCAGGAGAACTTTCATAATAGACACTGCATTGGTATAGAGCTCGTTGTCACATACAACACACGTGGCGATAGGCTCTTTGCGCAACGCATGTCGTGACACTCACTCCCATCTCACCCTATCAATTGGCTGACGTCCGCAGTTAGCCCTTCTCAGACTTGAGCTTCGTAGAAGCCGCCCTGAACGTGGTGAAAACACCGTCAGGCCCTGTTCGCTTACAATGTGTGCCTGCGACTGCGGGGACCCCACCATCCTAAGAACACTTGATATTGAGTCTACAACTATACTACTACTTTAAGAATTGCGCATACGCGCGACCACTCGACCGACCGAAACTTAGTTGTGGTATGCATTCGCTCTTTTGGCAACTTTGCCACCCCTACCCCCTATACGTCATTACTAATGACGTAGTATTTTCGGCTTGCTGGCCCTGATTGAGCCGAGCCACAAGGCTCTCTCAATCGTTTTTCGCAAACCAGACTTCCCACTCCCTCTGAATTTGGTCTCGTGCTAATATGAGCGAATAATTTCGGGCAGCCTGAGTCTATACGTCCAAGCTAGGTGTGTAAAAGACGGCCACTTTCCAACACCACGGACATTTTTCCAGGTACTGCGTTGAGTGAATATGGTTGATAATTAGCGAATAGGGCTAGGTGTTTGTAACCGGCGCCAATCTCTAGCCTGCCTAATCAAGTTTGGAGTGTGGTGAGTGGAATTTTCGCCTCTCTTTTTTCTGTGCTTCCAGGATGTCGTGCGGGCTGACTGGAGGTTCTTCAAAAGTGGCTATCGGTAATCGGACACTTATTGCACGAGCTATACCAAAGGCCCTTTAGTTACCGTCTCGCCCCGCGTGCACTGACCACCAAATGACAGCGTGATATTGTTCGGAGCGTGTTCCTGAAATTTTGCTGTATATTTTGATAGAACTCCGATTAATGTATTGACGGCAAGCTGACTACGAGTCCAAGATAACAAGGGCGTATTGGGTCTTGTATACAGCATCTCGGATAGCCAATGCTATGGCCACCTACTCTGCCACGGTAATTAAGGAAGTTCGTAGGGTTGCTTTAATGGCACTGGAGTGATTTGTCACTGTGACAGGGTATTTGTCTTTGGCTATTTTGCACGCGTCTGTGTTGTACATGTCTCGGTGGTGTCCGAACTGCTTTTGCAGAACTCTGGTCTTGGCCTCTCGTCTGCCCTTGTGATATTCGACACTCATGTTTTTTTTTTTTTGGTGTGGTGGAAGCCATTATCTTGTCTGTCTTCATGGGGTTGAAGAAGCGTCTGTTCTTTGCAATATTGTGGCCTAAGGGGGTACCCAATATTTTGCAGTAAGGCTCTACCTTGCTCTGTTGAATTAAATAGTTCCTGCTGTCCGAGAATAACTCCCGTTGCGTGATCATCAAATGTGTGAGGGATGTCCACGTCTTGAAAATTTTCAGTGCCTGTATTGTGTAGCAGTATTTGGGCCTTTTTGTACGTTGTGCGTATTGAAGCGTTTACCTAGTGAGTGTCGCTGTTTGATAGTTTCTGGAATGGGGGCTGTAAGTACGTGACTCATGACGAAAACCTGTACTAGTCTGTTCATTTTTAAAGACGATCATCTTTCTTGGGGACCTTCTACGCAGAAAGTTTGGTCTGTCTCTCTGTACATTTGTCTGTTTGTCCACCGTTAACAGTACTGGGTACTTTAAATGGCACCAGCCAATACCCCAAACGGCCGACCCCAACTGCAGCGCCCACCAATGCTGCTCTAAATTCAGCGTTTATACTTGTGCTATTGTCGACTAAAAAGCAACTATTGCGCATATCTGTGGCACCATAACAACACGTATATGATCTTCATGTGCGTCTTTAACTACAAAAGGCATACACAAGTAATTCCAAGGACCGTAGCATTTATCACGCTGCGCTGACCATGCAACGCTTGCACGAAAAAGCCTGTGTTTCGAACGCTTTGCTAAGAGGACACGGTGGTGGCACCTACCCGTCGCCTTGCGTTCTACACCCTATCAACTCTGAGCAGGGCGTGCATGCCCGTCTCGAATGATCAACGTTTTCCAAGAAAACTGCCAGATGGCACTCATGCCTCACGTAAGACGTGACTTAATGTGCTCGATCGCCTCCACTGTACACTCGAGGCACTCTCATTCAACGCCTTCAGAATACCACTCACCGATGTTGTGGCGCAGAACATCAAATAAATGTTTTCTTCACTCTCTCCAATTGCAAGACTATCGTCTTTCGACATTTGCAGATTAACATGTAAATACGGCGCCAACTTTTTTCTTCTGCGAAACTTTTCAAATGCGGAGTATTTCTTAGTGAACTCCGGCAACTTTGAGCGCTATTATAAATATTTCTATCAAGCCCCTTACGTTTGGGTGCTCTAGTGGTAACCCCCTTACCTTGGAGACGTTAACCAAAATTAGCATGAGAGGGTAAGCTGTTGTGACGTATAAGACACGCTGGTCAAGACACAAATAATGTTAAAATCTTATCGCGCACTTCGTAAAACGCTTCCCTCCAGACAGTGGCACATACCCTCGGGCGGGTATTTGCCGCTGGTATGCGAGTATGTGCCATAGGTGATCAATATTTAGTATCTACCAAGGAACGACGAAAACACAAAAGGCAATTTTAACGCGCGAGCGTTAAAGAAATATCCGACAACGGTGGCGTCGACAGGACAATTGCAAAGAATAAACTTCAGGGTCCCAGCTAGAATCGCCGGCGCACACACTCGAAGGCTCACGTCAAAGTGTATTGGCGCCTTAAATGTAGCGTGTATTAATGTTCTTACATGACACGTATCTCACGATTAGCATGTTTGCGCAAGTCATATACCTACGTCATTCATTCACGTGACATAATACCAAGCTTTGGCTTTTGTGAAGGTAGCGAAACGGCCGAGAGCGCATCATGAGTGTGGGACGTAGTCATCTTGTTACATGACACGCATGCCATGACCATCATGTTTGTACGTGTCATTTACTTCTGTCGTCCATTTGCGCCAAGTAATACCGAATTTGGTATAAGTGAAGCTAGTAAAGTGGCCGTGAGCGCAACATGAGCGTAGCATGTAGTCATGTTTTCACATGATACGCATCTCAAGATTATCATGCTTGCACCAGTCACATACCTTCGTCATCCATTCACGTCCGGTAATCCTAATTTGGTTCATGAGGATCTAGCAAAACGGCCGCGAGCACATCATGAGCATGGCATGTAGTCATGTTGTTACATGACACGCATCTCAAGATTACCATGTTTGCACCAGTCACTTATCTTCGTCATTTATTCACGTGCCGTGAAACCAAATTGGTACATGCAAAGCTGCCGAAACGGTAACAATAACAACATAAGTGTGGCATGTAGTCATGTTGTTACATGACACACATGTCATGATTTTGATGTTAGGGTCTGTCGCTTGTGTTCACTATAGAGTCATACCATACCAGTATTGCAACATAATATGCGAATGAAATTACCGCAAGAAGAGCAAGACCTTGACAGTAAATCTTGACATTTAAGATACTCACGCCAAGATTTTCCCGTTACAACTAGAAAGTTATGTTTGCCGTACAGTCACGTTATATCATACCAAGTTTGGTATTGATACCATTATCCACACGGCCAGGAGAGCTAAAAGTTGTAGGAGGTTAGATAGATAGATAGATAGATAGATAGATAGATAGATAAATAGATAGATAGATAGATAGATAGATAGAAAGATAGATACGCTCAAAGTCGCTGAAATTCGCCAAGAAATGTTTTGCATTTATTACACGACTGCATGACGAACACAATCGACAGACCCTAGCATGAAAACCATGACATGCGTGTAATGAACAATATTGTCACGTTACAACGTAACTGTAACCTGCTGCTGATGGCACACAAGGACGTCAAACAGATTCGAACAACGGCAGTACCACTATTGTTTTTCTCTGCACGCGCATCTTTGCCCTCTTCTGAAGAGCGGCACATACAAGCATGCCAGCATCTGTGGAAATAATAGTTTCAGAACTTCTACTAGTGGCATTACCCCCCTTCCCAAAGGACATCGTCCCGATGTCATAACATTATTGCCAGATTAAAACACGCACGATAAGCAGTACACAAGGGGGTGTTCACAATCACTGTAAGTCTACTCAAGGGAGTGTGACCAATAGTCAGCGTTGGTAAAATGGTTTCATCCTCGAAACATGGACGACGTGTGGCTGTTGTGAACGGCGGGATTGACGAGCCATGTCCTCGTCAAGAACCTCGTAGTTCACTTCGCTGAGACGACGGAGGACTCTATAGGGACCAAAATAGCGGCGTAACAACTTTTCCGACCGGCCCCGTTGTCGAATGGGCGTACACAACCATACTCGTTCTCCGGGTTGGTAAGAGACATCGCGACGACGAGCGTTGTACCGCAGCGAGTCGATGCATTGTTGCTTATGGATTCGTTTGACTGCAAGCTTACGAGCCGCGTCTGCCAGTCTGATAAATTCGTTCGTCGTGACACTAATATGGTGTCTGTCTGGTAGAAGCATGGCATCCAGCAATGTAGTGACCTCCCTGTCATGAAGCAACCGGAATGGTGTGAATCCAGTTGTTTCTTGCACAGCGGTGTTGTAAGCGAACGTGACGTAAGGGAGGATGTCATGCCAGTTTTTGTGGTCTTGGTCAACGTACATGGATAGCATGTCGGCGATCGTCTTGTTCAGTCGCTCTGTAAGGCCGTTGCTTTGTGGGTGGTATGCTGTAGTTTTTCGATGTACTGTGCCGCTAAGCTGCATGACGTCTTGTATCATCCGGGCGGTAAAAGCTGTGCCACGATCAGTTATGACAACTGCTGGTGCTCCATGTCGGAGGACGATGTTTTTCATAAAAAAGTGGGCAGTCTCAATGGCGGTGCCACGTTGTAATGCCTTCGTTTCGCAGTAGCGCGTCATGTAATCAGTAGCGACTACAATCCAGCGGTTGCCGTCACGAGACTTGGGAAAAGGTCCGAGTAGATCCATGCCTATTTGTTGGAACGGTTGTGTCGGAGGAGCGATGGGCTTCAAAAAGCCGGCTGGGCGCTGATGTGGTGCTTTACGGCGCTGGCACTCGTGACACGTCTTCACGTAATGCTTCACGTCTCGACTGAGCTTAGGCCAGTAGTAGTGTTTGCGAATCCGGGCCAAGGTACGTGCGTATCCTAAGTGGCCTGAGGAAGGCTCATCATGACAGGTGGACAAGACATCGGCTCGTAATGCTGGCGGGACAACGAGCAGGTACTCAGTCGCGTAAGGGTCGAAGTTTCTTTTATAGAGGATATTTCTGCGGACGCAGAAGGATGATGACGATCGGGCGAATGCTGGTGGTGGATTCGGCGTACGGCCTTCGAGATATTCGATGAATTGTCGAAGCTCGGAATCATTCTTCTGCTGTTCGGCCAAGTCGGATACACTAACGGCGCAGAGAAAACGGCCTTCGAGATCGTGATCACCTGACACTGTCTTAAGAGGAGCTCGGGAAAGGCAGTCCGCGTCAGTATGCTTCCGGCCAGACTTGTACACGACTGTCAAATCGAACTCCTGAAGGCGTAAGCTCCACCTGGCCAGACGTCCGGAAGGGTCTTTAAGGTTCGCCAACCAGCAGAGCGCATGATGATCGGTAACAACTCTGAACGGGCGACCATACAGGTACGGTCTGAATTAAGCCATTGCCCAGACAACAGCTAGGCACTCCTTTTCAGTTGTTGTGTAATTTGCCTCCGCAGATGATAAAATGCGACTCGCATAAGCAATAGGGCGTTCGACGCCGCCTTGCCACTGGACGAGGACTGCACCAAGGCCGATGTTACTGGCGTCTGTGTGTAGTTCAGTGTCGGCATATTCGTCGTAGTGTCCGAGTAAGGGCTCAGATTGGAGACGCTGCTGGAGCTCGGAGAAAGCGCGTGTTTGCTCAAGGCCCCACACGAAGGGAACGTCGTCTTTTGTCAGACGAGTGAGGGGTTCGGCAATGTTTGCGAAATTTTGCACAAAGCGTCTATAGTATGCGCAGAGGCCTAAAAATCGACGCACATCACGTTTGTTGGTAGGTGGTGGAAAATCTGCGACAGCCAATGTTTTGTCTGGGTCCGGCCGAATACCATCAGGGCTAACAAGGTGACCGAGGAACTTTAATTCGTTGTAACCAAAATGACATTTTTCTGGTTTCAGTGATAGGCCTGCCGTGCGAATTGCAGCAAGCACAGATCTAAGTCGCTGTAAATGCTGCTCAAACGTTTGGGAGAAGACAACGACGTCGTCTACGTAAACAAGACATGCTTCCCACTTGAAACCGGAGAGCACTGTATCCATCATCCTCTGGAATGTCGCAGGGGCAGAACACAGACCGAAGGGCAGCACCTTGAATTCATACAGACCATCAGGCGTTATGAATGCTGTTTTCTCTCGGTCGCGTTCATCAACTTCGATCTGCCAGTAGCCACTGCGTAAATCCATAGAGGAGAAGTATCGGGCGCGTCGGAGGCGGTCTAGTGAGTCGTCGATGCGCGGAAGCGGATAAACGTCTTTCTTTGTGACTTTGTTGAGTTTGCGGTAATCGACGCAAAATCGGAGAGTGCCGTCCTTCTTTTTTACCAGTACGACGGGGGACGACCATGGACTGTTCGAGGGTTGGAATACGCCATCTTCGAGCATCTGCTTCACTTGAGAACGTATAGCCTCTTGTTCCTTTTGTGATACTCTGTAGGCGTGTTGACGTATGGGTCGCTCAGCATGATCAGTGACAATGCGGTGCTTTACGGTTGGCGTTTGTTTTATCTTGGATGTGGACGCGAAACAGTCGCTAAACATGCGGAGGATACAGCGGATTTGCTCTTTCTGTGCACATGACAGCTTCGGATTGACATCGACTGCATCGGCTACCGTGGTGTCACTTTCAACGGCTGCAGAAATTGGGGCTATCGTCGCACACGCTTCATCGTCAATGGATTCGAAATGAGCGATAGTTGTTCGCTTGGCCAAATGTTGGTATGATCCACTAAAATTGGTGACCAACAACTCAGTCATGCCACGTTTAAATTGAAATATGCTGCGGGCAAGACAGACTTGCTGAGACAAGAGCACCAAAAGGTTGGCTTCAGCGATGCCACTACTGTCATGGTCTATGTCGCCCTGTACTGTAACGAACATACTGGTGCGTGGCGGAAGTGTGACGGTGTCGTCGACAATGCGAAGCGCAGTCTTCTGCGGATTGGTATCTCTAGGCTTGGGGCCATAGTCGTCAGCAAACGTTACGAGGCAGTCTCGAAGATTTATAACAGCGCCATGTTCACGAAGGAAATCCATGCCAAGGATAACTTTCCGGGAGCATTCGGCAAGCACAATGAAAGAAGCAACGAACGTCGACTCACAGATTTGCAGCCTTGCGGTGCATCTCCCGATTGGTGTCAAGAGATGACCACCGGCTGTCCGAAGATTTAGTCCATGCCCCCAAGGAGTTGTGACTTTCCTGAGTTCAGCCACAAGTTCAGCGCTGATAACGGAGTAGTCGGCGCCTGTGTTGACCAAAGCAGTCACTGGATGGTTGTCGACACGAACGGCAATGTCAGCAGAAACGGGTTCGTCAGCGATGCGAGGTGTCGGCTGAAAGGAATCGTCGAAGGTCGGTGGAAGGGTCGAAGGAGGCTGTTTTGACGATAGCTTAACAGCGGTCCCACCCCCGGAGGCCACTGATTCTAGTTTCCCCGGCGTGGACTTGGGGACCTAGCGGATCGTCTCCCAACAACATCGGCGAAAGTGGAGTATTGATTCGCGGACGTAGAGCGTCGAGGAGACGGAGAGCGTGATTGGCGTCGCTGAAGATTCGGAGACGGTAGACTTGCCAAGTATTCTGCGATGGCGCGGGGTCGCTCGCCGTCCCTGGGCCGACGAGCGTCTGGCCGAAATCCAGGTAGGCCCATCTGTCTGTACGAGCACTCCCGGTACAAGTGACCTGGCTCACCACAGTGGTAGCATAGTGGCCGATTGTCGGAAGCGCGCCACACGCTAGATTTCCACAAATTGGGTCGCGGATTCTCATAGTGTGGTGGGCCCGAGAAGTACTGCGGCATCTGCAGGCAAGTCGGTCGTTTGTTTCCATAGCGTGGCCCGCCTGAAAAGTGCTGTGGCGTCTGCAGGCTAGTCGGTCGGGGAAAATAGCTGGCTGCCGGTGCAGGAGTACGTACAGCTTCCGCATACGTTAGCAGAGGAGCTTCGGTTGGAGGTGGCGCTAATGGTCGTACCAGCTGCCGCACCTCTTCACGGACGACGTCTGTCAGAGCAGCCACTTGAGGCTGTGAAGGCA
Source organism: Rhipicephalus annulatus (assembly GCA_013436015.1). Taxonomy (NCBI): domain Eukaryota; kingdom Metazoa; phylum Arthropoda; class Arachnida; order Ixodida; family Ixodidae; genus Rhipicephalus; species Rhipicephalus annulatus. The sequence goes on along the minus strand of WOVY01000054.1, from coordinate 253,441 downwards.
CTGCGTGAAGCTTTTGCAGCTCGTCACGTACAATGCTACGGACTAGCTCAGCAAGGTCTCTCACGCTCGTGACATCGGGCGTTAACAAGGGTGCTGACAGACATGCAAGGTTGTCGGACCGCTCATACTGCGAAGACCGCTGTCTCAGCATTCGCTCCATTGTCGTCGCTTCACGGAGGAATTCTGCCACGGTAGCTGGTGGGTTTCGTACAAGTCCCGCAAACAGCTGCTCCTTTACACCCCGCATCAGAATGCGCACCTTTTTGACTTCCGTCATTGCAGAATGCGCTCGACGGAACAGACGAGACATCTCCTCAACGAACATGGCCACACTTTCATTGGGTCGTTGATTGCGAGAATTGAGGAGACGTTCGGCTTGTTCTTTCCGGTCAGCGCTACCATACGTGTTCCGCAGCTGAGTGCAAAACACCGGCCAGGTTGTCAGGGCGGCCTCGTGATTCTCGACCCAAATACGCGCCGAATCCTCCAGGTAGAAATAGACATACCGAAGTTTCCGGTGCTCGTCCCACTCGTTGGCGACGCGACTCGATCGTATTGGTCCAGCCAGTCTTCAACGTCTTCGTAGGGCTCCCCATGGAAGGGCTTTGGCGTTCGAGAGGCTGGTAGCCATGGTGCTGGCGGAGCCGCGGTCTGTTCAGTCTGGCTTGCAGTTGTCGCATATGCCATGGTTCTGGAGCGTTCCGGAAAAGGGCTGAACTGGGGTGGTAGGCCTAGTAGCCGCCGACTGCGTCGAAGGTTGGCTGTTTCTACTAAGGCGTCGATGTTGGGACCGAGATCTTCCTCGTGGTAACAGTGCATAGACTATTACCCAGCGCCTCCACCAGTGTCACGTTACAACGTAACTGTAACCTGCTGCTGATAGCACACAAGGACGTCAAACAGATTCGAACAACGGCAGTACCACTATTGTTTTTCTCTGCACGCGCATCTTTGTCCTCTTCTGAAGAGCGGCACATACAAGCATGCCAGCATCTGTGGAAATAATAGTTTAAGAACTTGTACTAGTGGCAATATGAATACACGCCACACTCATGATGCCCTCGCGGCCGTTTTTGTAGCTTCGCTTATACCAAATTCGGTATTATGGGGCATGAATGGATGATGAAGGTATGTGACTGGCGCAAGCATGGTAATCATCAGGTGCGCGTCATGTAAGAACACGATTACATGCTACTACGCTGAGGATGCACTTGCAGCCGTATAGCTATACCTTTACATCTGCAAAATGCGCTATTACGTCACGCGAACGGTCGACAGAGGTAAATGGCACCTCCGAACATGACAATTACGACATGCGTCTCATGTAACAACATGACTAAGCCACACTCATGGTGCGCTCATGGCCGTTGCAGTAGCTTCACATATGCCAATTTTGCCCCAACGCAGTGGTTTAGCGGCAAAGGTACTCGGCTGCTGACCCACAGGTCGCGGGATTGAATCCCGGCTGCGGCGGCTGCATTTTCGATGAAGCGGAAATGTTGAAGGCCCGTGTGCTCAGGTTTAGGCGCACGTTAAAGAACTCCAGATGGTTGAAATCTCCGGAGCCCTCTACTACAAGGTCTCTGATAATCAAATGGTGGTTTTCGGACGTTAAACCTCACAAATCAATCAATCGTCAACATATGCCAATTTGGGTATTAGGTCACCTGAAAGGATGGCGAAGGTATGTGACTGGTTGAAACATGGTAATCATAAGATGCGCGTAAAGTAAGAAGATGCCTACTACATACCGCACTGAATGCGCTAATTCAATTCGACGTGCCCCGTCGCGGTGGTCTAGTGGCTAAGGTACTTGACTGCTGATCAGCAGGTCACGGGATTGAATCCCGGCTGCGGCGGCTGCATTTCCGATAGAGGCGGAAACACTGTAGGCCCGTGTGATGAGATTTGGCTGCACGTTAAAGAATGTAGGTGGTCGCAATTTCCGGAGCCCTCCACTATAGCGTCTCTCATAATCATTTGGTGGTTTTGGGACGTTAAACCCCACATATCTATCAATAAACTTCGACGCGACCAGCGCGCGTGCGCGGCGGGGTTTGTTTCGTCCCGTCGCGTCACGTCAGTGATTCCGCACTAGGCACCGGTCTGCCTGCCAAATTCTCTCAGTCGCGCACCACCCTGGGTTGATTTCGCGCACGCGAGTTGTAGCGCCCGCCGTCCCTCCGTCACGAAGAGAAGCAGACGCCGTGATGTTTGGTTTAACGTCGTCGACGCGAAATGCGCATGTCGCCTTTCGTGCCGGTTGCCGCTGGGCCGCGCCGATGGACGCTGGTCACGCCTGTGGCCTTCCGCGCCTGGCATCAGAGTGCTCGCGCTTTGCTAGCGTATATATTGACTCATTGAATATGCAGCACCAAGAAAACAACGAAGAGCACGCATGGCGAGAGAGATAGACGAGGTTCTCATCCGATCAGTTTGCCAGTGTTCGGGTACATATAAAGTAAGTTGTCCTGTATTCAACTGCTGCTGTTTCTTCATTGTTACACTGGTGAAGGTGCTGGGTACATGTTCGGGACGTCTGACAACAGCTCCGCATCTAGGCCGGAATGACTTCCGCGCATCGATACCCCCATTCACCGCAGCAGCCACCGCCTGTTAGGCCTCAACCCGGAGTTCGGTCTATTGCCGGAAAGCGTGACCATGCCAGAAAGCATCACGGTGCCTGTAAGCACTGACCCCGACATGCCCATCCCAAGCACAACACAGGTGGCTGTTTTGAACCCTCGACTTCCGGTTGACTTCCATTGGCCAGTCATGGGCGTTTGGAACGGGTGGAACACCACACAGAAATTGGGCTACGTGTGTTGTGCGCTTCAAGATGGAGCCCAAACATGGTTTACGAATCGCGTGTGGTCGTCTTGGGACGAGTTCCGGCAGAAGTTCCTCGATACGTTCGCTAGCACCGAAAGAAGAGAAATCGCACAGCGTCTCTTCGAGTCACGAATGCAGAAAACAAATGAATCCGTTACGATGCTTGTTGAGAACATGGCGCGGCTGTTTCGTCGAGCAGATCTCAACATGCCCGAAGCCAAAAAGGTCAGCCACCTTATGCGGAGCCTTAAGGAGCAGCTGTTTGCTGATCTCGTACGAAACCTGCCTACAAGTGTTGATGAATTCTCCAGAAGGCGACATCCATCGAACGCGCAGTGCATCTACGCTACCGGCAGTATGACCGCCCGATCCACAGTGAACCGATCAGCGCGGCAGCCACGACCACAGCAACGACACCCGACAAAGGTTTTTGCCCCTACTGATACCAGGCATTGTACAAGAGGAGATCGAGAAGCTCGTTGCCAAACCGAATGGCTGCAAAATTGCTTCGGTAACAGAAGTTGTGCGCCAGGAGATCGGGCAAGCGCTGTCGCTTCATGATCCGAGCACGAGCTCCCCCAGGGCAAGCTAAGCAGACAAAGTCCACCGACAGCCAGCTAATGTGCCGATACCGCATCAGTACCACCAGCAACATCCGCTGACAGTGCCTTGGCACTATAGAGAAACTTAGACGCCGAGGCGGCCACCACTTCGCAAAACTAACACCTGGTATACCTCTCACCATAGGCCCTTGTGCTTTCATTGTGAGGAAGCAGGCCACATCGTTCGGTATTGCCCGTATCGCGTCGCAGGGTACACAGGGTTTCCTTCCACTATTTATCGGTGCCATTTCAACAAAACACGTGACGTCGACACGAGTGTCGTGACCCCGCGGCAGTTCCTCCTGGGTTTCAATTGCGCTCACCCTCTCCTGGGCGTTATTTTCCAGCCTCTAGACGGAGCACCACTAACATGCCAAAGGGGGATCTCCTTGTTCACGCCGGGGAAACCAAAAACAGTGACCTCAGGGGGGAAGGTTGCGAATCGTCGAAGTGCTGAAAATCCCCCAATATTGCCGAGCGAAGAGAGACACATTTTCAATGATTCGACGTAAGATGGCGTTGTACTGCCGATGTTGGTATTACGACTGACGGACATGGCGTCATGACATTGGTCGACACTCGCGCGGACTTCTCAAGAATGAGTGAGAGTCTGACAGACAAGCTCAGGAAGGTTGGAATGGAATGGACTGGACCGCAGATTAGAGGAGGTGAAGGGCAGCTACTCATACCTACCGGAAAGTGCACCGCAAGAGTGAAGATAGGGTATGCACCCTTCGTATCAACTTTCGTTATTCTTTCCGAGTGTTCCAAACAGGAAATGCTAGGGATGGATTTCTTGCGTGAATATGGTGCCATCATCAATATACCGGACGGTGTACTGACCTTTTCAGCGGATTAAAGTGCAGCGCTACACCAAAAATTTATGCGAGTCATTGACGATGTGACCGTACCTCCGTTATCGTGCCACCTTGTTTCGGTCACGTGCAGCGCGCAGCATACTGGAGAAGGTATCGCTCAACAAGTATTGACGCTTCTACTCTCTCGCGGTGTTGGAATTGTCAAAAGTATCGTCGATGCTGTGTGTGGTCAAGTGGAGGTTCTGTTGACGAATTTTACCAACGAATGATGACACATTACACAGGGCACTCTAGTTGCCTACTTCGACGAGATCACCGAAATTCGCGATTGCTGTGTAGTACAACAGGACGAGGTGCAAGCAACGTCAACCCCACCACCTATGGACGTAAGCATGGATTTATCACCAGCGCAGAGACAGCGTCTAGTAGATCTTTTTTACAAGTTCAAAGACTGTTTTTTGTTGACCTCGAGGGTCAGTCAAACGCCACTGATGAAGCACCGGATAATAATGAGGAAGATGGCAAGGCCAATACGACAGAACCCATACCGCGTAGCACCAAAAGAGCGTGAAGCAATCCACGAAAAAGTAAAGAAAATGCTCGATGATGACGTCATCCAGTCGACAAGAAGCCCCTGGGCATTGCTGGTAGTGCTGGTTAAAAAGAAAGACGGAAGCTTGCGATTTTGTGTCGACTACCGCAAGCTGAACCATGTGACAAAGAAAGACGTGTACCCATTACCGCGCATTGATGATTCATTCGTTCTGAGCTATGCACGCTACTTTTCGTCAATGGACCTCAAAAGTGGGTAATGGCAAATTGAGGTCGACGAGCGATGTAGAGAAAAAACGGCTTTTGTAACGCCTGACGGGCTTTAGGTATTTAAAGTCTTTCCCTTCGGATTGTGCTCAGCCTCCGCAACATTTCAGGGAATAATGGATACCGTTCTGTCAGGCCTTAAGTGGCAGACATGTCTGGTCTATCTGGACGATGTCATTGTTTTTTTTTCAAAAACAAATGACGAACACCTGAGCAGGCTGTATTGGTATTCAGGACAATAAGGTCTGCCAGCCTGACATGGAAATTCGAGAAGTGTCATTTTGGTTTCAATGAGCTTCAATTTTTAGGCCATGTGGTAAGCCATGAAGGTGTTCGACTTGATCCCGATAAGATTGCGGCCGTCAGAAAATTTCCGGTGTCCACAGACAAGAAAGCAGTCAAGCGTTTCCTTTGCCTATGCGCATACTACCGAAGGTTTATGGCCGATTCCACCCACGTAGCCTCACCGTTAACACGACTCACAAGAGAAGGCGTTTCGTTCACATGGGGCGACAATCAACAAGCGTCATTTAACGATATCTTGCAGAAACCGCCTGTGCTTGCTCACTTTGATGAGAATGCTCCTATAATGGTCCACACAGATGCCAGCAAGGTGGTTTTAGGCGCTGTACTCGTCTAGTTGCAAGACTCCGCCGAGCGTGTGATCGCATATGCTAGTATGACGCTTTTCCGCGCCAAGTCCTACTACTCCACAACGGAAAAAGAGTGTCTTGCTGTCGTATGGGTGGTTATGAAGTTTCGTCCGTAGCTCTACGGTCGTTCCTTTCACGTAGTCAGCGACCATCATTCCGTCTGGTGGCTGACCAACTTGAAAGATCCGTCTGGTCGGCTCGCACTGTGGAGCTTACGCCTTCAAGAGTTCTATATGACGGTCGTGTATAAGTCCGGATGGCTGCACACCGACTCCGATTGCCTATCAAGGTCACCGATAAAGCGCGACGGTGATACAGAAAATGACAACTTGGCGTTTGTAGGAGTCATCGACATCACTACTATTTCGTGCGAAGACAGCAAGTTGCTTCCCTTTATTTAATTTTTAAATGGCCAGAAAACAACCGTTTTTTGAAGATTTGCAGGGAGCCTGCCGTCATTCTGTTCAAGTAGTGGTGTTCTCTATAAGAAGAACTCTTCTCCCAGAGGAAACACCCACCTACTTGTCGTTCCGACATCAATTCGTAAGGAGATACTTAGTGCTTGCCACGATGAGCCAATGTTCGGTTATCTTAGATACACACGCACATTGGCCAAAATCAAACAGAAATATTACTGGCTAAGACTTTCAGCTATTGTGAAACAGTGCGTGCGCACGTGCCTCGATTGCCAATGACGAAAATTGCCACCGGTAAAACTAGCTGGACTATCAGAACCAAGTCACGTGCCCACGGTACCTTTCGCCCAAAATGGAATGGATCTCCTTGGACCATATCCGTCTTCCCATGCTGGCAACAGGTGGGTAATATTCGCTACTGATTATCTTACGCGCTACGCGGAAACAAAGGATTTGTCCAGTAGCACTGCTGCTAAAACCACACTATTCTTCATAGAAAACATCGTCCTGAGGCACGGTGTTCCCACAATCATAATAACAAATCGAGGTACCGCTTTCACGGTTGTGCTCCTGAAGACAGTGTTTGAGCTCAGTGGAACAGCTCATCGGAAAACCACTTCCTAACATCCATAAACCAACGCCCTAACAGAACGCCTCAACAAGACTATTGCCGACATGTTGAGTATGTACGTTGACGTGGATCACAAGAACTGGGACGACATTCTACCGTACATCACGTTTGCCTATAATACAGCGCAACAAGAAACTGCACGAAGAACGTCGTTCAGTCTCCTTCACGGCCGTGAAGTGACGACGATGCTTGACGCCATGTTACTGAACGACGGTAATGACATCAATTTAGACGTTGCATCTTTTACCGAACGAGCAGAAGAAGCGAGGCAGCTTGAACGCGTCCGAATCAACCAGCAGCAACATCACGAGCCCAACGTTATAACCTGTGACACCGACATGTCGTCTATCGGCCCGGTGGAAAAGTCTGGGTATGGAGTCCTATCCGCCACCGGAAACTGTCTGAAAAATTGCTGAAGAGGTATTTTGTCCCCTACACAGTTTTACAACGCCTGAGTGACCTCAATTACGTGGTAATTCTTGACAGCTCCTCGACAGCTCGCCAGCAAAAACCAGAAATCATGCATGTTGTGTGAAAGAAGCCTTATTTTTTGGACTGATTTGCACCATACATCTACTTCACCGTCTTTTGTAGAAGAGCATCGGGACGCTGCTCTCTGGAGGGCGGCAAATGCCGCATTGAAAATGCAGCACCAAGAAAACAACGAAGAGCACGCGTGGCGAGAGAAAAAGACGAGGTTCTCATCCGATCAGTTTGACAGTGTTCTGGTACATTTAAAGAGAGTTGTGCGGTATTCAACTGTAGGTCTTTCTGCATTGTGGCAATAAAGCGTTGCTGCGCCCAGCGTGCGCGCGCGTCAACTTTACGTAGGAGTATAGTGGGCCCTTCATGATGTGCTCGCAGCCGCTTCGCTCGCTTCACATACACCGAGTTTTGTGCTACGTGGCATCAATCGATGACGAAAGTATATGACTAGTGCAAGCATCATGATCAGGACACGTGTGCCTTGTAAGAACATGACAACATACCACGCCTTTTATGCGCTCGCGGTTGTTTCGCTAGCTCCACATATACCCAATTTGGTATCACCTGACGTGAATAGACGACGAAGGTAAATGAATTTTCCAAAGACTCGAATATAAGAAATAAATTCCCGGCAACAGCGGCTGCGTTCTATTGAAACTAAATAGAAGGACATCTGTGCATATAGCTTTAAACGAACGTTGAAGAGGTCCAACTGCTTAAATTGATGCGAAGCCCACTACTACTCTGTGCCCCTTGATTGCAACGTGGTATTGTTACACAAGTTCAAAAACTATTAATTACTTGATTAACTGTGTTTATACATTACCTGTAGCCTAATATCAATTTCATACCGTGCACTGCTCCCTTTACAGCAGAAGACATTTTATTTACACAGTATGTTAACTAGTTTTTAATACTCACTTGTGAATATAGCGCATCCAGTCTTCAAGCGCGACGCCGAATGATGCCTCGCGGACAATTCGACGCAGGCTTGTGGTGATGGGTGCTTCACCTTGTGAGGCAGCTGTCTGGCTTGTGGCGTCCAATGTCAATGCAGCCCCCACGTCATCCGAAGGAAGCGCCGTTTTCGGCAAATTTGATGCATCCACCAGCTGTGTGGCAACCATCTGGCTACTCCCGTACCACAGGGAGTCCAGGCTGAGACCCGTCCCAAGTGTGAGCCGACCATCATCAGCACGTATGTCCAAACCAACGCTTACTTTCTTTCTGTAAATGACACGAGGACTATGAAATCCAGTTTGTTGTCAGTCTTTTAAACATCAACACTACACATCAAGTACACGAGACTTTATTACATTGTGCATGCTTTCCGTTCAATTCTGTTTGATACCTTTATTTCCGCATTCAATCTCATCATTGGACTGGAAAAAGCAGCCGCTGTTTTTGGTGGTCTGAGAAATGTCACTGTCCTCACAGAATGTGCAGCAGGAAGTCAACCTTTGTGATACATAACAAGTGATAAAATAGGACTTCACTTATACACAAAATATTGCGAAAAGTTTTAGTACTGCCTTAGGTCAGCTATGCCGCGATATCAGTTGAATGAGTTCTAGTTCACCTATTAACTCTGCCCCGCCGCGGTGGTCTAGTGGCTAAGGTACTCGCCTACAGACCTGCAGGTCACAGCATCAAATCTCGGCTGCGGCGGCGGCATTTTTCATGAAGGCGGAATTGTTGTAGGCCCATGTGCTCAGATTTGGGTGCACGTTAAAGAACCCCAGGTGGTAAATTTCCGAAGTCCTTCATTAGGCGTCTCTCATAATCATATGGTGGTTTTGGGACGTTCAGCTTCACACATCAATCATATCAATCAATCAGCTAATCACTCTTCGCTTTCCTGGTTGTCAAATATTTGCATATTTATCATTCCTACTGCAACTTCAGTGATACGCACGTGAGCTAAACATTATTTCACATGCAAACTTGGTATAGGCATTATGTGGCTTCCACAAATGAGCACTCAAGAAAGCGCGTGCCTCTGATTTCTAAGGGCTACGTAAAACCAGGCGCCAAGCTGACGCGACAGAAGCAAGCGTAAAAAAAACAGGCACAAAAGACACCACACGCACGCCTCTTCTCCTCCTCGAAACCACCCCTACTACGCCAACCAATCTCCTCTCAGCTATCGCCAAACGATCTCTATAAATATTGAGAAGGAAGGGGTGAGTCACTGCATAGTTGCGTCACGGGTCTTGGAGTTTTTGACAGAGGTCCTGCGCCTTACCCAGCCTTGGTTGTAAGCACGCCGACAAAACTTTGAGAACCCAGCCGCTAGGGTATGTTAGCCAGCCGCGAAGAGAGTCGCTTCAGGAGGCTATATGTGCTTTCCACCAGCGGTTGAAGGCTTGTCTTACAAGCAAACGAAGAAACCGCAAAGGTAATTTAACCATCAGTTATAAGTGATGAGGGTATTTTCAACCTTCTTCTGAGCTTAGACCCCAAAAAAGCTTGTGGCCCTGATGATATCGCCAACAATTTTCTGGTACGATATGCAGAGTGGTGCAGTAAATACCTGGGCATTATATATCGCAAATCTGTTCAAACTGCTAAGCTTCCATCCGAATAGAAAGTAGCAAAGGTTATTCCAATACACAAAGCTAGAGATACAGCTGTTCTCTCTAATTTCAGACCAATATCACTCACCAGTACGTCATGCAAAATACTCGAACATATAATCCTAAAGCATTTACCCATTAAGGCCCATGAACAAACTGAGGGTCGGAATTTATTAATATTGGGCATAACAAATAAATAAAGTAGACAACAACATCTGCAAAGTTTCATAAAGCTCCGTTTGTTTCTTCTGAAGGACTGATACTGTACTTTAGGAAGTACGCTGGGCTCTTGCCATAGCAATGCACAAGTTAGTGCGGTGCAAAAACAAAGCACGTGAGGCTCTTGCTGAATAAATGCCAGATTTATTTTGGTGCATGGAATTCATTGAAGCACCCATGTTTTATACACAGCGTAACATTACACTTTTCGCAACACCATTTTCATCTTTTGTAACAGGCAGTGCACCTCAACTCTTTTTCAAGCTTCTTGTGAAAGCGTCCGTGCGGATCATAGGCTATGGCAGGCACAGTAGATGCTTTAGACCTCTTGATGGCTCTGTTGGATACACCAAAGCGCAGGTAGTGCCTTGCTATAAGGTGGGTGAATTACAGTTAGTCGAGCCGCGAATCTCCAGTAAGTTCATAAATCCTCCATGCGTTGACTATGGTCATGTTTATCATCTGGGTGAATAGGGGCCACCACCACTTCTTTCCACGGATGCAGATTCTGTAGTTATTAACCGTTTGGTCGTGGAGGTCAACGCCTCCCACACCGTGGTTATAGCTGTTGAACAGGTGTGGCTGCGGCACCTTTACTTTTTTTTCTTTTCAGAAGATGACCATCTGCTCACAGAGCATAGCGGCTTGACTGTGTCATAGTTTGTCGCCATTGTAATTATGCTGTTGTCTTTCCACTTTACGAAGAGAACCTCGTTTTCTGGGTCAAAACAGAAGCAGAATTCCCCCGCGTTTTTGTTGCTCCATCTTCTTTTTCGTTGGCAGAGGGCACCCACTCAATCGATTGTCTCTTATAGTCCCTCTTGTTCGAAAACCAAGTTCGTGTGGGGAAATAAGGAGGCTATGACTCGTAAAAAAATTGCCGAAGAATACTTTGTGGTCACTAGGTGTAGGCCCGGTTTCAAGAATAGAAAAGAACACTCGTGATCCCAGTGGCTCTTTGTTTGGTGTGATCGACTTGCCACAGTAAGTGTCGAAAGCATAGCAGTACCCATCAGCGCTGCACAACATCCAATTTTTGTAGCCGAAGCGGATAGGCTTTCCTCTGATGAACTGTTTGCATGGTTGGTGCCCAAAATACTTTATAATGGATTCATCTATGGACAAAGTTTCGTGAAAAATGCCGTGTTCTCTGAACATTTTGTTCAATGGCTTCATCAGTGGTCTCACTTTGAACATTCTGTCGTTTGTACTCTGGAGCAAATTATTGTCGGCTAAAAGCGCTTTATATCGAGAATCCTCTGTCGGCTCATACAACTTGCTACCAACAGAATGCCAGCGTCCTCGTCGAGGGACCAGTAAATGCACTGTCTGGGCAGCTTGTGGTAGCCACTAAGCAAAAAAATTCAAATAAATTTCTTCAGGTCCTCTATGCCGAAAACAAATCCGTGGTCATTGTTCTGCTTCGCGTAGTTTCAGGTTTGCATCACAACATGCACCAAAGTTTCCTCATCAAGCGTTGAGCACCTCATTTGGAGACTTTCCCAAAAACTCAAATTTTAGCTTTGATTGCTTTTCTTCAGACCTATTAGTTGATGCTGGCCAGGTGTGCTCTGGGTCGCTGTTCCGCCAACGTGGGGGCTGAACCTTTGCTCTTTTCTTATGCGCCGTGGCATCGCCTGGATAGTCGTCACCTCCATCGCATTGTAACTCCAGCGTGCCTAGAAGAGAATATAATCGTTTATGTTTCTATAAAAGACGCACAATCTCAGTTATTTTGTATGCACACAGCTGAGACGTCGTTCACAACCACATCCGTCATACCGTCATCGTCCCCCTCCTCCTCATCAGTGTCCACGGTATGGTCAGGTGGAACAGTGACAACATCAACAGGCTCGACAATGTCTCCAGCGACATCTGCTGCAGCCTCGAGGGCCTCAGACAACCGACAAAACGGTATTCTTCCAAAGAAAATGCCTTATTCCATCTCTGAGGCAACCTACAAGAAGAAGCACATATAAGCTCCCACGAAGGCCCACTGTACTACACAAAAAACTTCAACATTTAACAACTTCTCACCGAAACACTATGCACCATATCTGCTTCTTGCGCTTAGCAGCGATTATTTTGTTCTCACTGATGCGTAATCAGTCCGATTTTTCAACATTTACAGTGAAAAACTTCAAATGACAAAGAAAAACTGGTACTCACCGCACGTGTTCCACGGGCGCCCGTTTTCCTGAATTTTCATGACTCATAGAACGGAGATTAGAGATGCGAGTGACAATGCCGGATTGGGGGTGTCTTTATAGGACCTCTGGCGTCCGAAACGCTCACTAGCAAGATCGGAATATTGGAATGTAAAATTTTGCTCCCCGAAAAGCGATGTGTACTTTGTAAAGTATGTTTGGCGCTAATGGGTTAACTGTCTTTCTAGAAAATTTCAACCTTCTGTCTCCCCACCAGCATGGCTTTCGGAAAGAGTTATCAACTGTAAACGAGCTTACTGAAGTTGTATACGATCTTGCCCTTTGTATAATTAACCGTTCCCTAACAGATATATTATTGCTTAATTTATCGAAAGCGTTCGATCATGTCTGTCATACCAAACTGATTTCAAAAGTGGAAAACATAATAAAAATTAGAGAGATTGCGAATTGGGTAAAAGATTTCATTAGCGACCCCCAACAGTTTGTGGTTTACGAAGGCGCATCATCAGGAACGGCTTCTGTAAAGTCAGATTTGCCCCGAGGCGCTGTCGTTGGGCCATTATTATTTCTTATCTATATAAATAACATTACAGCCGACATAGACTGCAAAATTAAGCTCTTTGCTGACGACTGCGTTATTTACAGAGAAATTAAAGACAGCGATGACCACAAGGCACTGAATAGTTCATTGGAAAAAATTGCTCACTGGTGTGAAGATTAGCAAATGTCGATAAACTTAACAAAAACAGTCTGTATCACGGTGACCAGAAGAAAGGCACCCTCTGAGTTTACTTACACAATAAACAACACAGCATTACAAAGAGTCATGCTGCAAAAATAACTAGGTGTCACATTAACTTCCGATCTGAGATGGGAAGCACACATAAATAACGTCACAGCTGCCCCCTTGCGCAAGCTGTTTTCGTTAAGAAAGCGTCTCCCACTTGCAGCGACACAAACTAGGCTCTTAACCTACACTACATTCGTTCGTCCAATTTTAGAGTACGCCAACACTGTTTGGTTCCCTCAATATGCCACACATAACGCAAGGTTAGAACAGGTACAAAGGAAGGCCGTTAGGTTTATCTACAACAAGTATAAATGCACCGACTCGCCCACTAACGTTTTAGAATCTTGCGGTCTTCCTACGCTAGCGACAAGAGCAAAACTGGCACGATTTAAGTTTCTACACAACCTGCTTCAGAACTGCAGCCGCATCGATGCATCAAAATACATCTCCCTAGCAGAATCCCGAGAACTGAGAGACAAACATGGGTTTAGTATTACAGAATACACCTTGGACAACGATTGCTTCAAGCATTGATTCTTTCCCCTGTGAATAAGACAATGGAATAGTCTATATTCTTCAGTTAGCAGTATACAATCATTGTCAGAGTTCACCTAAAAAATTGAGAACATGTTCTGTAAATAATTTTTCAGTTATTTTTTTCTGTTTTGATGAGCGGTATTATCGTTTTTTCTAGCGGTTATTTTTGTGGAATAAATGTTCGCGTTCAATTGCAGGTAACCAAATTTGTTTTGCTGGGTGCAGTAACTGGTTCAAAGTTACCTAAGTGTGTATTTTTCTGGTGTATTGTTTCCAGTGCTCTTGTGTTTGTATACAACTAGTGTTGCATTGTCTACTAGATAAGAGCTATCTTCTATGCCGTCTTTAGGTATGTACAGATTGCTCAGTGTTTGCATACAATTAACGCCATTTTTCAGAATGCACTTATTGAATTTTGCCTCGAGACCCCTACAGGCATTTCTGCCTCTAGCCATTCTTAGACGTTCTGAAAAATATCCTGCTGTATAAATTCGAAACTGAAAACTGAATTTCGTATCTAAGAACTGATGCCCTTATGCTTTGGTCTTGTACGAGACTGGCAGTAACTAAAATAAATAAATAAATCTGTTTTCCATAAGTGGGTAAATTCTTGTCCTCAGTGACAAAGGAAAAGTTTCAGCGTGGTTTTTCGCTAGTGGACGGAGACGTGACCTGCAATAGCAGCAGTTCAGTGGCCGATGTGTTTCCGGCGAAGAGGTATATTACTATTGAAGTGCGGTCGGTCGACGACGCGAGAGTTTTCTGGAACAGAAACCTCGGATTCAGCAGGTTGACAACCAGCACGGGACTTTCACGTTTCTGAGCGCCTTCACGAGTGTACTCCGCAAGGAACATGCCGCTACTGCCTTGTAGAGACGTGCGCCACTTCCTAACAAAAACATGATCATGTTCGTAAAGAGATGACCCGGATGTTCTGTCAAACTGAACCCAGCATGGCAGAATAGAAGAAAGTCAACTTTCTTATGAGGGATGTGAAGCAAGAATTCGTTGGTGGTTTAATTAGGAACCCGCTGAAGACGGTCGCCGAATTCACTTCGGAAGCACCTACAATTTAGAAGACGATCGAAATGCGGATATGACAATACAACCGCAGCTTCTGGGCTACCAGCTATGCTGACATCCAAGTGCTAGGAACCACTGACCAGCGTGAGAAGATCCGAGCTAATGTGTAAAAGATACGAAAATTGCTACCTTCAGCGCAGCCTCTAGTGGGCACCACTGCGGTTGTCATACGCCAAGATAGTCAGCAATCGTTTGGCGTTCCTCAGCTTCGAGAGCCACAGGTGCAAGCCATGAGCTATGCTGCAGCAGGCCGGCTGCAGGCCCCATCTTTAACTGCCACGCCAACACGCCGCATCGCTGTATTTTCGCCCAAGACAACACCGCTGCCCCTGCCGTCGTCTTACCGCCTACCAGGCGGTCACTGCAACGCTATCAGTGCACCGGCCCGGCTCGGGGCCGTTCCCTGAGCCCATATTTAGAAAACTAAGGGCAGCAACCGATGGAGGTGCGATTGCTGTACGATGTCCTACCAAACGTCCTCCGCCACCGCCGATGACGACGCCGCCACGAAGCCAAAAGCACCCGCTGCAAGACGAAAGCGGCGCTGATGTCTAAACTGCACAGCCTGAAGAAGACTTCACAACGCAACATGGAAGCAGAAGAATATAGCGACGTAGTCATGATCCGACGCTACTACCCAACCGCAACGCACGACGAGACAAATTGTTATAAAATTTGCAAAACGAGACTTTAACTATGCATTAGGTGAACTATATAAATAAAAAAGGGTATTCGTAAAACTATTCTACAGTTAGGTGTATGTGCATGAAAACTATTCGTTATACAGTGAGTCAAACTAAACTATGCATAACGTAGAAGATCGAACTATAACAACAAAGAAAAGACAACAAAAGTCTGGACGGGGCACAAAACACGAAATAAATAATGGCCCCGTATCCACATGTTACACCACAAATGTCGTCGAAAGATGAAAGCCTTCCGTCTGGGAAGAGTGAACAAAACGTTTATTTGATGTTCTGCGCAAGAAAATCAGTTAATGGTATTCTGGAGGCGCTGCGTTAGAGTGCCTCGAGCGTGCAGCGGAGGCGAACTAGCGCATCGAGTCACGTAACACGTGGGACATGAGCGCTATCTGGCAGTTATCTTGGAAAATAAAGCCCGTGGCGTGTACGCCTGTCTCGGAGGCGATAAGGTGTAGAATGCAAGGCGACGGGTAGGAGCCACCACTGCGTCGTCTTAGCAAAGCGTTGGAAACGCCGTTTTGTGCAAGCGTTGCATAGCCAGCGCTGAGTTATAAAGGCTACGATCCTTAAAATTACTTAAGTATGCCTTTTTTAGTAAAAAGTACACATACAAAATATTTACTAGCTGTTATAGTGCCTCAGATAGCGTGATGATTAGTTTTAAATTGACAATCGCACATGTATGAACGCTGAACCTTGAGCAATATTGGTGGGTGCTGTGGATGGGATCTGCCGTTCGGAGTATCGTTTGGCCACATTGGTGCCGTTTAAAGTACCGTCAAAGGTGGACAAACAGACAAAAGTACAGGCACACAAACAATAATATTTGCGCCGAAGGTCCCCAAGAAAGACTATCGTCTTTAAAAAAAAACAGCAAAGCTCCTATTTTGTTGTATTTTTTCAATGGCAGAGGGAATACTGGCGCGTTGAGTCAGAAAAGTGCTTAATGGATCATGAAACTGTTTCTAAAGGAACAATATTTTAATGTGTGGCTGCACTATTCATAAAATAAAAAACCCCATTGTTTGTGTGAGCATAGAAAAACATACTGTATTAAGAGTTGCCACTCGAGCCTCTTCGCGGCCCAGCATGATAAGCACTGACCACCCGCTAGATGGCGCTCTCATGCTCGCTTCCACTCGTTTGTCACGGCAAATTTTAGCCGCCTCAGGAGGTCAATGAAAATATAAGTTTGGCATCAAATTTTTGCAAAAAAGAAACTTTATGAATTTTTAAAATTTTCCACATCCACGTTACGTCTCCCACTGAGGACGTTTAATGCTTTACCACAAAAATATAAAGGTTAAGGTAAAGGTTAAGGTTGAGGATGTTGTAGGTATACACGGCGGATCTTGCCTTGCATAATTTGCAGGCAATTGCCCCACCGGCAAAAATATAAAGTGTGACACAAAAATATAAAGTGTGATTAGAAAGTGTTGTTTTTCTGCATTTATTCTGCACACAGGGTACAAATTCATGGGGTTTAGATGCGTTGTAGATGTTTTCCTTTCGTGCAAGGATGAGTGTGTAGCCTAGTAGTAAAGACACTCGTTTTGAGAGCATGAGAGAACGGGTTTAAATCCCAGCAACGGAAAGAAAAAGTTTTGTTATTTTATTTATGCAAACGACATTATCGGGCTGACTCGCCACTCGTGGCGCTGAAAGCAGCACAGTAGCTGGGCCGCAGGGCCCTACGGGAGTGTCCGCTCTTTATGTGAGTATGTTTCTCTATGGTGTGAGCATGTGAAACTGTTAACAGCGTTAACAAAGAGAAACGTGTTCGGTAATGCATTACATGTTGATGAAATTGAACTGACGAATTGTGTGTAATATTTTATGGAAATGTGTACGTAAGAATTGCAATGCGGAAAAGATTGCCACAATGCAGCGGTAAAATATGTAAAAAATGCTGTATTGTCATGAACGTTTCAAATAACATCTATCATGGGCATGAATGTATACCATACTTGATGCGTTGTCAGTTTTCATTAAATTTTTGGTGATGGTTGCGATCCACGCTAAAGGTTTTCGAGCCTTTCCATAGGCTTGGAGCTCTAAACCAACTATATAGCATGCGCGCAGTGAATTCGTATAAAGTGTAGTTTACTAGCACGTTCACTTGATCCTGCGTAGTTTTCGCTAATAATAAGAACAGACAACAATGCCAAGGAAAGTGTAGGGAACTTCATGTGTAGTAATAATGGTAATAATGTGAACAATGTTATATGAACGCAAAGATATTTTGTCACCGACAGGCATCCCGATGCTCTACCAGCTGAGCGGCAGCGACGGTAAGCCCCATGCACTTCATCAGGTATCTCTGTGTTTATAGCTGGCAATGTTCTCGTCGATCGAAGCGGTGGCGGTCAACGACCGCCAACTTAATGTGCGGCCGAGTATTGAGGATTTCTTTGCGGTGCCCTTTGACATCGTTTGACTACTTCACTGAGTGCATGAAAAATTTAGCATTTTTCTTGCTCTTCGGCTGGTTGATAAGTTGACGAACAAGTGAGCAACATAATTGCTACGAATAATGCATGGCAATCAGATGCCTCGCAATTTATGGCTGGCATAAACGTGAGTAATAGCAGCACAGGCCAACAGCATGGCGTTCTCACCGTGCTGGCGTATCTAAATTGCGAATGGGTTGTTGTGATGTTTTTTTGTTGATTTATTAATAAAGAAAGCCACTTGAACAGTTTCATTATTGAATCGCTAAGTTTACTCCATATGGTGCACTTTTTGGTGTGTGGTCACATTGTAAGGAATAGAAAACTCTCTCGGCCCCACCCAAGCTCCCCACGTTCCCGAAGCCCGGTTGTGTTCATCACAGTGCAAACGGGCAAATACGTGTTTGCTACACAGAGTGCATGTATGATAGTATTTTAACTCGTAGGAGCCGCCATGTTGCTTAGTGAGTGGTGCCGTCGCTATTCTGAAAACCAGCTTGCTCGCGTAAATTCGAGTCTTTTCTGGGACACCAGCGTGCGCCTTCTGAATCGTTATCCCACATAGGAGAGCAGGAAACATGATTCGCCAGACCGCTCCTACTCATAGTGGGAAAAGTGTCGATAATTTCTGTGTTTCTTTCATGTCGAAAAATTGTCATCACTTCATAGGATAAGTTAGTGTTCAGGGAAACTAGTCTATAATGTTGCCAGCTATAGCAGAATGACTGGAGTACGCTGCTTTGCTGTGCACCGAATTGGCCCTTTTTTTCCTCCGTCTCTTTGCTACTAGAAATCATATGGAACAGTAGAACTGGCCCAAGTGAAAGTTAAGCGTTTTGGTAGTCAGAAAGAACATACTCATCGAACGCAGCACAGGTCTGATAGAGCCAGTGGCAACGCGGAAACAGGACTAGAGGGGTAATTTATTTTCAACAATTTCTCATCACTTCCTGCGGCAAGTTCCTGCCTCGGAAGTATCAAAAATCTTATCCTGTTACAATATCGCATGATTGCTATTATGAAAGCAGCGGGCAAAAGAACATGCAAATGCGCAAAGTATTGAAGAAAAAAAAAACAAAGTGATGTTTTTGTGTTTTGTTGGGGAAAATGATTTAGGGCAAATAAGATGTAGTCTGTGTATATACCAATTGTAGCCAGAAATTTTGATCCGGGTAGTTTAACAATATTTTGTTTATTTAAGAATGTGTGCATGTGTGCGTGCATACAAATGCAAGATTGAAATACTTGGGGGCAGGGGGATTTCAATCCCCGAGCCCTCCTGTTTACAACACTATACAATTAGGCAAACTAATCAAAAGCTCAAACGCGTGGACAAAATGAACGTGAGGGTAATATTTATTTGTAAGGAGGAGAATGATGATGATGATCAGCGGAGTTTCATGGCGCGAGGGCCAATTGATGGCCAAAGAGTGCCATTTCACGTGGCTAGAGATATGTACAATGATATGATGCGTGGCTGTAAATGCGCCTTAAAATTTCTCGTGTGAGGGTAAATTTTAAAAGCAAAATTATGAAAGTGGCGTGAAATATGTGCAGTAAAAGTGGATGGCAAACTATAATAAAACAATGTAATATAACAAAATGTAATGAAACCATGGCGAAGATGTAGTCACCGCAATAATGACCATGGTACAGAGGTCGTGCTACGGATCGCCCTGAAAGATGGGGTGAAAGCTATGAACATCTTTTAAAAGCGTGAAAAGTGATCGCAGTTTAAAAGCGGATTCCTACCGATGAGCATCCCAGGCTGTAGTAGGAGCTGCTGTCAGTAGGGCAGTAAAAAGAGCTTATTTTTTAGAGCATTTAACTCATTGCACTGGACGAGATTGTGGAGAACCATAAGTGGTTCTCTACATCTCTCACACAATGGTGAATTGCCGGTGGACAGAAGATATGAATGTGTACAGTGTGTGTGTCCTGTTCTTAGCCTTGTAAGTTTTACTTCTGTGTGGCGTGATTTTGATGGTGGCGGCAAATTACCTAGTTGTGGCTTAATAGCATGGAGCTTATTGTCTGTGTCTACCCCATGTGCTCTGCCAATAACTTTGAGCTTTCATATTACAAAATGTTTCAAGTCAAGGGCAGGTATTGGTATTGATGCATTGGAAGTTGTGTCTTTGGCGGAAGCAGCCAGCTTGTCTGCCAAAACGTTCCCTTGTATCTCACGGTGCCCTGGCACCTAGCAGACAACGGAATGCTGTCTTGATGTCTACAGTGTGCATAAAAGTTAGTAAAGTGACACCATCACGGGGATTCTGTGTTTTTTAGGAGTTTAAGGGCTCTAACTTTTTGGCAAGCAGCGTTACGGCTGGTTGACTCGCATCTAAAAACTACGCATTCTTTGTGCAGATTTTCAGCAGGTTTCCGTCGCAGCCTGTTCCCGTCGCAGCCGTAGCGGCCTGTTTCTTCTGGGCCAGCGTGGTTTTCGACAGGATTTAGTGCGCCGGCGCAGTCTGCTCTTCGAATCAACGTTTTTATCGTTGAATTCATCGACGAGATCCGACGCCCGCACTTATCGTGCTGCCACGGGATCTGCTGTTACCGAGCAGCGCTTGGTGCTGCCCCTTCAGGCCTATATAAGGACGTCGCAAGTGCTTCGTCTTCATTTGGCAAGCAGCGTTACGGCTGGTTGACTCGCATCTAAAAACTACGCATTCTTTGTGCAGATTTTCAGCAGGTTTCCGTCGCAGCCTGTTCCCGTCGCAGCCGTAGCGGCCTGTTTCTTCTGGGCCAGCGTGGTTTTCGACAGGATTTAGTGCGCCGGCGCAGTCTGCTCTTCGAATCAACGTTTTTATCGTTGAATTCATCGACGAGATCCGACGCCCGCACTTATCGTGCTGCCACGGGATCTGCTGTTACCGAGCAGCGCTTGGTGCTGCCCCTTCAGGCCTATATAAGGACGTCGCAAGTGCTTCGTCTTCATTTGGCAAGCAGCGTTACGGCTGGTTGACTCGCATCTAAAAACTACGCATTCTTTGTGCAGGTTTGTGGTATTCAAGTTGTCTTTTCTTATTTTTTTTTTTTAATTCTTAGCCGTGACTGCTGCTTTTGCCAAGTTGTTACATTGTATACTGCACTATGCCTACTAATACCGAGCTTGCTAAGCGAATAGAAGCGCTCGAAAGTCTGTTCGATGGTAGGCTTGAACGTGTGGTTGCAGACCTTGTTTCTAAGTGTTCTAACAAGCTACATGAACTCGGCTTTGATCAATGCGCAACTCTGGCGGAAAGTGTTCAGCACTTAAGTGATGTTTTTGATGACATGAGGGTGAGGCAGGACGAGCTGGTGACTGCGAACCGCGCACTCTCCGCAAAAAATGAGGCGTTGGAAAAAAAAGTTGCTGATCTAGAACAGTATTCTCGACTGAATAATGTTGAGATAAAGGGTGTTCCGGTCACGCAAAATGAAGATTGCCTTGCAATCGTGAAAACCATTGGCAATGCCATCGGCTGCTCTGTTTCCCCCTCTGACTTGGACGTTGTCCATCGTGTGGCCACAAAGTCTAAGGAGAAGAACATTATCGCTCGCTTTTGTTGCCGCGAGAAGAAGGGCGAGTTTGTTCGTAGGGCTCGCAAAGCCCGTCTACGTACTGGCCAAATTGGCTTTTCTGGTTCCACTGATGCTGCTGTGTTCGTTAATGATCACCTTACTGTCGAGAACAAACGTTTGTTTTCTAAGGCACTAGCTCTTAAGAAGGAGAAGAGCTGGCAGTTTTTATGGACGGACAACTGCCAGATTAAGGCTCGTCAGACTAGCAGCAGCAAAGTGTTCATCTTAAAGTCTGAGAACGACCTTCGGGTTTTCAACTAAGTCGCGTGTTATCGATTCTAGGGACAATTCTCTCTCTCTCTCTCTTTTTCTAATTTTATTTTTTTTGTCCTTGACGAGTACCTGTCAATCATGTCCTTTTCTGCTGAAGAATTTATTTCGTTTCTATCTGACAATCAACGCTCTCTAGTTCATTTCAATGCACGTAGCTTGCGAAGGAATTACGACAACATTAATAGTTTCATTTACTCTACCAGACACTCTTTTTCATTTATATGTATATCAGAAACCTGGCTTTCTGATGTGGATGCTAATCTATATGGTTTTACGTCGTACAAATCTGAATACTGTCATCGTGCATCTAACAACCATGGTGGCTCAGCCATTTTCATTTCTTCTGGCATTAATTATATTCGCAGATTGGACCTTCATATTACCATCCCATATTGCGAATCAGTTTGGATAGAAATTGAACAGCCTCAGGTTACTCATAATCAAAAAAATTTAATACTCGCTTGCATCTATCGCTCACCTTCCTCCTCACTTATCCAGTTCTTATCGGCTCTTGAGACCGTCCTGAACACTCTATCAATGGAGAACAAAAATGTATTGTTGGTAGGCGATATCAACATTAACCTATTAGATTCTCATTCAAGTACTACAAGTGCCTATAATGATTGCCTTCTAGGGTACGGGTTAACGTGCCTCATCGATTCGTACACTAGATCCAACCCACGTGGCTCTAACACTCTTTTGGATCATGCTTTTTGTAACTTTAATCCTAGAGTGTCCGGGGTGGTTGATGTCGATATTACCGATCATTACCCCATCTTCATCACATTTGATAGCCCTATAACTCAAATCAACACAATTTTTACTGCACTGCGATTTGACAAAGACAATTTCATCAGTGCAATTTCAAACTGTGACTGGTCCAAAGTTAGCTCGCAAGCTGATCCACAATCAGCGGTTGATACATTTTCTTCTTTATTCTCAGAAGCTGTTTCTTCTAGTACTCACACTATTGCTTATAACAAGAAATACCAAGAGCCTCAAAGCCCTTGGATGACATCTGCCTTATTAACCAGTCTCAGAAAGAAGGATAACCTCTATAGGAAAGTTAAGAGACAACCCTTTAATATCGCCTTGGCACTTCGCTATAAAAGTTACTGTAATACTCTTAACTCTTTGCTAAAACTTGCCAAGAAACGCTATTATAATGAGGAATTTATAAAGAACAAAAATAATCATAAAAAACAGTGGAAATTGCTCAATGAATTCTTGAATTCGCCTACAATTAACTCGCCCATAACGAAAATCACTCACCATAACGCTACTTATTGTCACTCTGACGACATTGCTAATGCGTTTTCTGAGTATTTTTGTTCGTCATCCAATTCCTCTAAAAATGTTCCTTCTCCTAGTTTGCCGCGCTTACCTCACTCATTTTTTCTCTTTCCCTCTTCCTCTGACGAAATAGTATCAGCTATTCGTAATCTTAAAAATACTTCTCCCGGTCTGGATAACATTTGTGCACACCATTTAAAGATGGTGGCTCATATAATTTCTCAGCCCTTAACCCATATAATCAATCTCATTTTTTCTAAAGGTTCTTTTCCTGACTCATTAAAGCGTGCAAAA
The DNA here is from genome assembly GCA_013436015.1 of Rhipicephalus annulatus. Classification (NCBI taxonomy): domain Eukaryota; kingdom Metazoa; phylum Arthropoda; class Arachnida; order Ixodida; family Ixodidae; genus Rhipicephalus; species Rhipicephalus annulatus. The sequence goes on along the minus strand of WOVY01000054.1, from coordinate 230,227 downwards.
ATTATACCAATTTTCAAGAAAGGCGATAAAGATGATATTAAAAATTATAGGCCCATCTCTATTCTTCCATCATTAAGTAAACTAATTGAACAACTGTTTGTAAAGCGTCTTAGTTCTTACCTTTCGAAATTTAATGTTATAAAACCTTCCCAGTTTGGTTTTCGTCATGGAAGCTCCACTAACCATGCTCTGCTTTCTTTGACAGACTTCATCAAACATTCCATTGATACTGGTAACTTCTCGGGTTCAGTCTTTTTGGATTTAACTAAAGCCTTTGACACGCTCAATCACTCCATTCTTTTCAATAAGTTAGATTCGTATGGTATTACTGGACCAGCTTTAAATTTTCTGAAAAGTTACCTGTTTAACCGAAAAAATGTGGTCTTTACAGGTGGCTCTTACTCTAACATTAAGATTACCAATCAAGGTGTTCCGCAGGGGTCCATTCTTGGCCCCCTCCTATTCATTATTTATATTAATGATCTCCCTGACGTCATTTGCTCTGCACATTGTGTTTTGTACGCTGACGACACCACAGTATCATGTAAGGCCAAAACAGTTCCATCTTTAATATCAAAACTAAACTCTGTACTCAGCGATGTAGTTTTATGGTGCAACAACAATGATCTAACGATAAACCCCTCTAAAACTCAGTTCATGGTTTTCAGGTCTGCTCATAAACATTTGTTAACTTCTGCTGCTATAACTATGGGTCCTAATACTATCCATGCTTGTGATACTGTTTCTTTTCTCGGTGTACGTTTAGACATAACCCTTAATTTTGGTCTACACTTATTAGACATTAAGAAAAAGACTGCTTTTGGTATTCGTGCATTGATTAAAGCTAGGCCATATTTTTCCACTAATGCATTATTATCGCTCTACTTCTCATTTATTCATAGTCATTTTAACTATGGCATAACTACCTGGGCCAACACCTATCACTCGTACATCTCATCTGTACAACATATACAGAACCAAGCAATCCGCATTATCACTTTCAGCCCTCGTCGTTCGAACGCTATTTCATTGCTTAGACAATATAATATTCTGTGTATCAGTAGGTTATTTGAATTTCATTGTACTTGTTTGTTCTTTAATATAATTCACCGTCGGCTACCCTTCGACCTCATCAACTGTGACTTATTGATAAACACTAACCGCACTCGCTTCGCATTGGAGCGAAATTTATTACTACCCCGAGTTTGCACTAATTACGGCATAAAGTCATTGTCATTCACAGCTATTTCATTATGGAACTCTATTCCACCAAATATAAAGTCTCTTTCCAACTTGTATACATTCAAAAAAACTTTGAAATTATATCTTCTATCACTATAAATTATTCTATGTTGTCCTTTTTGCATTGTGACTTAGCGATTGTATTGTTGTTGTTGTGATTATTACTATGTTTTATCGCTTCGTTATTTTTCTATAGTTGTTTTATATCATTGTTTTGTTAATATTACATTGTCTTGCCATTTGCCCTTGCACTTTTCTACATGCTTTCTTCATCGTGGGTCCCCCTACAGTCTTCGGACTATGGGACCCTAGTCTGTAAAACGTCTTCTTCATTTTATGTATCGCCAATCTGTTAATAATAAACTTCAAACTTCAAACTTCAAACTTCAAACTACACTTAGGGAATCTTTGTATAATACCGCCGTTTGTAATTTTATTTACTTGATGTGTTTTAGATCCGCCAGCATAAGCTTCTCCTGTTAAAATGCTTGCATCAGGATGAGGAACACCGGCCTTAGAATAGGGTTGGCCTACCTCCACATATGACACAAAAATGTTGGACTTTGAGGCATGGGTAAAGAACTCGGGGCATTTGTATTTATATTGTAGCTCAAGGAAATATGTATGTATGCGTGCAAGTGGTGCGTGCTTTGTGACTTGCACCGAAGAGACATCACAGTCTATAAGCTGTCACTGTCACGGTGGCAGATATGAATCAGGAGCCATCAACCCGTTTTCGGAAAGAGGCACACCTGTTTATTCGGCCAGGACCCTTACATGGAGTGAGTAGGGCTGCTTCAACGAAGGACGGTTTTCGAACAAGCCAGAACAAGAAAAAATAATAATATTGAAATGAGAGGGGTGTTGCTTGGCTGCGTTCATTTATAAAAAGTACGCAAAAGACACATAACGTATTTGTAAGTGGAGTGACCATTTATTCGAATCCACGAACAGGCTCTCCACGGGGCTAGTTCGAAAAGCACCCGCAGAGAAGCGAATGCCAAGATGATGGACAGGGTCAAGAATTGTTAAGGCTCATGGTGTCGCAGACTGATAAATTATAGCACCGTAATTCAGGCGTGTGGGTACGAGGCTTTTATAGAAAACCATCAGACGTTTCCTGTCACTACCTCCTGTATGACGTGAAAACACTTTCAAAATATGCATTGTTTTTAAGCACCTGTCTTTTCAATACTTGATGCATGAAATGATGGTTTGTTTTGTGTCTAATATTAGTCCAAGAAACTTGTGCTGGGTCTTCACTGATAGAGGTTTACCATGCTGGTAAATTTCGGGTCAGGATAGAGGCCCCTCTTGCGGCTGAATAAGACGCAAGTGCTCTTTTGCGCGCTGAGTATAAAACCATTCTCATCTGCCTATTCAGATGCGTTGTTCAGCCCTAGTTGAACCCTGCCTTTGCCACATTGGGATGCTGCACGATTTGAAACCAATCTGTACATTATCGACATGTATGCAGCAAAAATAATATTCGGGAGGGACAGGTGCAAGGAATTCATTTTAACTTTAAAAATGTGCGGCTCAATACACCTCCTTGTGGCACCCCTGTTTCTTGGACAAATATTCGAGATAAGACAGTGCCAACTCGGACACGGAATATCTGGTTGGACAGGTAGCTTTTGATGATTGTCAGCATTCTACCCCGCACACCTAAATCTGACAGGTCTGGCAATATCCCAAACCTCCATGTAGTGTCATATGCAAGTTTCATATTGAGAAACACAGAAAGAAATGGCTTATGAACAAAAGCGTCGTGAATTTGTGCCTCGATACGGACCAGGTTATCAGTGATGGACCGAACTTCTAGAAACCTATACTAGTGTGGGTCAAGTAGGTTATTGGTTTCAAGGAATTGCATCAGGTGCCTGGTTATCATTTTCGCATAGACCTTTCAAAGACAGCTGGTTAAGGCTATTGGCCTGTAGCTGGAAACCATAATGGATGCTTGCCTTGTTTTAGAATTAGAATAAGAATAGCTTCCTTCAAGACTGATGGTAGCTCGCCGGAAAACCTTATCGCATTATACAAGGAGAGCAGAGCTTTTTGGGTTTCGGTGGGAAGATGTTTCAACATTTCATATGCCAAACGGTCCACGCTAGGAATAGATTTATTGCAACAGGTAAGTGAGGCTTGTCATCAACATCATCATCATCATCATCAGCCTGACTACGTCCACTGCAGGACTAAGGCCTCTCCCATGCTCCGCCAGTTAACCCGGTCCTGAACTTGCTGCTGCCAATTTATGCCCGCAAACTTCTTAATCTCATCTGCCCACCTAACCTTCTGTCTCCCCCTAACCCGCTTGCCTTCTCTGGGAATCCACTTAGTTACCCTTAACGACCAGTGGTTATCCTGTCTACGCGCTACATGCCTGCCCATGTCCATTTCTTCTTCTTGATTTCAGCTATGATATCATTAACCCCCGTTTGTTCCCTAATCCACTCTGCTCTCTTCTTGTCTCTTAAGGTTACACCTACCATTTTTCTTTCCATTGCTCGCTGCTTGTATGTGAGCCAAACAAAAAGGTTAATTGTATGCCTCATGGGTTTTTGGTTTGCGCTCTAATCTCTGTTTTTCTATTCTGGTTTTGTATCGCCAGAACACATCACTACAGTGTGATGAGCTGGAGACCTGTGCGAAGTGCGCTCCGAGAGTGTTCTTTGACAACCATTTTCCAGACTCTCGCCTCAATCGTCTACGAATTAATGCCTGATAAGAATTTTCGCCAACTTTCTCTTTTTGCCTGTCAGCCGTCCTCCTTCCTTGCGACTTGATGTTCTTAAATTTTATAAAACTCTCGGCTGTAAGCGAGTCTTTAGGCAACATCCATGCCTTATTTTGTTTTTTGAGCGCATCACGGCACTCATTATTCCACCATAGGACTCGTCGTTTGCCTGATGGTCTACATGTTTGTGGTATACATTTCGTTGCAGCATCAATAAAAAAGCTGTCATGTAGCTCACAGCAGCTTCTACGCATAACACTCTCATGTCTGTCCAAGTTAGGAGTGTCTTTTTTCGGCTGTTCCCAATCAGTTTTATCGGCGAGGCATTTGGAAACCTGTGCAGGACATATGTATGATATTGATGTGCTGATAACTATAGGAAAATGGTGATTACCGTGTGGACTATTGATGACTTCTCATTTAAATAGAGGTAGGACTAATGGAAATAGTGGGCTCAGGTCTACTGACGAGTACGTATTGTAAGCGGTATTGTAATATGTTGGCTTTTTGCGGCTCAGGAGGCACGCGCCAAAGGAAATAAAGAACTGTTCAATTAGGCGACCTCGCGCATCACAGTGAGTGTCGCCCATAAGCTATTATGCGCATCGAAGTCTCCTAGGACAACATAGGGTTCTGGGAGCTGATTTATGAATGACTGAAATTCTTAATTATTGAGTTGGTGATGCAGGAGTATGTAAATAGAGCAAATTGTAGCCAGTTTGTTGGAGAGGACTGCTCGGATCGCCACTGCCTCAAGAGGCGTCTGAAGCAGTGAATGTACAGAGGCAGTTCCTTGATCAACTATAATTGCAACACCACCAAATGACACGACAGCATCATCTCGGCCCTTCTGAAAAGTAGCGTAACTGCGTAGAAAGCTGGTGTGCTTGGATTTCAGTTGTGTTTCTTATACACACAGCTCTTTTAGTGTAGGCTTGTGTAAAAGTTCTTCTGACGTTGTGTAGTGGTCCTCTGACGTTCCATTGTAGTATTTGGGTCCTTTTATTGTTGTGTGCTGCTGTGTGGAAAAAAGTGTTGACATATGTTGCAAGGCCCTTTGGGGCCCCTGTAATTCGGGTTTTTTTTCTTTTTTGGCGTGATTCAAAGAGTTGTGCCTGCCCTTCGGCACTTGAGACGCCCGAGGAGGGGTACTTGTATCCATCACCTCCTGCGAGGTGGCAGCTGGTGCCCGATGAGCAGGCACGTTCACAGAAGTTCCAAACCTAACTGCGGGTGTATTGGTTTAGGGTCCGGCAGACTCCGAAGTCCGCTGAACCTGTTCAGCAGGAGGCGGAGCATCACAGGCTACTCCAGCCTTGGGCGAAGACGGCGTGACTGCGGTCACACTTCGTGTGACACTCGCAGGCGCGGAAAGATGTGATACGGCGCCCTGGCGTGTCACATCTGCAAAGGAAGTAGACTGCTTGATTTGGAGAGAGAAGCGCTCGCGCACCTTTTTAAAATACAGATTGAAGTTGAACATAAGTTCAAATATTTATTCTTCTTTTTTACGGAATGGGCATAATCGAGAATTGGTGGTATGGTCTCTTCCGCAGTTCACACAAAGGGCTGCAGCAGTCCGAAGGGCGTTTGTTCGAGCTACAGTTTGCGCAAGTAGCGCGCCCTCTGGAGCTTTGCGACCCATGTTCAAAGCAATGACATTTGAAACTTACGAGGATTTCGTATGTAGGGCCTGACACGAAGATTGATGTAGCCGGCCTCAATTGAATCGGGTAAGCCACTGGTAGCGAAAGGGATAATTACATGTTTTGTTGGTGTTTCTTTTTTGTTTTTTTATATCACTATTCCTTGGACCTTCACTATACTCTGGTCTTGCCAACCTTTCGATGTGATGATCCAAGAAGGTCGTCATCAAAAATAACACTATGAACTGTGTTCAAGGATTTTTGGGGGCCTATGGAAACTGCGAAGTCCCCAAACGCTACTAGTTTAGAAAAGTTGTCGTATTTGAGCTTGTCGCGAACCTCTACCAGGAGGTCACAGCTTCCTAATTTGGTTACACGATACCCGGGGCCGATTGCTTCATTGAGTGTTTTTGAGACAAGAAAAAATAAGATTGCTCGGACTGTTGTGTTTTTTTTCTGACTATGCACGTCATGAAACTTGGGTAAATACTGCTTTGGTTTTGAAACAAGGAACGCTTCTTTGGTTCACCACCTTTTTGGGCAGCGATCAGTGAGGGGAGGGGGGAAGTTGGTCATACAGATTGTGCGAAGTTGAACGGCGATGATGGCCACTCACCACCAAGCCCAACAAGGGGACGCTACAAGGTTTAATAGTGAACATTTGGAGAGGCCAGCCATGCATCACCGCTATAACCGAGTATAACTACCCAAGTTTGAGCGACTACACAGAGTTAACACTTACCGCCAGAAAATTTGGAAATAAACTGAAAAGAGAAGATGACACGACCGATAAAAAGTGAGATATAAACACGAAGATGTAGGGAGAGAGAGATAGGAAAATGCGTCTGCTCATTTCCCCTGGGTGGGTCAACCCAGGCGTGTTGTTTACGCAAAGCCGGGGCCAAAAGGGCGCGTTGCCTCTGCCGGGGGGCCTTAAAAGTCCAATCACCCGGCGTCGGCTCAACCCCCAGAATTCCCTTTTCCCCGGACAAGGCAGAGCCACGCACGGCTAGGCGTGGGTGGGAGTAGAAACTACCCCGTTAGCTCGGGTACATGGTGTCGCTACGCACCAAACGCATACTTACGCAGATGCTCCTGCGGGATATTTATTTGTAAAGAGTATGTTCTTTCAGCATACTGTTTGTTTCGATCAATTAATATTTTGCACACGTTTTCGGGCAAATTTTTATTATTTTTAGAGCCATCCGGACTTGCATTGAGACACAAGCGTAATGCTAAATATCTTTGTTGGAGAATACCTTACGCAATTACGATACGGGGCATACGCTTAGAGAGCCGGTTTAGTAAATAACGAACATACGAAAGGAAAGTTTCGTGCATTCGGTACCTGGTTTTGCTTCCATTGCTACCAAGTATTGAATCAACACTTTATCTTAGGCAGTTTTTTGATGATTCACTTTTGATGTAAGCGGAAAGCGCTTCACCAGAGTTTCGTTGCTTTATTCCCGTTGGCGATGAGCCGAGCGAGCCGAGTAAACCTAATTAGTAAAGCAACTTTGTCAGCGCACAGTGCAAAGAATAAAGTGGTAGGAAGAGTGCCACCACTGCACTACAAGAAGTCTGTACGTTCTTCGCCAATCATTGCCTGTTGCGTTCTTGTATCATTTTGGACTTCTGACATTTAGTTGCAATTTTACAACGTAGCACATGCGCAGGAAAGAGGTAGCAGTGTATGCGGGCGGATATACATAGGTTTAGTGCTAATTAAAAATCACTTTAAAAGCCTGCATTGGGAGTTGACTTCGGGAGTTGTCGTTGTGCATGCGCCGTTGCTTCCAGTTTTTTAACCATTTGTGGCACTAAAGCAGATACTGCACTAACCAACATTCTTTACCGTATGCTCTGGTGCCGTTTTCAAGTGCCCGCATGCGCCTTACCCGCAAACATACCTCGCACTAAATTTCTTCAGGTCACTAACTTTCCAGGTTGATTATAACGCAACACTTCAGCACGCTTCCTTCTCCGTCAGAATGAAAACAAACGAGAAAAAGAAAACAAAGCCTCCTTTCGGTTACTGTACACGATTGCAGAACATTTGAATCACGGCCCGGGATCTCTCTATCAGGATCATGTTCATTAGCATTCAGAGAAGCCTAAATGCTGCAAAGTTTCTTTCCACGCTGCGTTTGAAGCCCGCATGCACGGAGAGGTTGTAAAAAGAAAATTATGTTGCGATGCAATCTAGCATGAATAAATTATAATAATATTATGCGGGGATTAACCTGCGAAAGCTATGTTTTAAGGTAATGGCTAAGGTAATTGGCTGCAGACCCGCAGGTCGCGTGGTCGAACCACGGCTGTGGCGGCTGCATTTTCGATAAAGGCGGAACGGTTGTAGATCCATGTGTTGAGACTTGGGTGCATGTTAAAGAATCCCAGGTGGTCATAATTTCCGGAGTCATCCACTACGACGTCTCTCATAATCATATGGTGGTGTTGGGACGATAAACCCTACGTATCAAAAAATAAAAAAGCGAAAAACAAAGAAAACAACGCAGATGCACACAACTGCCATTAGCGAAAATCTTATGTTCTGTGAAAACACAATTCTTTTTCACAAAGCCAGATAGAGGGAGTGCTGACGCAGCCGAGCTCTAATCTGAAAATTTTCTGCCTCGATAATTTTTCTTGTCAATTTATTTCTATATTTTCCGAAAACTGCGGGGACATGAAAAATGGTTTGCAGCCATACGTGCTGCCACGCATTGCCAAAAACCTGCCACAATCATTTCTGATGTTACAAGCGCCTTTAGAAAACAGCGCGAAAAACGAGGAGAGAACTAGAAACAAGAAGGAAACAGCGCTGAATCCTCGTCTTGCTGTCTCCATGTTGTTGGCGCTGTTTCGCAAAGATGAAGCCGTATCTAGACGCTCGGGCCTATTGACATTCAAAATCTCAAAAGTGTTCTCAAGCCGGTCAATAATACCACCGCCAGTTTGCCCTATGTACTGCTTGCCGCATGAACAAGGTATCTGAGAGACTGCATTTTTTCAACACGTGACAAACGCAGGTTGGCGCCCTTCAAAAAAGCCTATTTTTGCATTTGAAGCATCCTTAGTACACCAAGCTGTCTGTGGAGGAGGCTGCCTGCTTACTTGACTGCGCCTGGTGTGCCCCCGCCACGGTTGCCTGCTTGGTACGCTGCTCAATTGCTGACGCGAGGGCTGCGTAGTCGAATCTCACCGGCAGTGGCCACATTTTAAATGCAGATGAAAAATGCTTGAGACGCGCCTACTTAAATTTAACTGCAAAACTAATTCATGTTGTCAGAATATTTTGAGTCCTTCTTTTCTTGTGTCTCATACATGTGATTTTTCAGGTTGAGTTCAACAATAGTTATTATATGTTCCTGTTTTCCTCGTGGGTCCTTCATTAGTTTCGACCAGCATAAAACAAAAATGTCATAGTCATGTATGAGTGTATGACAAACATGACAGGTTAGGACTTGAGTAGCATGAGAAACTTCGCACGTACATAAATAAATCACTTTATACTGTCACCTGTGGCATATACCCACATACAATGGCCACTGGTGGTTTGAGCTTTATACGAGAGTTTGCGTGGATAAACATTTTGCCTCTATACTTCCTCTTCTTTCCACACTTGAAAACTAGTAGCAGGCCTAATACGTGCTGGATGCTTTGAGGTGACAATGTCTCCCTCAGGTAATTGAAGAGTGATTAGTTTAATGGCATAAAAATGTATGGTAGTAACTGTTCAATGAAGCATTTTTGGGGGGCACAGTGCGTAAGGCTTCTGTGTTTGTAATAAATTGTCTTGTTTTAATTGAGTGGAAAGCCGTCAATATACCAGCGATGGTTGTTGTCTGATGCGACACAGATGTCAGCGTTAATGAAGTTCAAATATATCTAGAGCTTCATTGTTGTCAATGCTAATTTTTAGGCACCCTTTGATGGCCTTAGTGCCCATTCAACAGGTCGAGAGAGCATGAAGTCTTGGCCAAACAATTCATTGTGTATTTGTTCTGTGCCGTAGTATGTATTCTTTTATCGATAGAGGAAACTCTTAGAGGAACCGCTTAGTAAGGCTTGAGCCAGCCCTTATTCACGTGAAGCATTGGCAAATTGCGCAATTATGTACAAAGGATGCAGTACTTTGCACGTTGTGTGCAACAGTGATTTAAATAAAATCATTTCAATAGCTGTGGAAACTGAGACAGTGAGCTTAAGTAAATAATTACTTTTATTACTTTAAATACACTCAAGGTAAATACAGTACAATATAGACGGAAGGGACACGTACGAAAGCATGAAAAACAAACGAAAACAACGAAAGAGATACATGAAAAATTAAATCAGGTGAGTACATTACCATGAATAATAAACACAAAAATTAAAAGATAAGAACGATTGGTTATACAAAAGTTTACCATTCAATTGAGTAATTCAGATATGAGCATAATGATAACAAAATGTACAAGGGCAAGAGCTCCAAACACAAGAAGAGAAAGAAGAAGAAAGAATACATGGCAGAATTTTACAATTCTAGCTGATGTTCCGGACAGCATGTTTGAGAAGAATCGGATCGCGTATTTTTACTACATACGATGACATTATTCCAGTCGACTGAGGTTTTCGGAAGAAATGACTGTGCACACGTGACAGTGTTAGAAAACGAGACCTTAACTTTATGCCATTTATCCTTATGAGCAGATGTGAATGGTGGCTGGTGAACGAAGATTGATCGGAGAGTCGCATTGCAACATTATATGTTATGAAAAGGTGAAAGTGAGCTTGCTTCCGGTGAATGGCAAGTAGAGGGATGTTTAGAAGAACTTTCATTTCTGTTACGCTTCCTATACGATGATAGTTCGTTAGTACAAAACGGAAAGATCTATTTTGCACTGCCTCAATTGTGTCAAGTAATTCGGATTGATCCCAATTCCAAAACAATAAAGCGTACTCTGGCTTAGGACGATTATACGTGGTGTAGAGCAGTAATTTTAGTGAGTGTGGAGAGAAAAAATTATTTATTTTGATTGTATCCTAGAGTACGGTTACTTTTGGATATTATGTGTTCGATGTGATGTTTCCATAACAAATAATTAGGTATGGGGACGTAAAGGTAACGGTATGATGTGACAAACTCAATAATGGAAGTACTATTCACATATGTTAGACATGCGGTGTTACAGCGTGAAACTCGCATCTCTCTGCGTTTTTTGTATTGAGCTTCATGCGCCAAGTGGCGCACACGTTGTGGACTTGGTATAGATAAAACTGTAAATTAATGACGTCATAGGTAGTGGTTATTCTGTGATATATGACACAGTGGTGTGCAAATAAACAAATTTTGAAGGAATAGTCATCAGGTAAGGCAATTATATAAATTAAAAACACAAGAGGACCCAGAATGGACCCCACCGTAACGCGAATTCAAGAGGGGCCATATTGAACATGCTATCGTTCGTGGCGATGAATTGAAGCCGAGACAGAAGAAACGCTCGAATCCAGTTAACGATTGCAGGGTCTATATTTTGTACGTTTAGTTTATACAAAAGAAGCAGATGGTTTACTTTGTCAAAGGCTTTACAGAATTCAAGAAATATGCTGTCAATGTTAAGGCCAGAGTGAATGTAAGTGGGCAGGTCATGAGTAAGTGAAAGCAGCTGTGTTTCGCAAGGGAAAGATTCGCAAAAACCATGTTGAAAGATAGAGAAAAAGATATTTTCTTCAAGAAAACTAACTACATGAGTGAAAATGACGTGCTTCATTAACTTGGATGGTATTTAAGGTAGAGATATCGGTCGGTAGTTAGTAGGACTATGACTTTCACCGCACCTAAAGATTGGCACGACCTTTCCTATCTTTCCGTCCTGGGGTAATGAGGCAGACTGAAGTGATCGTGAAAAGATGTATTTTAAGATAGTGGAGCAATACACAATAGTGTTTTTCAAAATTTTTAAGGTGATACCATCGGCTCCACAGATTGAGCTAAGCTGGCAGTTTTTAATTATTTTTTGGTACCAGCTGACTATACATAATAGGGCTCATTGGAAAAAAAAATAGGATAGGTCACACGTAGTACTTTGTTACCGGCCTTGAAAGCGGAAACGACTTGATGAACGTATTGTACGAAATGGGTGCATGGTGTTGACTGAGTGCAGAATCACTAATAGGTGTACTTAGAGATATAATTTGTGCATCTTTGTACGGAAATAGATACTAAAAAACCTTTAGGTTACCATGCAGCATGTTAAAGGTGTTGTGTGGAAAAATGAATAATTAGAGGCTTTTAGTGCTGCTGAATAAATGAAAGCTGCGTGTACGCATGAAGATCATGTGCGAAACAATATTGTGCTAATTACTATTATAAAGAGAAATATGCTTGTGAATTGCGTTGTTATGCTATTTACTTGTGTTAACATGGCTAAGGCAAGTCGTATTCTGAGGCAATGTGGCTTTATTTTAAAAAATAATGATATAGTGTTCAAGGCATAATGTTGAATCGGGAATTTTTAATATTAAAAAAAGAGTTTTTCAAAGTATTCTATATCGAAAATTACGGTGTGGTTATTGCCGAAAGCTATGATGGCCTTATTTTCATGGGCAATTCACTCGGCTTCGCATCAAAAGTTTCCACGATGGCGGCCTGAAGGTGGCCCAGACGTACGTTACAACACGATCGAGCAGTGCAGGCCAATTGAATGGTAACGGGAAGCAATGAGAGGCTACCGAGACGTGATCACACGGAGAACGAATGCACTAATCGTCGAGCAGGCCAAGTGTTTCTTTCAATTGTGATGAGGTGATAAGTGTTATCTTTCGCATAAACAATGATATTAGCGAAGCCACCGCTGCCACATGTAACACCATCTGCTACGTAAGAGCGATTGCATTTAAAGATGGACTATTTGGTAAGGCGTGATGTCTGGTTGTGGCACGAGATCGATGAAATTGAAAGTTAACAGTAGGGACACGGATGAGCAACGGATAAGTTTTATTTGAAGAGCACTTTAACGTAATCACAAAAAGGGAGGTATCAGGATTGCGCAGAAGTGTTATGTTGAGTGGAAAAAATTGCATAGCGTCTGAGCTGCGCAAAGATACTTTGAAATTGTATCGCGATACGATACAAGATACTCGGGCTCAAAGTATCTGAGACACAAATACAAGATACCTCCGGAAAAATTGTATGGTAAACAATATTTGCCAATTCTACTTTTGAGATACTTCACTCGATCGAGCAGCTGTTATAATTGTATACGATGAAGCAGCAAATATGCATGTAGTATCTGCTTCAAATGAAACTCGAACAGCGGCAAGCCTTCGTGACGCTATAGTGCATGTCATCAGCTTATCACAATGGGCCGACACGCATACATGCGTAGAGTTGCCGATCAGGATGCGCGCGCCTTGAATCGTGATAGATGGATGGCGCGCACTATACCATCACGAAGGCTTGCCACTGTTTGCGATTCATTTAACGCTGATAATACATGTTTACTTGAAATTAATATTTTTTGCAACCACCTTTGCTTAGTTTCAACGAAATGCCCTGTACAAATAGGATTGTAGTCTCTCTTGCTCAAGCTATATTATTCTTACCCGAAAAAACGTGGCGCGTTGAAGCTCACTGCTTAACATGACCGGTATTTTACCGCTGCGATGTTATTAGTTTTGGCAAGGTTTTGGCTTGATATTGTTGTAATTGATGGGGATGGATGCTTTACTTGGCGACCATCTCTTGCAGGGGTGTCGAAGTCGGTATCCACCTAACGCAGGGGTCCCGCATGTGGCGCGCCAACCTTCCACTAGCGGCCCGAACATGACTGCCTTGATCGTACGTTTTTTTTTGTTTTTTTAACATTTTATTAGCCGTATTCGCATGACTGATCTCATTTTTTGCGTTGAGGTGCCCCATGCAGACGCTAAGTATTCAAACATAACCGTCAAGAAACGGCTCTATACTCCTAAATCGACTCCAAGGTTTTAATATATGGTCCGTACCACTATGTTCCCAAAATTCTGACTTGAAACCCCCTTCGATTACGCATATAATAAATAGCGGCAATGCCGCCTTGCAAATGGCAATAGTGGTCAAAGTATTGTATGGACTAACCCCCCACCATGTTCGCTCTTGAAATGCACAAAAGTTTGCCCTGTCGGGAACAAGTTTTATCACTGCGGCCTTCTAGCTGACGTGAGTTTGAGACCCCTGCATGAAATATTGAGATATCATCTACTTTCGAGAACGTAACTAATACGCCTCCGCATGATAGCGCCAATTCCGCTCTACACTCGTACCTTCTCTGAAAGCATATTTTCATTTCGTTACACAGCATCAACTTCCAAGCGTGAAGCAGTCACGTTGATAGCAATACTATATACTTTTAACGCATCCTGTAAACATGCTAATTACAGACAGAGCGCTCATAGTTGAATAATGATATAAAACTAATGTTTTTGACATAAACTACTTATCTGCTAGCATAGGCAGGTCGTTAGCAATATATTCACAAATGTGCTATATTTTACAATTTCTTCAACTAGAGAACTTGAGCCACTAAGAAACGTTTCAGAAGTATCGTGGCACAAAGGGGTGGGCGTATATTACAGGTATTCACAATTGTCGCTACTAGCTGCAGATTTGTAACAATTAGAATATTTGCAGTGAATTAAAAAACGAAAAAAGAAGTATACGTTTAAGATAAATAGGCAACCTTTTCGGTATAAAACAACCAAAGTGAATATAAATATGTATACAAGGTATTAAAAAATGACTCGAAAGGAACAATGAAACTTCAGATGATAAAAAAATTCGTAAACAGGAGTTCTTTGCTCGAGCGTACGCTTCGGCAAGACGACTTGCCTTCCTGAAGGTTACAGCAAAAGTGATTTCTTTAGCGCTAAGGTGCCTACGCTACGTATCCTCTTCTCTATCCTAAGGGGAAGAAGGCAGTGGTAGGGAACCGCGAGACAATTTTTTAGAGTAAAATGGAGACCGGTATTCTGTGATTAAAAAAATGGAAAGAAAACAAACAAAATGGGAAAATTTCTGTTGCATCCCGGTTCTCACAAACACAAGTAAATTACCCTTACATTGTACCAAGTTGCCATAAATGTTTCCGCGCGAAAAGTCCAAGGAATCTAACAACAGTAAACTGAATGCCGTTAAACCATCCAAATACACGAGTTACCAGCAACCCGTCAGCTATGAGCCGCTGATAACCAATAGATATTTCGTAAATAACGTTCAGGAGACGCTGAACCAACGTGCTAAAGACAGTACACAAAACGTTTCGCCGCGCTGTATCGACCATCTTCAAACCATTTACCAAACAATCTGTCGGCTATTGGCCACTGACAACAAATATAAATTTCCCTAATAACGTTCTATAAACACTGAATCAACGTACTTACGACAGTATAAAAACGGCTTCCCATCACTGTATCGACTGTCTTGAAACAATATATCCAGCTAACTAAAAATGTCCTTACGCTCATTTCTAGGTGAAAGAAAAGTCGTTGCAAACTAGTGCAAACATATTACGTACGGGATGTTTCATGTAATTTGTACAATATTTTTTTAAAAATCAGTTCAAGGTGCTAATTGCTCGTTGACTTCACAGTTCCTTTTTCTGTGGCAGGCATCTTAAGATGGTCGAACCCATAATTTCTAACAGCAATCAGGGAATTTATTTTAATTAACTTTTTAATTAGTGTAGTTAGGCAGTGAAGTCAAAGAAAGCATTCATGTCCTTCATGCGAAAAACACATTGCGCTTTGAGATTTCGGAAAAGTGGCCTCTAGTAATACCTGCACAATAATGAATTGTCCCTAAATTTTGCGGAGAAATCGAAACCGAAATGTGTAAGAGCTACACTGCAATATTCGTTCGAGACGCCCGAAATGTGGGAGACAGACAGACAGACAGACAGACAGACAGACAGACAGACAGACAGACACAGACAGACAGACAGACAGACACAGACAGACAGACAGACAGACAGACAGACAGACAGACAGACAGACAGACAGACAGACAGACAGACAGACAGACAGACAGATGGACGGAAGGATAGATGGATGGACGCACGGACAGACAGACAGAAACAGATAGATGGACAGACACACAGACAGCCAGACAAACGGATGATTCACTGTTCACCGATACAACCCTCCAACGCTTCGCCCCATTCATGATCATTCACTCCGCGAATATGTTCTCATTTTTTTTTCAGTTGGCGGGTGCTGCACGATACGAAGCAACCTGTCCTCTCTTGAGTATCTCCTTCGGGCACTGGTGTGGTGGCGCCACTTCTCAGCTTGCCGCTCGACTAGAGCAGAGAAAGCAGTTGCACCCTCTCGCAACCGCCCGTAGGATCGTAAACATTCTGAATAAACTATACGCTGCTATTGTGAAAAAATTAACGAGCGCCATCCCTCCAAATTGTTTCACACCAAGAACAAGACTCTTCTCGCTTCCACCACCGTGGCATGCTTGAAGTAAACTACTCTTTCTACACTTTTTTATTTCTTTCGGTAACCGTGACAGCGCGCTCTCTGCAGTCGAGAACGCACTCAAGAAGAGCACCTAGGCTCGTCTCTTTCTTTGCGGTCACGTCTTCCTTGCACATTGCAACGTCCGAATTGTGTAAATGTCGTGGCAAAACGGTGGTCGATGATCGCTTATTGCGCTCATCGGTCATCGCATCAACGGCAAAGCTTCAGATGCTTCTTCTTTATCCGTTGATCGCTGTGCAAGAAGGCCGCTTACGAGACCACGTTTGCTGCAGTAAGCTGTGTGAGTAGCTCTCGGCATCGCGGCAGTTTGTTGACACGATGACGAAAACAGGTGCTACATTTTGGGTACCGCTCGTACGACGGCAAAATAGACGACGTTCATTTACTCGCATGTTTGCGCAACAGTTGAAACACGACACTTTGCTTGGCGCGTCTATTGACACCAGTTTGCGGTTAGAGCTTCAGAAATACACGGATGTAATACAGTTTGAAGGTGCTCATAATTTTTCGGTGGTCCATGAAATAAAGAAAAAGTGAGTGTGAATGGTCGTTTGTCATTTGATCTGGTGCTTTCACAACTTATTATGCACATGTCTGACGCCTGTTACAACGTTAAATAACTTTCCGTTTGTTGTTTTTATTGATTGTTAGCAGGATAAAGGTGAAAATGCTGGACGAAGTTGAAAATGTATGTCTTTTAAGAGCTTCCTAAGCATGGAGACAACGAATATCTGAGTTCTTGTTGTACTGTTTAAAATGTTCTTTGAAGCAATAATGCCTTTGCACATTGCAATAGCTTTTGTTTCGTTTGTATTAGCTGGTCACGCAAAAAAAAATTCAACGTATGCGTTATACAGCGCTAGCCCGTAACTTTGAAATAAATAAAATAGAACAATCGACATAAGATTATGGCTGTCTAGTGAAGCAGTGTCAGCAGTGAAGATATAAAAAGAGAATATAAATTGAAAAAAAAACTGTTAGTAGCGCCAACAGCGCCACGTCGCCTGCACATGTGCTTTTCGCCACTGTTTGCCATTAGTGGCGCCACCAGTACAACTCAAAGTAGCAACGTACGAGGCGGGTTAGGCATCTTCTTTATAATCAGCACCGGCTGAACACGAGCACACAGCACAAGCGCACTTCAATCAACTGTAAAATCGAATATAAACGCAGCCTTCATAGTTTCAAGTGACGAGCAAGCAAACAAGCAAAAACTACTGCAGTAATGCTGGTCCCACAGAGGTGAACCGTTGCGCATTTGTGCACCAACATTTTTTACAGCGAAAGCTGTTGTGAGATCAAGACTTGTGTCCAGCGTGGCACCGTAGTTGTCTGACCCACCGACGCCGCCACCGCTGGTGCCCGTAACCACATCGCACGAAATTATAAAAAAAAAACATTTAGTACCAATGATACAGTGGGGCTCAAACCCGGGTCCGCTAGGTTCCAGCCAGTATTCTACCACTGAGCCACGTCGGTGCTTGTGACTTGTTGGCAAACTTGCCCTAGGCAGGCTTGATGTCGAGAGGGCAATCGCGTTATTACGGCATATAAAGCGCTTTAAAATAAGAAAAAAAACAACCAGTCGTCGCACAATGCGATTAGCGTAACAAGTGGGTCGTGTAATGCTCCAACCTATTACAAAAGCTTGTTATTGTTCACCTATCAACTGAGGTGCATACCAACTTCAGGCATAATTTTTCATCGTCGTCAGCCACTGCATGAACAATTGGCACAAAATCCCTTGCATATGTTTAGCGGATACCACGTTTCTAAGAAGAATGATGAAAAATGGCATAGCATAAGCCGTCCTACTACACAAAAATGTTTAATCTTAGTGCCGTAGTAGGTATCAAGCAAGTGAGCTTGCAGCAGTCACCCAATGGGTGTTTAGAAAAGGCTCTGAAGGGCCGCACTTCTAGCTTTTCATTGACTTTGCTACGCCTTCAGTGCAGGCCTGGCATTTTTATCACAACTAAACATAATCGCTTCTGCTTTAAAATATTACAAAAAAGTTTTATATAAATACGAACTACGATAGTTGTTAGTGCGTATAACATTTTGACTTTAAGAGTGTAAGCGCGCTAAACTTCAAACGCTATAGTTTTTTTTGTTTTCATTATTCTACATTTTCTTGAGATCTGTAGATTGGTTGAACGATTAGGCAGACTGTTGAACGAGTAGACGACGCAACACTGGAGGGGGCTTGTACTTTTGTCTTAGTTTTGTGGTAAATAATTTATACTTCTGCGGCCTCTTCTTTTTTTACGTTTGTTCAATTTTCCCCCCTTTAGGATGTTTTTAAGTTTGTGTTTACTTTGGTGATCAATAGTGTTTGTAGTGGTACCAGTGAGAGTTTGTTGAAAAAATTATCATTACACTGGATTCCTTCATTTTATGACTAACTCTCTTTGCAGTAATGCATGCTAGTATTCGATTAAAATTCTTGAATTTTAGCTAATGAGATGAGCGTCGGCAGGATTTTGTCTTCGAGGTTGCGTTCCAACAGCTGTGAGGGAAGGGGGGGGTGAGGAAAGTGCCCCGGTGTACCCTATTAGCAATGCCCATGGCCATTAGCACTTCACAGAACAAGTTTTGACCGTTGGCCGTGCATTTGCTGTAGCATCACAAGTAACCTTTAGGTGAGCCCGTATAGGGAGCAGGGGGATCAAAAGTTCCATGCCAAGCTACCCAATGAATACGTGAGATAAGGGCCTAGGAACTTCTCACCAGCCCTGTATCTTATCTTGTTGGGAGGAACTATTTCTCCGAAGTATTTGCAACTGCATTGTCACCGGCTGAGTAGATACCTGAGAATGACGACTACGAAGTGCTTTGGAGAACCTACATGGACTGCAGCAGGGTTGAACGCATTTGCTCGCAAATAAATTTTTTGCATATGTTTTCTTCCCCATAATATCACTGCTAGAAGGTGCGGGGTACCACTAACTATACAGCTCCAGGAACTGGATCTTCGCAGCAGGTGGCGCGTTGCAGTTGCGACAATGATTGACCAGGCTACTCAATGTCAACAAGATTCGTCAGCCCCGCAGCCGATAGTTGGGGTGCAACCGTGGGATCCAGGCCCATACAACGGCACAAGTGGCACAGACGTGGATGACTGGTTGGTTCTGTATGAGCGCATCAGTAGCAGCAACCATTATGACCCGATGCACATACTGGTGAACATCATCTACTTGAGTGGCACGACAAAACTCTAGTACGAGGTGCATCAAGAGGAGTTAACCAGCTGGGAAATCTGTAAGCAGAAAATGCACCATTTATTTTGGAAACCCGTCGAACGAGAAGTGGTCGCAAACAGCTTGTGACTCGTGCCCGGAAATCACAGAGCCGTCCATTGCGTATATCCGGGACGTTTTGGCTTTGCGCCGCAAGGTCGACAAGCACAAGCTTGAGGAGGACAAAGTCGCACACATCCTCAAAGGAATAGCTGATGATGCCTTCATTTCCTGCTGTGCAAGGACTGCTCGACGGTAGAGTCGGTCATCGAAGCATGTCGTCGCTTTAAACAGGTGAAAATCAGGTGCATCGTTCATTGATTTCACCGCCTTCCCAACACGATGGCTACATCCTCCTGCGAAGATTTGCAAGATTTGCCGACACTACTTCAACCACCAGCGCCAGAAAACGTCACCAAAATAGTCCGTCGGAACTCAAGTTTATGGCACCCGCCATATCTTGCCACAGTCCTCCAGGACACAACTTTGCGACTGTTTCAATGATGCAGGCCATAGTGTGCCAAGATGTTGTGCATATGGGCGTTTCGCCACCTTATCGAAATGCCCCTGCTACTTCCAGCTCGGCTCCTACAGTCGTTGTGGCTGCCACTCCAAACTGCACCTTCGCGCCATGACAAAAGCCAGCTGAATGACGTACTCATGATGATCGGCCTGTAAGTTTAACGTTCCAGCAGATAGGACACATCGCTTGCCATTGCCGCAGCCGTTGGACCTCATCACCTCGATGAAGCTTCTATGATTGGGGACCCCGCTACGAACGTGCGCACTATTCCCAGTCCTGCCGCACTTAGACATCGCTGAGAACTTCGGACCAGCCGCTCGCCATGGTTGCTGGTTCGTCAGTGCCTCTCGCCTCAACCTCGCCGCTTTCGGTCTCCCCACTACCATAACTGCAAAAACTAGCCAGTGCAGGCCCCGGAGGCGACACTGCATACACGAGTCGGACTGCAAATTGTCTGATTTGACCCAACCAGCAGCGCAACCTTCTTACAATAGTCTTCAGTGGTTTACCTGTAACTGCTCTTATTGATACCGGTACACAATTATCTGTGAAGAGCTCAGACCTCCACCGCCGCTTCTAAGAAGTTCTGACACCTGTGATTGCGCCTACCATTCGTACAGTGGATTGGAGTACTCCTGCTGTGGTTGGAGTGTGCAATGCGCGATTAACGATTTCTGAATATAAAGCTACAGTTCTGTTGCTGTACTTAAAAATTGCCTTCATGACCTCATTGTGGGACTCGAATTTCTGATCTCACACGCTGCGCTTCATTGACTGTTTTGAAAGACTTCACCGACTCGAACTCCCCTTTTCCTCATACACCGTTTTTACCAGCCCACCTCGTCAACGCTCTGTCGATTTCCTCCGATCTTCACTGCAAGCCGCAGTTGAAGTCCCGCTCTCTGCATCTCCTTCAGTACCCAATAGTGATTATCTTGATGGCTTGATGTCTGATGAACCATAACGCGTAATGTCGCACTCCCCAACACGGTGGCTACCTCTAAAGACAACCAAACTTCATTTTTTGTCGTCAATTTTGGCTTCTCAGTGCGAGTTTTTCCTTGCGGCATGTAAATTGCACGTGTCACACCACAGGTCGAGCAAACAGCTTACGCTCTAACCACTGATTCGCCAATCGATTTTTCATCAACGTCACTCTCGTCACGTTCCTGTTCCGACCATTCACGCAGATGATATTCTGTAAACTCACATCTTAACAAGTCTGCCCTCTCCACCATAATCTGGCCTCTTGTCAGGACGTCTTTGACCTCGGCTACCGTAATTTGGGCCGGTGACGGGGACGAAGCCGGTGACGTACGACCTATACGCCGACGACGAGTGAGATGTAAATGAAATGTTTGATAAGGGCATTGACTGTCATCCAGTGACTGTCATCCAGTCACTGGTCCTTACCCGTTGTATAATGGTAAAAAGGACCACTGTAGACTCTCTGTTGACTACCGCCTTCTCAACCGCATTACGAAGCAAAATGTATATCCTCTACCTCACATAGATGGTGCATTCGATTGCTTACATGGCGCGAAATATTTCTCTTTAGAAATTTGCTTAGGCAACTGGCAGACTGCTGTGGACACCAAGACAGAGAAAAGACGGCCTCCGTGACTCCCGCTGAACTTCATTAGTTCAATATTAT
Organism: Rhipicephalus annulatus; assembly: GCA_013436015.1. Classification (NCBI taxonomy): domain Eukaryota; kingdom Metazoa; phylum Arthropoda; class Arachnida; order Ixodida; family Ixodidae; genus Rhipicephalus; species Rhipicephalus annulatus. The sequence continues at coordinate 208,671 of WOVY01000054.1, read as the reverse complement.
GTCTTTTGGATTATGTATTGTTTCTGCGACTTTTTAGCGCATGATGCACTCTCACCTTTCAGACATGAAGTGGTTCATCTGCCTGTGCTATGTTGACGATGTTAATGTTTTTGACTATTTTCAAAAACCCTTTTACAGGTCTGTCCACAGCGCTTGATATTTTCCGACGTGCCAAGCTGCAACTAAACTCACCCAAATGTCACTTTGGGCAGCGCCAGATCTGCGTGCTCAGCTATCTTGTTGACGCTGTGGAGTACAACAAGACCCTGTGAAAGCTCGAGCAGTTTGAGACTTTCCCACATACCGCTCAACCAAGCACATCTGAACTTTCGTGGGGCTGTGCTCATACTTTAGTCGCTTAACCGAGAATTTTGCTGAAGTAGCCCCTCTTCTAACCTGTCTCCTCAAAAAGAATGTTGCGTTCACCAGGGACCAATAGCAAGTAAACGCCTTTTTTTCGCTCATTGCCATTCTCACCAATCGACCACCAGTCCTGGCACCAGTCCGACCAATCTGCCGCCATAGAACTTTGTACCGATGCCAGCGACCCCAGCATACGCACAGTGCTGGCGCAACAATAACAAAAAAATGCACCGCATCGTCACGTACGCAAGCCGACTGGTAATGAACTTGGAACAAAATTATTTGATTACAGAACACGAGTGCTTCGCTATCATGTGGGCCATTGCGAAATTCCGACTTCACCTTTGTGGCAGACATTTCTCAGTTATTACGGACGATTACGTGCTTGCTGGCTCTCGTCGATCAAGGACCATACGGGACGCCTTGGTCGCTGGGCGCTGCGCTTACAAGAGTACTTTTTTCCGTATCCTACAAATCTGGACAACTTCACAAGGATACCGATGATTGTCCTGTTACCCAGCCGATCCACCTGAAATGATGAAAGATGGACACAAAGCCCTCATTCTCTCAATCAGAGCATTCACCAACACAGCTGCTGAACAATGCAGCAACTCTTCTTTCCGCCCTATTATCAATGGTCTACAATTTCTACACCCTGACCCCTCCTTACAGATGTTTGTGGTTCACAGCGATATCTTCCACCGATACCCTCCTACCCTGATTGTGGTGAGATTTTGCTCAATGTTCCTGCGCATCTCCGCGCAGACGTTTTGCACCAGCTTCATGATACATCCACCGCTAGACACCTAGTGGTGTCTTGCACGCATGCCCGCGTTCGCCGACGATTCTTTTGGCATGGCCTCTACTGTTTTGTGTGAGAGTACGTTGCAGCATGCTACCTCTGCCAGCGCTCTGGCATGCTGGTACCCTCAAGCTTCTTGAAATACTAGACTCATTTTTCGTGTTGGCATTAATCCTGTAGGACCTTTTTCTGCATCGGCCACCGGTAATGCGGAGACTTTCGTCGCTACCTACAACAGAACGCTGTACGCCGTTTCACGAGCCCTACCCACCAGCTGCGCGCTACTGGTGTAGCCGACATCATTCTTCGTGACATTATTATGTGTCATGGTGCTCCTAATCAGTTGATCACCAACCATGGCCGCTGTTTTCTATCTGAAGTAGCCGACGAGGTTTGGTGACCTTGCTTTACCCACAACAAGTTCACTACAGCATACAAACCACCCACCCCACTGAACGCCTCAACCGTACCCTGACATATATGTTAGTGATGTACGTCTCCAAGGATCGCAAGTCTTGGGATATCTACTCACCTTTCCTTAACTTTGAATACAATTCTACACGTCATAATACAGGTGGATTTTCACCTTTTTGCCAATTGTTTGGTTGACCTGCCTTTACCCATGGACAAACTGCTCCATTATGACACCACCTCATCGGCTTCCTAAGCTCGGGATGCCATGACACGTGCTAATATCGCCCGTCAAGTCGCCCGGGATGGATTTTGTGCCTCGCCGCCTAACCAAAAGCGTGCTTACAATCGCCGGCCTCTCGACGTACAGTACTCTGTGGAGTCGCTAGTCTTGATGTGGTTACCATCACGACGTGCAGATCAAAAAACACTTGCCCCGTTACGTTGGCCCTTACCGCGTCATACACAAGGTCACCAGCGTGACCTCTGAGATTGCTTCGATCCGTACCACGTCAGCAACAGCTTCACAAATGATATAGTGGACGTCTCGTGACCTAAATCATTCTACTCCCGCCCCGAGCATTGATCGCACCGGGATGGTGCTTCTGCCACTGGCGGGTATAATGTCACGGGCTGAGGGATTGTCATGATGACGACGACGGAGTGCTGATGGGAACGTGCGTGGACTACAGCAGACTTTTAGGCATTTTTTCGCAAATATATTCCTCGCATATAATTTCTTCTCCATTACAGTATTTTAAAATTCCTGAAAATGAGTTTGGTTAAAATGGTTTTAAATAAATACAAATCACTGGCTTAATGTACATTTGGTCATAATGAAGTGAAGGTAGAGTGATAAAAGTATTGTAGTTTAAAATTACAGTAGCTTTTTTTAAAAGAACAGTGGCGTTGCCATATACATTTACACAAGCAAAACTGGAAAAGTTTGAAAGAGGGTGATACCCACTCCCCAACAATGCCTCTGGCTATATGCCCCCGTCAGGGCAAGTTCTTGAATTAAAAGTTGGCGAACAATATTTTAACTTTCTCTAGAGAAATTTTCTTTAAACAATAGTAGCTAATTGGAATTGTAACATTTGCTAGAAAAACTTTCTTTGAACAAAAGCAAAAAAAAACTTTTTGAACATTGTTTAATAAATTTTTTTAAGTTAAAAAATTCTCTTTTAGCGGTATCCGAAAAAAATGTTAAGGTCAACGTCACTGAAGTTGGTAGAACGTTGGTTGGTCGTTTATAAGTGGCCAAGATTCGTTTTTGTAAGGACATAGTAGGATCGACATTCCCAAAAGAAGGGCTTAATTCTGATTGGTCTTGTTTGCGGGTGTACAGTATAGAATGAATTAAGAGCCCCTTGAAACACGTTTATACCTGCTATGTACACCCTAGGCCTCCTTTGTTAGCGGAGGAGTGGGTACGTAGCGCAGACGCACCAGCGCTAAAAATTTTGTTTTTAAAACAAGAAGAAAATTCCCTTTCTCGAAGCAATGGATTGACACAAACCCTGTTTAGAAATTTCTTCGTCGCAAGTGTACATAGTTTTACACGTAAATATAACATAATAGCTAAAAAAAGTGTGTGACCCCCCCTGAATAGACTCGAACCTGCCGGGTTTGTTTCGCGTGCATCTTGTTATAAAGCTTTTTTAGATTTAGTTTAGTTCGTAAATAGCAAGGCTCAGTTATGCGCCACTTTGCACAATTATTTATGAACCTACTGCACGTCGACACATTGCAGAGTGTATTTAAAATTGACTGACTCATTTCTTTATTTTAAGGCAACAATTAATATGCTTGGTGATTACTACTGAATTTTTAAAAAATAGCTCATGAAATATGAAGCCAAACCACGTTCGCATAGAGTAAAAATACGATTAAAGCAGTGAACACAATTGAGCAGCAGAGTAGCAAAGGCGGAAGTTCCACCACTAAGAAAAGCTTTTGAATTGATGTAAGGCATGAGGCTGACGTAACGCAGCTGTCGTGGAATGTGAAATAGCGTTTATAGCCATTACGCAGAAAATTCTACAATAAAAACTCCAGGCGGTGATCAGAACTGTGTCGTCGCTAACTGAGGCTAATTCTTTGTGAACTCAGCTTCACTTTCATTGCCTCACTGCTTTGATCATTCTGTGAATAAGCAAAAGCCATAGCAAATTTTCTCAACGTGAAGATTGTTATGTGCCACAATAGAAATTTCATTACGTACTGTGAATGTGTCTGTGTCGGAAATTTTTTGTGGAACGTTTCTCTCTCCATTCTTCAAGGCCAATGTTCACTTACTTGTGACGTTTTATGGAGAGCAATGACTTTGATAAACTGTTTGGTTTAGAGTTGCTAGTGTTTGAATATTTTACACTATGCTTCCTAAATGCTTTTTGTGCTCTTATGCTTATTCTGGCATTCATTTTGGTATTCTAAGTCTGTTATTTTTCATAATTTGAACAGTTTTCTAGATATAAAACCTATACTTGTGCTCACCACCACACTGTATGTGTGTTATTGTGTAACACACATACACACACTGTATGTGTGTATGTGTGTTAATTGTGTTCATGCCAGTTTCTTGGCAAAAACAAAAGTACATTTGTGCTTTTCTATAGCGAGATCCTGAATACGGCTGGCTGCTAGTGTCTTTGTCAAATGAAAAAGGGGAGGGAGCACCACCCGCTTTCATCCAGGCGAATTTGCCCTTACTTGAAATGTTTATATTGGCGGAAGATATAATCAGTAAACGTAGTGAAGATTTTTGAACCAAACTCATACAGGGAGGACAAAATTTTCCTGAGTTATACAGGTTCCCTCGGGATTAGCTATTTATTTCCAAAATAATATGCTTGAGCCGTGGTGAATAATGAAAAGTGTTCTATTTAATACCGATACTTTTAATGTCAGAGTTATCAATAGAGATCTCATACTTGAAAAACGTGGTGCCCCTGAAAGTACTGCCATGCTGCCCTGTACGGTGGGCTGGTCACATACAGACACCTGATTCTCTATTGATTTTGGGCTTCTCGAGGAAAGAGGTGTGGTGACACAAGAGTGAGTTATTTTATGCAGGTCACTTGTCACTTCACGTTGCCACGTTTCATTGTTGCTTGGGTATCAACGCATGACTGTTTTTATTGCTCACAGCAACAGAAGAGCGTCGCTGCTGAGCGCTTGCATGACTGTACGATTGCCGGGATTGTGGAAGGTAATGGTTTGGAGAGAATTGCGCAACGACTTAAAAAAACTGATACACAAGGTAAGAAAAACTTGGTGAGGTCCCATGTACATGGAAATAAAGTTTTTGCGAAGCGTGCAGGAGAAAGGTGACAGTGTTGACATTTTTTTTATTGAGTGACACGTCAAGAAATGACGCTAAATATATTTACAAATGTTGCACGCACAGGCATATGTTACAGAGTTGCAGATGTTACAGAGTTGCAGATTTATATCACTAGTTGTTTGCACTTGCGCAACGATGCCAACTCAGCAACACCAGAAGCTTATATGAAGCCCTGATGGTCGCGAGGATTCTGGCCCTGAGCTATTCTACATGAATGAACTTCAGCGCATGGCAACTAACGAACACTAACGTTAAGCCGACGTGACGGCTGTATGGAAGGAGTAAATGGGTAATGTTTACAAAATTGGGTAGGCAACACTGCAACCACTAGGGACGTTTCACGAAGATTAGCGTCTTTTTGAAGAGTAGTTTCAAGGCCTGGTGTAGCTTTGTGGTAAGAAAGCTTCATTGCTACGCAGAACGCTTCGACTTAATTCCAGCTGGGACTCTGACATTTATTTTTTGCGTTCCTCGGGTCGACACTACCGATGTTGGGTATTTCTTAACGCTCACGCGTTAAAATTGCCCATGTCTGTTCTCGTCATTCCTGGGTAGATAATAAGTGTCAATGACCTGTGGCACATACCTGCATACCAGTGGCGCATTCCCGCCCGTGGGTATGTGTGACTGTCTGGTGAAAAGGGTTTGACGACGTACATGACGGGGTTGTAACATTATTCAAGTCTTGACCAGCGCGGCATGTTCGCCAAATCATCTTACCCTCCTATGCTAATTTTGGTTCGCTCCACAAAACGTAAGCGGCCAGATAGATAGATAGATAGATAGATAGATAGATAGATAGATAGATAGATAGATAGATAGATAGATAGATAGATAGATAGAAAGATAGATAGATAGATAGATAGATAGATAGATAGATAGATAGATAGATAGATAGATAGATAGATAGATAGATAGATAGATAGATAGATAGATAGATAGATACTCTTATGTCGCTAAAGTTCACGAAGAAATGTCTGGCACTTAAAAAAAAGAAAAAGAAAGTGAAGAAAGGGATGAGGAAAGAAAGGAAGAATGAAAAATAAGAAAAGGACAGTGCTGGACACGTACGTACGAAGACTACTCGTACGGATAAATTACAACATCAACACTGCATTTTCGTTTACGTAGAAACACTCTGTAGCATAGAGTGTGACCGTGACCATCCTATAAGCTACTGTACATGAAACTTAATCATGGGTAAAGCTTTCGAGAATGTATTTCTATTATGTATTTCACAATACTGCAGCCCTTCTTGAGCCCATGCAGGAGTGAGTAAAAAAAAGAAAACATCTATACAGCACAATACCTTGCATACAGAGCAATGAGTATAAGCACATACAAATGACAATTACCTTGGAAAGAAACGCCTGTCTTAGAAAAGGCCCACATGCCCGGTATAAAAGACAAGCGAGACAATGAGTAATTCGAATGACATATTGATTGCTACCGGAGGAATTCTATCTTGAGGCGCAAAATTACCCCGTCAGCTACGCAACTTTGTTTCTGTGTTGTAAGGAAGAGAGTAAATGTTTAGCGGTAACGAGCGATAACATGCTTGCCGATTAGAAAAGTGTGTTTCGTGGAAAACCAGTTGTACAAACAAAAAATTACTCAGCTCGCTTAAAAAAATAAGGCGAATATTTTATTGAGGTAAACAATATTTAAGCACTCATTACGCAGTACCTCGGGATTTCATTTTACCGGAGCCTTTCGTTAGAATTCTTCATATTCAAATAAACAGCAAGAAATACATGTCCCACTAAAACATCTGCTATAGACCCAATACTTTCGGTATTGTTAAAGTGAGCATGTCAGACATCAAGGTAATTTTAATGCAGTCAATAGCTAATAATCAATTAATGCATTCCATTTATCTCAGTCATGCAAAAGAACAGGGTTTATGCCTATTTGCCTTGATATAAACGGCTTGGAATGTCCATTTTTTGAAGAAAGTGAGACATACGTCTACCTCAAATACTGCCGCACATATCGTCACACCCACCTGGACAACAGGTTTTACTATGAACCTCTCCGCTCTCTTCAGCATTTTTACTGCGCATCCAGTTATCAGCTACTGAAGCGCCTCTTGTATATGCATTAGGAAGCCATGAAACCATCTTATCTGCCTTTTTCTTCTATACGGCAATAATAACCTTCGTTGCTAGATTGTGTACGCAAATTTTTTTTTTGGTAGGGCTGCCTTTTTAAATGCAATTTTTTTTTGTGCTCACCGCACTGTCACAAGGGTCCGCTGTGTTGCCTATAGTAGCCGCTGCAGACTACCACATGAAAACATGAAATGAATAGGTTGACAGTTCGGCAACAGCGCACCAAAAGCAACAATATCATTTTGATTAGGCTATTTGAAGCGGTAGTCAAACGCTGGTTTAATAGGGTTTCCTATTAGGCAGCATGATTTTATTAGCGAGAAAGAGTGGAATATTTGACACTTACCGAAGTGCCATCATTATCATGAACTCTAGCATGGACTGGTCGGTTTTGGCTGTAGCAAGCAATGCATCCCACGTCGCGTTGAAATGGTGCACCGTGAAGTTTACCCATTTTTTCGCGTTGGAAGTATTGTTTGCCGCGATACATGAGCTATAGAATGCTCGAAGTTTCACTGCCGATGCTGAATGAGCGAGGGTAGCGGCAGCCGGCTGGTGTCCACCCTGGGCCGCTCTAGTTTCTTTCTCCTCCCGGGTAGGGAGTGCAATTTCCTGGAGCGCCGCCTGCGAAGCCTTGTGCACAGCATCGGTGATCGTGTCCCGTGACCCATTCCAGGAGCCGCACACGTATTCGTAGAAGTCGTCGCACGGGTGAACCCTACAAATTTGGCAGCGCAGCATTATGGTCAGCACTCTGAATAATATTTAACGATAATATATAATTTCTGAGGAGTTGCGCCCAAGGACCACGATACGTATATGAAAGGCATCACAGTGGAGGGTTCCGCGGAAGCTTCTACCACCTGGCCTTTTTTGACATGTGCCTAAGCCTATGTAAAAGGGCCTAATAGTAAAACACAAAAGCTAGCATATGGCTGCAGATGACTACACGAGACAAAAGCAAGCTGACGAATTTAGGATACGTGGTTTTTCGTTCGGATAAGCCTGGCCTTTTTGCTTTTTAAGGAATACATTTACAAAATATATATTGTCAACAAAATTCTTCACGGCGTTAATGCCAGGTGAACCTCAATCCTAGCTAAAACGTTATAAGGCGTAAATTATATCTTCTTGTTCAAATAGATAGGAGTGAATTTTCTGAGGTGCAGGCTTTTTTTGAAGCCATCCACTTATAACGACTGTATTATAATGACTGTTGGTGTTTAACATCTTAAAACAGTGATAAAGCTACGGGAGACGATGTAGTGGGCGGCTCCGCAAATTTTGACGGTCAAGGGTTCTTCAACGCGCCTCTAAATATCTTCAAGTAAATCAAGTGCATCACTCTTTTCGCTCACATCAAAAATACGGCCGCTGCGACCGGAATTCTATCCCGTTACCTGCGAGTCAGTAACTGAGCACCATTGAAGCACCATAATTGGCGTAGTGAATGCAGGGCTGAAAATTGATTATTTGACGCACTCTTAGGAACGGTTCCAAGAACAACACGCAGTGCATTCGTACAATAAGTACACGTTCGAGCAGATTTATTTCAATTTTCGTTTTTTTTTCTGATGCTAATGAAGTGTGTTATGAATGACCGAATGATGTGGTTAAAAAAGTACTTTAAGTGATTTTGAGGGGGCTCTTGACATACATTTTGTTGAAAATGTATAGAATATTAGTGTTTATGAACGTATTTTTCTTCTAATGTTTCAGAAGTCATAAGTCTTACATTGAAAATGTTATGAGTGAAAAAGCATGTAAATAAATTTACCATGGAAGTGTGCTATGTGTAACAGAGATAATACTACAAACACTCTTCATTTTTCTTCATTTTAGTGAACTTAATCTTTCATCCAGCATGTAATAACATCCATGTGAAGGATGAAAGGATGTCTAAGAAAAGAAATATTGCAAGAACAAAGCTAGCACGAAAGCACAAATCACTTCACTCGTGTATCCACTCAAGGCTTATATGCAATTATTTCAACCGGCCTGAAAAGTGCAAGACTTAGCATTAGATTTTGTAGTTTGCAAGCACTGTGAAGTAAAGAAAATAATATGGTGTTTCTGTCTTTACGATCAGAATGCAGAAACTCAAATAGAAACAAAATGTTAAGGAGAGCTTAAATCTTGCCACACAATCTTTCAACCGAAATAAATTGTAATCATAATAGAAAATTCTCAGTGGGAACTTGGATTAATAAAAAACAGCTTTGAGCCACAGGAATGCAAACCGTGCATCCTATCTATTTAAACTTAGTTGAATTCATGAAATCAGTGCTTCGTCAAGAAAAGTGACCCGAAGAACCACAGGGCCGCATCAAATATGTTTCTATTGTGTCCGATATTCCTTGCCTTTGTGCTTTGTCTTCACAATCAGTTGTTGTTGGATGACAGGGTATTTTCTAAAGCACATATGTCAAAAATAACTTTAATAAAAAAACTATGAGGTTGACTTGTCTACTTATTTTTGCCTTTTAGTATTTTTTCGGGACATTAACGCTGTACTACCTTGTCCTTTTTTCGCCTCAAGGTGGCATATTTGAATAAAAGACATCATAAATAAAGATGACGGCTGCCGATGTACTCCTTCAAGATCAAGACACTGTTCGAAACAGCACAGCATGTATTAAGCGAGGACGAAGAACAATATTTGCATAATTATTGCTTAACTTTAGTTGATGGCAAGAGCAAGAAAACGCTGCCGACAGGCCAGAACTGTGCGTCTTGTCTTAAGGACCACTCGATAGACGAGGCTAGTCCTCGCCATTATTACCATTTAACAAAGGGCGGATTAGACGGAAGCTCACGGTTGGTGTTAATCTTGTCGTGAAAAATTGCTATAATGAATTAGTCATTGCAATTTACTTTTTTACGAGCTCATTTAAGACCAAATAAAATGTTCCTAAAGGGAGCCAAATGAAATTGTACTCCAGAATGCCCACTAGAGTATAGGCTACATATACTTTACAGAAAATATGGATATTAGGCATTGAAGTTGCATAAGCTCACTAGAAACCAAAATGTCGCAACACGTCGCATCATGTTGTGAATCGCAAAAACTACATTTTTCTCGGTTTCTGTGTTAGAAAACTCGGCTGTTAAAAGAAAAAAACCACCACGTAGTCGATCCATTTCTTCGTCCATTTCTCGTCCAAACATCGTCCATTTCTTCGTAAACACTCTAGAACCTACAGAATATGGGCTGTTTTTAGATATTGTCCAAAATCGTAAAAGGTAACAAAAATGGGATACTCAACGCAGTTTTCATTACTTTTCCTTTGGTAGGGGGCATATAAGGTTGAGCAGAGGCATTCCGAAAAGCAGCAGATGAAGAAACTAAGATATAAAACTTTTTAGTGTGGCGTGAAGGTGGTCGGGTCAAGTGAGAAAATTGCAATCTTTTCCGCGAAATGTCTTGCCACTTTCAGATTTCGCAAAAAACCACTTGCAATCATTACCGCATGAAATTTGCCAAGTTCGCTGGTACAACAAAAGCCGAAACTCGGGTGAGCGTGACTACCATGCTGGCCTGAGGCGTTCCAAGTGAGTCGACGTCGCAGTACACCAATCAGCGGTCGACTTCTCCTCGTGGTTGCACGGATTTCATTTGCAATTACAGCATGCATTGCGCATGGATGTTAACAAATGCAGAATGAACACCACTGCAATCAACATTGTGAATGAGGATATTTATGTGTTCATCAGAGCTTCAATTTCGGTTTCGCTGGTGAATCTTCATTGCTCCGCAATTATTTATGCGAGGCCGATTGCTCAAGATCTCAAATGTGACGTACCACAAGAAAGACTGCAGTCCTATTTGACCCGACCGGTAGTCTCTGCTAGGAAAACCTAAATATTTTCTTTTCATTTCTTCCATAAAATTTTTTCCATATCTAGTAATGATATGACGTCTACCACCATGAAAAATGTTAATATATTGGCACCAAGTAAATATTTCAATCGCTTTTTTATTGATAAAATTGAACCACATATCTTGAACCCCCCCCCCCCCGATATACACCTGTATTGATACACATGTTATGTATAGCATTTTTTTATTCTGAAAGCGTCAGTCTAGTGACAAAAGGGCATATATTACTTAAGCTTCTTTATCCCTGAAGAAACAACATAGATTGGCCTTTGCAGAGCGCTTGACGCGCCAAATCAGTTTCGTAATAAGGGCATGAGGGCTGTTTAACTGCTTTCTATTTCGAACGACGAAGAGCAATGCAATTACGACAGGTCCTTAAAGAGTAGGCTTTCGATTCCACCTTTGCTACTAATAAGAACAATCTTATTCTCAATTGTCGGTGCCAAGAAGAGTAACATGAATGGCGACCTACAATATGTCGAAACACGGCAGCGGCAGCTGAGGACGTATTCATTATGCACTATGAATCGCTCTCTTTGTCCATGTTTTTACAGACCAATTAACTCCCAAGAAGAAAATATTGCCCGCATGAAATTCCAAATGCTTTCATCATATGACATCAACTTTAATTCGCTAAGGGAACCGTTACATCTTGAGTATCATTTAAGACGCAAGGTTTACAAAAGTAACCAGGCAAATGGGACGAGTTATGTTGTAATAAGTACTACGAATGAACAAAAAGAATTTTCGGTACATTATCCTTTAAATTCATAGTGCTGAGACAATGGGTTTGGGCAGATATTAACTGCAAGCTGTTGATCACCATTACTGCATATATCTGTTAGTTCAGCACTGTGTTGGCGTGGATAACATTGGCGCCACTTCTAAATCAGAATTTCATTTAACTGCCTTGCTCTTGAGATTCAAGGAATACACAAAAAGATTTTCAATAGCTATATTGCAAAGCATGCTGCTGTGCTTTTCCTGATGTTTTGGTCTATAAATCAGGAACACTCCTATACACAAAAATATTGACGTACCTTTACTCTTGCGTGAAAGTGCCTAAATTTAGAAGCAGGGGAATGAGCTCTAAATACGCCACAAATCTCAGACTGATGACCAAATTTTGAACGCGAAATCAGTGATTACTTTAACTACCAGAAATTCCGGGGTCGGCGTTGAAGGCGGCATCGTGACTTTAAGGCGGCATCATGACTTGTCGGCGCAAGCATCAAGCTGTCCGTGAACAGGCACTGGCGATACAAATAAAAATTGGCCCGAATCTACATGTTACACTGTAACTGTCGTCGAAAGACGACAGTCTTGAGTCTGGAGAGAGTGAACAAAACGTTTATTTGATGTTCTGCGCAAGAAAATCGGTGAATGATATTCTTCAGGCGCTGTGTTAGAGTGCCTCGAGTGTGTGAGGGAAGGGAACGAGCGCATCTAGGCACGTTAGACACAAGTGCCATCTGGCAGTTATCTTTGAGAACGAAGGCGTGCATCCAGCGTAGAAAGATGCGCGGCCGTCTCGGAGGTGATAAGATGTAAAACGCAAAGCGACGGGCAGTTGCCCCTACCGTGACGTCGTAGCAAAGCGTTCGAAACACTTTTCTGAGCATCGAGTTGCACTGCCAGCGTAGCGCGATTAAACGCTACATTCCTTAGAGCTACTTGTGTGTGCCTCTTCTAGTATAAAGGCAGACATAGAAAACATCGAAGCGTTGTTGTGCCACCTCAGATATGCGCAATAATTGCTTTTTAATTGACAATTGCACAACTATGAACGCTAAACCTTCAGCAATATTAGTGGGCGCTGCTAATCTTGTTGGCCGTTTGGTGCCGTTTGAGGTATCGTTAGGGCGGACAAACATACAATTGTACAGACAGACAGGGAGACAGACTAAAACTTCTCCGTAGTAGGTCCCCAAGGAAGACTATCGTCTTTAATAAATAACGAAAAATCTTTGGCCCAAATTCGAATCAAACCAAGCTGTAAGGTAAAAATACCGAAAAAAATAACGGGGCAATAGGCGGGCTTGATGAATGAAGAGATCGTCGAAGGAGTAACCACAGAGGGATGCGCGCCCTGTGCAAATCAGACAGTCTCCAAAAGAATAGACCGCACGGGATAAGCAGGCCGTGGGGCGAGATGCATTTCGCGTGCAAACCGTTAAGAAGGGAACTAACCGTAGTTCACAATCCTGATTGAGTGTTTTCCGGCATTCCCACTCATAGAGTACCTTAATTTTACGAGAGGGGAGTTTGGCACTGTGGTGGTTCCGCGACCCGGGGAAGGACTGGCAGCACACGAATTCGTCTGGTCTTCGTGCTTGTGGGCTTCGAACACGCTTGAGGTTTCATTAATTGCTGTGTTTTGGTTTTGTTTTGAAATAAAGTGCGGGCTGTTGAACTTTTTGAGCGGATTTGAAAGGTTAGGTAGTGAAGTGCAATTACTGAGCATTTGCTGATTGTTTTTGTTTTTGTAACCAAGCAGCTTCAACCTACGCAACGCCTAACGGATCCGTTCTTACAAAGATTAGACAGATTTGTGCACTACCCATCATTCCTATGTTGGCTGAAGTGCCGTGTGTTGCAGCTGCTATTGACACCACAGCGCCACAGTTCCCTCTAGTGAATTGAGAGAACACAATATGCATGCTCCCACTTGTTTTCCTGGTGACGGCTGGCATTGCGTTGCGCACAAAGAGTTCGACGATCTAGAAACTACGCAGCGGTGCCTTATTTGCCTTAGATGTACTTACATGTACGCGTGGGCGAGCGTGCACTGCTGCTTTTGCATTTCGACGCCCACATGAAGTCTGTAGCTGGTCTCGGCACCTGACAACGCCACGCTGAATATGTCTGACGTAGCCACTGCCAACCACGACCAATGCCACCTAGAAAATATCAGGCCTGCTCACAATTTCTGCCGTGAGCTCTGAAGTCACTCCGTTAAGGCCACCGTGTTTCGCTGCACACACGTGCCTAAACTTGCTCTCGTCGCTCGACAGACATGGATTGCGAAGCTCGACGAACGTTTTCGTGGTGTGCAGTGTTCTCGTCAGCGACTCAAAAAGACCGCGTGTTTTTGTGTCCGTGAACATCAGCGCGGAGATGTAATGCGCTTCGTCAATGGACATTTTTCATGCTTAGGGCTGCAAATTCAAAAAGCTGGGCGATGCTGCGTGGTGAATATTCGCCGCAAGTAGACCGAAGTTGCGAGTGTTCTCGTTCTCTTAGGCAAGATGAAGAACGAAATGCTACCGCATTGTTCGTTTAGTGGACGTCGACATCCGTTTTCTTCGCGACCCGAAGATACGTGTGCCCCTGCTACACAACTCGAAGTCTCTGCATTGGTACCATCTCCACCATGTCACTATGTCCACCCTTTTTTTAAAGTAAACGCACGTGGCCATAGATTTTCAGAACAAGCGCTTTTTCTTCAGCGTCGGTAAACATTTTGTAACTGGCGATTAGCACCACAGACTTCTTGCATTACCACTGATTACTTGGTTAAAAAAACAGGAAGGAATGCTGTTGCATCACCTAATTATTAGTATGAAGCGTCGTATTGGTGCATAGTATTTTCTCGCCGGTCTTCTAACTAATTTTGGGTCAGTCTCGCCAGCACCTTCGCCTGATGCATTCGTTTTCTTGAAATATAGATGCCTGTTAATACTAGCAGTAAAGCACTTTCTTAAACGTTTTTCAGATAAGTGAGTTCTACTTTAAGCTGAAGGATTAGAAAAATAGAACTAAATATATCGATCGAAGTACCGTCAGTGCAGTAGAATTCAGACAATTGAAGAATTTTATCAAGAGATTTCAGATAAGATTGACCAGTTTCAAACACGTCTACTGGTCAAAGAAAAAAAACATTTAAACAGCTTGAAAAACTGGTCGGTATCCAAGAAAAGGCCACTACAATATTATGGATCAACTCAGGCTAGATATGGATAGCTTGGAATGGCGTGGCCGACGCCTGAACATGTACAAGTCTATGGTGTACATGTAGAGAGCGAAAAAAATGAAAAATTGTTGCAAAAGTTGAAATGAATCGCAGGCAAGATTCATCAACAGCACATTACGATAGAAGATGTCGCAGCTGCACATATATTTGCGGCGTAACCGGGAAAGACGCGTGGGATTGTTGTTCTCTTTAGAAAGCAGTAAGAGCGTGATGCGTGGCTCGCAAACAGAAAAAGAATTAAGGAAGGAAAATAGTGGTGTATTCATCTGTAAGAATAAGACTCGCCTGTTTCGCGAACTATTGTATGTTACTAAGGATTGGGCAAAAAGCACTAGGTACGCGTTTCCCTGGCACGCAAGTAGAAAGGTATTGGTCCAAAAGAAGGACGGAGATCATGCAATGGATATCCGAAATGTGTGTGATGTGGCACACTGGACGTCATCTTTTAAGCGCCTTGATAACTTTGTCTGGTGCTTTTAAGCACACAAGTAATGAGAAAGAATTCGTCTCGCACTTGTGCCTCCACTCCGTATTTTAGCAGTACAGCTGCAGATGGGTGAGGTTTCACTAATAATGCCTGTTCCTACCATGGTTATGCCTCGTTGAATGCCTGTTATTGTGATACAGCTTGTGAAAAATCTGTCCGTGTTTCATCTGAACACAAGTAGTATAAAAATAAGCAGGAAAGTTTGCAAGAAGTGCTTGAAAATATGAAATGAAAGTTCAATATTGTATGCTTTTCGAAAAGTTGGTTATCTCAAAGAGACACACACCTCAATTCGGTGTATATAGCTATGAAGGAAAACGCGAAACGATTGCCGTATTGATGGTGCTCCCAGGTATATATGTGAAAACACAGATTCAGTATGACGTAGAATGGGCATATAGTAATATGAATGAAAATGTTGAACTTCTTGTCATTCGTATTAAAGGTGGTTACTTGTGCAATATGTAGAGGCCACCACGCGGCCGCAAAGATCGTTTTCTCGATTTGGTGGAACACCTGTTAAACAATCTAAGTAGCACTGGCGCTACGTTTGTTTTATGGGTGATGTGATTGTCAACATGCTAGGGAATGATCGAAGTATAAGAGAGTATAACAACGTTATAAATGCTTATGCATGTGGGAACCTATTCAACCAACCTACTCGGTTCACGGCTGGAAGTGACGTTACATGAAGTTTGAATCACAAATATGTCTTGCCTTAGTGCTTCTGTTGGTCTGCTAACGCTGGATATCAGCGAACATCTGCCAGTTTTGTGTTTGTTGCCGTTAATTGAAGCCATTGAAACATGCAGATCTTTTTATTGGTACAAATATTCTCATTCGCTAGAAACTTTTCTCTCGCTTGATGAAAAAGCAAACTGGGAATTCGTGACGACTATGACAGACCCTAATAAAGCAGACAAGTTTTTATGACAAGCTCAAACATTCATATAATGGCTGTTTTCTTCCTAAATACGATAGGAAACATAAAAACAAGACCAGACGGCCAAAGGGTACTGTTCCACTCTTCAGCCAAATAAAAATATAAACCATTTATACCCCTATTTTGTTAAAAGTCGCATTCTCGCTCAACTAGAGTTTAAATTTATAGTAATAAGCTTAATGCTGTTTAAAGCGTACTAAGCTACAGTACCCCAGAAGTTCGCTTTTCACGATTACAATAACTCAGAAAAAGCCTGGTAGGCTGTCAATGATATAACTGATAGGAAAAATACAAGTAATGCTATACTGGTAGTGTCAGCTAAGGGCACGCTAATTGATATAAAAGCCACTGAAACACTGAATACTCAGTTTATACGCAGTGGTTAACATGTGTAACCAGTTGGCCTGTCGAAGACTGTGAAGCTGAAAAAAAAGAGCCTTACAAACGTTTTGGCTTTTTTCCTTATAAGAGCGATGGAAGTTAAAAAAATAATTGGGAACCTTAAAAATGATTGTGCTTATGGTAACGAGAATATACTTTCACTTCCAGTAAAACGCATTGCAGACATAAGTTCTGTTCCGACTGCCAACATTGTTAACAGAATATTTGAATGCAGTATATGTTCAGATGTGCTTGAAAAAGCTCGTGTATTGCCAATTCATAAAGGAAAAACAAATAATAGCACCAACCGTTATCGGCCAGTCTACGTGTTACCCGCCTGTATAACTTGAATTTTTTGAAACATATTGAACGTCCGCATTTAATGCTTCATGACAAAGTACAATAATATTTGCGAGGCACTGTATGAATTTCGAAAAAAAAATCGCGTGAGAACGCGCTACTGAAAGCTAAACATAAAATATAGACAATTTTGAGCGAATGTTGTATATTATAGGCCTATTCATAGATTGAGAAAAGCTTTTGATTTGGTAAATCATGACGTACTTTTAAATAAGCAGCATGAATATGGTATTTGTGGTGTTGCACTAAAATAGGTGCAAAGTTACTTAACAATTGGGTACCAATATGTTACAATCAATAATGTAAAATCACTGCAGTTAATTATTTTAAACATTGTTTCTCAAGGGTCTACATGATGTTCGCTATTGTTCAATACTTATAATGTTGTTATGTACGGTTTAACGTTCCAAAACCATCATATGAATATGAGAGACGCCGTAGTGGAGGACTCCGGAAATTTCGATCACCTGGGCTTCTTTAACAGGCACCCAAATCTGATAACATGGGCCTACAACATTTCTGCCTCCATCGGAAATGCAGCCGACGGAGCCGCCATTCGATCCCGCGACCTGCGGCTCGGCAGCCGAATACCTTAGCCACTAGAACACCGCAGCGAAGCAGCTTAGTCAGGGAAATGAGCACTGAACTTGTGCGCAACAGACTCAATCAACACTTCTTTCATCTGGAACACCTGTCGTGTTCTACATATAATACTCTCCGACATAAGAGCAAATTTAGTCACGCCGTGAAAAATGTGCAAGTACTTTCTAAGAGGCTTTTTACAGTTTTTCCTCACTCCATGTTCTTTTACACGCTGCGCAGTTGTCGAAAACAACATGGCGTCATAAACAACGTATCTGTCGGTGCAAATTTTAGCAAACGCCACTCGCTCGAGTTCCTTCAGCGTTGTCTGGATGTGTTGTGATTACCGCTGCTTTTTCGGTGTTATTAAGCGGTGTGAAACACCAGTGGTTGTGCATTGGTGTACGGTGCCGCTTAGCAAAGTCTGTGCCTTGGTGTGTTTATCCAAATGAGGCATTGGTTTATCAAGCGAGATAGGCACCCGTGCGCCAACAACAACTAGAACCCGAAAAGCTGCATTGTGTGTTTGTGCGTTGGTAACAGTTCGTTCTCTTCACTTTCTTCACTTTCCAGTCTCTCAGTTGGATGCTGTGCGACATTTCGGATTTACAGCGTTACGGTATCTTACTTGAACGACCCCAAGTATGCCTACGGAAATGTATGAACTACACGCTGTGTTCGGTTCTTGCTTCAGCACTGGTTAGCGCTTACGCTTCCATTTTATTGTGAGCAATCTAGTGTTCGGGAGTGAAACGATGTTCGTTGTGAACAGTGCCATGGTGCTGTGTTGACTTTTCCAACACTTATGAAGAAGCTGTGCTCATGTGACTGAAAATTGAAAGACAGCGTTGATAACTGCTTTGCCCTGCAAAGTTGCGGTGGTGGAGCTTGGCGGTTTTGTTTGTTAACTCGTCACTTCTCTTTTTTGTGATACCAGTTGTCCTAGCGCCGTGATGGGACGAACCTAAGCGGCGAGATGCTACATTCGGTTGTGCATCGTGTTACTTTGGCAGTGCGCCTAGACTGTTCTTGGGTAAGAACTTCAAAGTTCTATGTACCAGTGAGAGCCCGTGAACGTCAAGCTCCTCTCCGGCCTTCAGAAAGAGCAAAGATTTCACCGGTGCCTTGCTTTGGATCAAGTTTCAGGCCAGTACCGGCTAATTACAGGCTTCCGAGTTCATCTGGCCATAGTTTTGTATAGCACTAAAGCCTTAACAACAGATGGTCATGGCCAGTTCTTACACTATACAAATGGACGTGCACGACTGGCTAGTTTTCTAGTTCTTTATTGCTGTCATCGGCAGCTTCCAGTATGATTATGTACTTTGCCTGTTAACCCTAGAGCACACTTGGTTACTCATGAACCTGACGGCTACTAAATGCTACCATCTGTGATTTGACCTATCAGAACTAAATTTGTTGCTATTCGCGCAATACTTTAAAGTGTGCAAGTTTTTAAGCCCATCAGATGTAATGTTTCACTATGTTAAGTTTAGGCATGAAAAATTTACTACTAATGTTATATACAAACATATAATATGGAGAGGCGTTGAAATACTTCAGAAGTTTTTTTGTGATTTGATATAAGTGAGCTGTTATTTAATTATTAGGATGGGCCTGTCTAACCACAATTGATAGTTAGAAAGTTAATGTGAATTTATTTTTCAGGAGCCAGGTTGCACTTGAGGAATTCATGTTATTTTGAAAAAAAAATAGTTCTATAGACGATGACCGCTGTGATAGAACTATACTTCGCTACGACATATACAGCGGTACATAAATTTTACATGAAGCTGTAGTTTGTTTCAAAGTGATTACAGCAGATTGGATCACTTTGAAGAAGTGATAGCTTCGCCGAATAAGTATTGGAAGTGTGTGCTTTAAACGATTATTTTTAAATCTATCGTTTTTACCAATTTACAGAACGCAGAGTTTTCTAAGGTTCTGTGATGCATCGGTTGCACGTACTGGCACATCAAGCCCCCTCATGACCTTGAGCACCTGTACAAAAATGGGAAGGACACGTGCTCTCTAGTGTGCAAGTATATGTCACTGCTGGGACTGTTGTCATTCAGTAAACCTGAAAGTGGCTTGAAAGCATGCATGGCAGCCTCATCTGGAAGAACTGCGATCTGCTTGGGAGCTTCGAGGGCACAGAACTGCCAAACGGCTGGCTGCGAGATTAGTTTTTTCTTAATACATACAATTTAGTAAACACCACTTGCTGTGTACGAATCGAAAACCAAAGCACGGTTGCTTGCTGTGGATATCTGTGTTATTGTCACACTTATTGCTTATTGAACAGTAATAGAACTGAATTGCGAGATAATTGAGAATGTTGAAGGGTGAAAGCTTGTAGTTTATGAATAAAAATCCAATCCTCTGAGGCTCAAAAGCTCGTGCTTTTGAACGAGCACAAATACTTCGATTCCTTATTGAGCTATCGAGCTTGGGACTCACTCTGTGAATCAAGGCCTCTGAAAGGAAATAGGAAGTGAGTGAAAATCGTCTGGCTGTTCACAACTTGCAAGGAGAAAGATCCATTGAACAAGCCTCAGATGACATATGGCTAGTAACTGCATCTTTTACTTGATGTAGCTTTTTCTCTCTCAGTGATCTGGCATATTGTGTTTCAGCCTAACGTGTTCACAATGATTGCATAGTGATATACTTTTTTCTACCAATTGTACATCACCTAACCATGCATTGTTTATCTCTAAAGGTGACGTTCAGTCTGCCTCAAAGCCATGGCTCCTGATCACTCTGTTTGTGGCTAGCCTACTTCAGCAGCTGTGCGACGCAGCCAGCACACATGCAAGCCAAGTCATGGAGCGCTCCTTTGGTGTTCTGTGCAGGACACGGCATATCCATCGGGCAAAACACTGATATCAACAATAATGGTGAGTGTTGGTGGTATCTGTAGGAGCCCGTTGTGTTTGTTGCGTATGATTATTTTCCCTGTTGAAGTGCACTTTTGAAAGGTTTTTTTTGTTTGGAATATTAAGTGTGAGCAACAAGCACACTCAAAATCCACAAGTGCTTTGTGTCTTCTAGACTGCTCATTTGCTCCTACACGCGGTATGGTGGGCAGGCTATGTTCGATAGTCTCAAAATTATCAACATTAGCAGTTGTATTGTAATGCAGTCTAACTTGTGTTTCTTAGTGAACTTATTTGTGTTCTGCTTCTCGCATCTTGTGTGAAGTCGAAATAGAGGAAATTTTATTGGCTTATTATGCCTGGCAGAAGTTTCATGCCTTCATCTATAACATTACACATTTGCTCTTGTATCACAATAAAATATATTTTCAGTCTTCACTGTTTGTGTGTGTGTTGAGACTACGTTTCTTTTTAATATTTCTGCATACTTCTCATCGGAATCTTAAATTACGACGTCTGTAAATATGAGCATAAACTTAACAGCTATACACTTTTGCATGTAGCATGGTTGTAACAATGATGTGGGTTTTTCTAATTTCCAGCAGTAACAAGGGATCCAGTTCTTAACGGTTACGTACAGTCTATCAAAAACAGAGCACAGAAGACCAACAAGTAGGAAGGGGCTGCCACTGCCTGTTCTCCTGCTCGAAGTTCACGACAGCAGAAAGAGCACATTGTGATGTCAGGAGCAGTTAGAATTGTATACATAGTAACATTCTATGCCGCTGCAGTTTAACTTCTTAGGACTGCATTATTCAGCAGTTCCTTTGGTTGCACTCCATCCTATTTAACTTTTGCGTAGACAATACCAAACTATGACGCTAATATAAAGGCTGCTGTAGTGTTAGTGAATAAGAAGTTTTGAGCTAAACTTTTTAACATGCATGTTAATCAAACTGTCTGCGTGTCTCTGAATTTAACTGCCATAAATGATAGCATCCATGCTCGGCAATGGTAACAGTGTTTGCATTCTTTGTAGTAGAAGTAAAGCAACGGATGCGGTTATTTTGTACTTACTCGATATAATCCTTCAGTATACACTCATTTGTAGTAACCGCAGAACCATGTTGACTAATGGAACATGAGAGAGGCCTTTGTCCTGCAGTGGACGTAGTCAGGCTGATGATGACGATAATCTTGATGATGATGAATGATGCCATGTGTGTATAAGCTCTGGAAGTGATTCTGTGTGAATTATTCTATTTGGAAGGAAGAGGATCATGACTACTCCTAGTATATCTAACAGTAAATATTAGTGCTCGTGTATATTTATCCCACTGCCTGTCCGTCCTTCAACAGTCTACTTCTCTGTTTCTGCTGTGTAAGTGTAACTTTTTATTGTGTACTTTTCTCGAATAGGTTTGTTCATAATTTAATTGTGTATTATGCAAGTGAATTAACACCTATGCAGCTTTGCTCAGAGTTGAGATATAAGTATTTTTTTATTTATAAGTAGCTAAAGCATGCAATTCCTTACCCTTTTTTAGGTGGCTGTACAATTGTTTAGCCCTAAAAAGGTACAGCTTTACTCTACTATTGAAAGTGGCATCTTAAAATAGTTTGTTAGTGGAAGTAACAATGTGTTTATAACCATTATTACGATTCTCAGATAAGCTGTGAAAACTCTATGGAAATGTATTTACATTTTTTGAACTGTGTGAAGCTAAATTTTCCTGTGTTCTTTTATTGCCTTCTCTGTCTCCTCCAAAATACACATATTTACTTTGTAGTGGCGATTTATTAGTTTTGATTTTACACATATCTGCTGAGCAACATCGAAGTCGAGGCCAGCAGCAAGACATACATGCAGTGCAAAGGGGCATTACTTCACCTAATTAGTGTACAGTCTTTGCCCACCAGCGAACTGAATTTTTTTTCAAGCAGACTACTAGACAGCTGTATGGAAACTGGTTTGATGTGCAAACTTTGAAGTCTTTTTGAGAAGTGTTTTTTGGAAAACGAAATAGGGTCTAGAGCTTTCAATATAAACAATGTTTTACCGAGGAGCTTAGTAACTTAGAATTGTGTTAGTCATGTATTGTCTGGAATTTCTTTGCACTGTGCCGACTTTTCAGCGCAAGTGTCCTAACATGCTTTGTTTGTGTGCTGTGAATGAGCCAAGATATGTTAATAAACAGAGTAACATTGCAGACATGTACAAAAATTTGATGCACAGCCCTTTTCTTTAGCATGACATTAAAAAGGGCTTTATTCTTCAGTTTTTATAAAAACTGCTTCTCACTGGGCAGAAACTATGCATCAAGCTTTTCCGAGATGGTTCGAGAAACACCGAGTTCAAACATAACAGTGCTGGTGAATTTCTCTCGCAAAATACTTTTTGTATATCCAAAATGAGTGTATTAGAATTGTTGTTTTATAGACATTTGTCTTAATAATTACACCTCAGTGTATATATGTATTGATGCATGTATGTATGTATCTTATAAATGAGAATCCGTTTATCATTGATGAGTAAGTTTGGTGATGATTCGGCTGAGTCTGTTCCTATTTCTCTTTCTTCGGAGTCATTACACATTTCAATTTCTTTTTCACTGCATAAAAGTATGTGTAACATCACCAAAAATATGTGCATTCGAAAAAGTTGTTGCCTTTGCCAATGTACAGTCATGAGTGAGAAATTGGGTGAAATGAAACCAACCAGTGAAGATTAGTTTAGAGCATAGCTACTGTGGATGGCATATTTTGTACACATTGCGTTGATCGAATAAGTCGATTTTAACTTATCAATTTTAATCACACTAAACAAGCTATCACCCGTGATTGTATATGTGTTTGATGTTTATGCATATTGTAATACCGGTTGGCAATTACGATAAAGGTCACGCTGAATATACGAATATTGTCCATGCACCTTTCATCTGTACTGAAACTGTTGTTAATAAAAAATAAACTTCGGTTTAAAAATTTATTGTAATAACCAAAAGCAGTGTATCTCTCTATGACTTGTCATTGATCTGTTCTACTCTGGACAAGAGAGGACCCTCTCAGCAGAACTCGATTAGCTGCTATAGTTCATTTTAACTATTGACAGCGACATTACACTGAAGCGCACAGCATGACAGATAGCGGGACAGAAGACACAAACTAATGACTCTGTTTGTGTCAGCTCTAACTGTCCGTGCTCTTTGTTCTTACTGCATGTGATGATGCCCACCAAATTAGCACGAAAGCGTTTCCCTACAAAGGCAGTCAACTTGGCTGCAAGCAGGTAGCTCGCTGCTGCGTGCATGTTTTCTTCAAAACACCGTGATCTCTGATCGCTGGTAGAATGTCCAAACACATGAAAAGTAATATACCAGGTATGATATTGGTATTTGGGCACTGGGCACTTTAGCGATAAGAGAGAATGGAGGGTATAATTACGTTTTCAGAATTGTGTAATTCATGAAGGAGCACGGCACCGCGCTTTTGGGTCAAAAGGGGAATGAAAGAGGAGAGCGCGAAAGCCACCTTCTCAAAAATAAGTAACCGCCACCAAGCATAATCTGAAGCCAAGCAACCTCTTTAAAATTGTGCTCGGTGAGACTGAATCGAAGCCAGTACCTCCTAGATTGCAGCTGAGCGCGGTAGCCCCTCGTCCACTGCAGCATCACTCTCATTCACCCCTTGCGTATATACCGTCAATGCTTCGAATGACGCCAAATGCAAAAACGTCTGGTGAAACTTGGTCAAAAATAGAAAAAAATAATTGTAATTCGTTTGCCAAAAGTTACTAGAAGATAGAAACCACCACGTGTGGCTGTATAACCGTGCACTATTTATCTTGTACATTATTGTCATGATGTTGGGATAGCCGGCTCTAACTAACGGTACCTTCTCATTGTTTGCCAAAAAGAAATAAAAAATAAAAATATATCAGCCTGTGACAACGCTAATCAACTATTATGAATGCAATAATGTCACCTTCAGTAGATGATTACTCAATTTGTTTCCTTTATAGTTATTTAGGAAGATTTGGCTCATTAACACACAACTCTTCTAATTAGCATTAATTCTCATATCTAAAGACAGTCACAGTTCATTTCTCTTTTTGTGTGGCTGTCGCTTCCATAAAACGCGTACTCCACTTTTATATGCTCTCAAAGCAATCAACGATGCATTGCGGAAAGTTTCCGTGACATCTGCTGGGCCAGAAAATTGTCTTTATTGTCTATTGATTTCAAGCTTTCGCAGAGATGAAACAAGAGTCTCTCTCTCTCTTTTCCGTCATTTTTGCACGTGTAATAACGTCTCTCGACTTCATGACTCGTATACACGTCCCTTGCTTTGTTTGCTCACTCAAACAACGTTGTACGAAATATTTGCCCCGTGTTTTGTGAAGAGCATTAGCACTGAAACAACACCCGACGAGTCTCTCTCGTTTACGTAGACACATAGCTAAGCGTAAGCGTATGCACTTTCTCGCATTCTGGCTTGATAAAAAGGCTGTGGTGCATGGCACCTGTGAAATTCCGCTCAAAATTTTATTTAATCACTGGTGTTCTATATTTCGGCACAGTTCGTCCATAGGCACAAAACTCGCTCCTGTGTCTTGTAATAAGAATATTGTAAAAAAGGCAACCACTGACGTTTACGTACAAACACCCTTACGTTCACCACTATACCGTGCTCGATTACACCGGATTAGTTGAGTAGCAGAGGAGCTTCATTAAAATGTAAGGTAACTGGTCGCGTTCAACAGGGGAAAACATTTCAGGCACATTTTAAAATATTGCATACACCAATTTCTGCATTGTTTCATTTATGTGGTGCACCTGGAGTGTTGTTTACTTGTACATAGTGAGATAGTGCATGAATGATTGTTTAAGGCCATCGAGCAATTTCTTTTTCAGCTACAGTCGTTCACGAAACGCGAGTGCTTCGCTTTGCACAGCACACAAAGGCGTCTATTACAGTGTACGCGGCATCCCGTAAGCTTTGTAGCAGGCGCTCGCGGAACTGAAACTTCAATACAGCAAATCATTGTCTATCATCGTATACTCTCAATGCTAGACGCTTTGCGTGCTACCTTGATAATAGCGGCACACACTTCTTTCTTTCCTTGTCGTTTCATCGGCTATCATATGGTGGTTTTGGGACGTTAAAACCCCACAAATCAATCGTTTCATCGGCTATTGTGGGTCACCCTAACCCTCTTAAGTGCTGAATAGGTTCGATATGTGGGGTTTAACGTCCCAAAACCACTATATGATTATGAGAGACGCCGTAGTGGAGGGCTCCGGAAATTTAGACCACCTGGGGTTCTTTAACGTGCACCCAAATCTGAGCACACGGGCCTACAACATTTCCGCCTCCATCGGAAATGCAGCCGCCGCAGCCGGGATTTGAACCCGCGCCCTGCGTGTCAGCAGCCGAGTGCCTTAGCCACTAGACAGTGCTGAATAGGTTAAATTTGTACCCGTGCTATAGTAATCTCTCCAGATAAGAGAAGTCTTGTCGATGAAAATGCGTAGTCAAGAGGAAGCTTTGTGAATTCCGCCCCTGGTTGTTTCTTTAAAATACATTATATTGCATCCATGTGGTCAGAAAGTGCTATATAATAATTGTTATTTTACTCTAGCCCTCTTACTGTATACTAACATGGGGCATTGTACCTGTACCTGTACCAAGAATGATAAAAAACTTGATGTTTTACGAAAAAGTGCTCAGATTTTTCAAAACGTCCACGGGAAGCCGAAAGATATGCGTTCGGAGCTTTTGTTACAATGGTATGACCTACTGAAGGCATCATGCTTTTTATTATAAATTATTGTAACACACAAAAGCTATCAAACTGCCCATCGCATATGAGCCACAAGCGCAAGCTCAGTATTCGCTTCGTAAGACAGTTATTCGAACCACACGGACAAGAACCGATTATGACAGACAGCACATTAGTTATCAAATCCCGGCTTTGGAAAATCGTCCAGAGTTTACCAATTTCAATACATTTGCTAAAAGCTTGTTTGAATCATTGTTTATTGAAAACAAAAAGAAATATAGCTAACTTTCTTTCTATTCCTCTAAGTTTCTCAAAGTATGCTATCTGAAGTGCTAATAATGTTAGTGATGTATAACTGAACCTATCAATGTGTTGAACTTTGCATATATGTTATTGCTTCGTGTATTTGATGTTATATTTTGTTATATTGTAAGATAGTATTGTATCAGATTCCTTCAACATACAATCAATTTGTTCGCTGCAGCCAAATTCGTGAATGGAGTAAAAGCCTCTGTCAGGCCTCAGTGCATTTTGTTCTTGCCACTTTTCTATAATGTTACAGGAGCAAAGCCTTCAAAATGACAAAGTGCCTATGGAGGCTACATTGCTTAATATAGACCCAGTAGTAACATTTTGGGGACAAAGCTCCTAAAGTCGCGTGTCTAGGCCTCCTAACTCGTCGTGGTTCGTGACCACATCGTTTGATGACTCACTCAGGACAGACAGAATGCCAGGCTGAAACACAGTTAGACTGACAGACAGACAGACAGACAGACGAACGGATGGACGTACAGACAGACAGACGGATGGATGGACATACGATCAGATGGACGGATGCACAAATGAACGGACGTACGGCCGGATGGACAGAAGCACGGGCGCAAGGACAGACAGACGAATGGACGCTTCACTCCACCTGTGATCATTCTTGATATGCTGTGATTTTTTCCCAGACCCTAAGTTAAACAAACGATTATGCACCTCTGCGAGAGGGGCCAGAGCAAAAGAGGAAACGATGCTCCTTGTGTTGTTTATAAGAGATTTTTGTGAAAGGAAAGAGTTTCTTTTCTCTTGCAATGGTCATCCCCCTGTTATTGTGCTGAATAACATACTTGTAGCAGCAGCGCAAACTTTCCTCAATAAATGCGTGTCAATGAAAACTGATGTTCAAACAAGTACAAATAAAACTGCAGGAACTTTGCAAATAAGTAGGATCACTACTTCTGCGTGTTCGATGTAAAAAAATTAAGCCATATTCACGGAATGATTGATGGTAGGTGGGCGAAGCTCTAGAGGGGAAGATCATTGCTAAACCGTAGCTCTCCCGTGAAACGTTAGCCGAACATTTCATTACAAACACGTAAAACTGTGCGTATATTCTACTAATAAACCTTCATTTTTTTCTTGTTTGTTGTTTTGTTTCTTCGTTCGTTCTTTGTATTTCGTCGTTTTCATGGCAGATGGATTGCGATTGATATATTGATTGATATGTGGGGTTTAACGTCTAAAAACTACCATATTATTATAAGAGACGCCGTAGTGATAGGCTCCTGAAATTTTGACCACATAAAGTTCTTTACGTGCACCCAAATCTGAGCACATGGCCTACAGCATTTCCGCCTCCTTTGGAAATGCAGCCGGCACAGCCGGGATTTGATCCTGCGACCTGCGGGTCAACAGCAGAGTACCCTAGCCACTAGACCACCACGGCGGGGCCTGGATTTTGAGGTTCCTTCATTATAGGGCTTTATGGTCTGTGAAGTAAAGCGAGAGGTTTTTGTACTGGCTGCAGTGGCAAATTTGCAAACAATAAGTATATGCACATCCCTTGGATCATGGTAGATTCGATATGAATACATCCGAGCGCGTATTTGGAAAGCATGTGCGGCACGATGCGGTTATTCGCAATGAGGTCCATCCATCAATGCGTCCATCCATCCGTCCGTCCGTTAGTCTGTCTGTCTGTCCATCTATATGCTGGTTGGATGAATGGATGGATATGGCTGTACCCTTTAGATTGGGCGGTGGCTAGCACCACCAAGCCGTAATACTTAATGAACCAAAAACTAGATGTATTTTTTCTTTTAAATAGTGATGTTGACGATGCGTCCTTTGCAGTGAAGGGTTTATTTTCACTCGTGTCTTGCCACCAATCACATAACTTCCTTGTAGTTAATTCTACCCACTTAAAGTTTATTTTGCCCTTCCTGTCCCTAAACCCCAGTGCTTTGAAAACTGTGCGCCATCATCCTGAACTATAGGGTGAAGCTCTTTACAGAACATTATCAAGTGTTCGGCAGTTTCTTCTTCCTCTCCACACGCACTGCATACTGTGTCTACCCCTTCGTATTTGGCCCGATATGTCTTGATTCGCAGTACACCCGTCCTGGCCTCAAACAGTAGAGAACTACCCCGAGTATTATCATAGATTCTTTCCTTGGCAAATTCCTGCTTAAAAGTTTGATAGATTTCTAGTGCCGACTTCTTAATGATGCCCATTTTCCACATGTCAGTCTCCATCCTTCATATTAGCGCCACCTGGCTAGTGAGTCGTACAACTAAGTGGTTGCGAACTGGTAACAAAAGACATGCATGTACAGACCCACTAATTTGGGTGCTTGGCCCTAAAAATGTACCGTATTTATTTTTTCACTTTGTTGGGCCAGCAACTTTTGTTCCTTTGATGATAACTTGTTCGATAGCATTAACTCTTACTTTTTCGTGGAAGGACAGCTCGCAGATAAATATCGAAATGCTTACAAGCGTAATACTATAATTATACCAGTGCCTTTCTTAAAACAAAAGGCAGAGTAAAGCTGTTGAGCATGTAACGCTATCCACGAACGCTTTATCTTTTAACGGGAGACGATGGTGGCAGAGATTCACAGCCTCCCAAATACGCACTCGCTCAGGCACAACTTGTGACATCATTATGGCAGTGAACAGGCCTGACAATAATTTATTATCGAATGCATTTCTTAGTATGGCTCTGCCAGGCATCCAGCGTCGTCCGCAGCGCCGCTCTCTCTCTCTTCTCTCACTCCCTCTCCCATAGACAAACATC
Organism: Rhipicephalus annulatus; assembly: GCA_013436015.1. Lineage (NCBI taxonomy): Eukaryota > Metazoa > Arthropoda > Arachnida > Ixodida > Ixodidae > Rhipicephalus > Rhipicephalus annulatus. Next base: position 179,307 of record WOVY01000054.1, on the reverse strand, counting down.
CTCACCCCTGGCAATCAGAGCATATTGTCACGGGGTCGTGACGCGGCCGAAGACAGGAGACTTCGTTCTGGGATTTAACTGTTTATTTGGACGAACCTGTGCCCGGTAAACGGAAAGTTCAATTACAGCCGCAGTCTTGCACAGATAGCAGTCTCGGACTGATAGCGGCGAACGGAGCATCGGCCTTCAATCAACAACTGACAAGCGGCGAAGCGCGTCGGCATTTATACTCTTGCCATCGAATGTTCTAGCGTTATCGCTGGCGGTGGCGTAGGTTCCAGAACAATCTGTACCTTTCGCACAGTGGGCGTGATCTTATCGAAATGATCTACTACAGTCCGGAACCTTCTAGAAAACTGCAGGCGCGGTTTGCGCTGAGAATCGTGCGGTATTTTGGGACGATAACAAAAACTTGGGAAATGGAACGTGGCATTGCCCCCCTCTGAAAAAAGGCATCGTCCCGATGCTTTAACTAAAGATGAAAGTACAATAATAATGCAAGAAAGTACAATGAATAAATTACGATACAACATTAATACAAAAAACACTAGTTCAGTTTGTTAACGCGCATGAAACGGCTTGAGGCGCGCGGCATGGACGACTTCCGGTCGCGATCAGCGTCGTTGAGAGTTCGTAATGCCGTCGGGGGCAACCTCGTAATCAAGTGGGCCGAGACGTCGAACCACCCTGTACGGTTCTAAGTACCGTCGCAGAAGCTTTTCACTTAGTCCACGTCGGCGTATCGGCGTCCACACCCAAACACGTTCACCGGGCTGGTATTCCACGAAGCGTCGTCGAAGATTGTAACGATGGCTGTCGGTCGTCTGTTGATTCTTGAGACGGAGACGTGCAAGTTGTCGGGCTTCTTCGGCGCGTTGAAGGTACTCGCTCACATCGAGGTTTTCTCGTCGGTGACGTTGGGCAACATGGTATCGAGCGTCGTTGCCGGGCTCCTTCCGTAGACCAATTTGTATGGAGATATCAGCGTCGTCTCCTGCACCGCCATGTTGTATGCGAAGGTCACATACGGAAGAATGGCGTCCCACGTCTTGTGTTCGACATCGACTTACATTGACAGCATGTCGGCGATCGTCTTGTTAAGCCGCTCGTTGAGGCTGTTGGTCTGTGGGTGGTACGCTGTCGTCCGGCGGTGGTTTGTTTAGCTGTATGCTAATATCGCTTGAGTTAAGTCGGCAGTGAATGCCGTCCCTCTGTCGGTGATAAGGACCTCCGGGGCGTCGTGACGTAGGACGATGTTTTCGACGAGGAACTTAGCTACCTCGGATGCACTGCCTTTTGGCTGGGATTTTGTCTCGGCGTGGCGGGTGAGCTAGTCGGTAGCTACCACAATCCACTTCTTTCCGAAAGCCGACGTCGGGAACGGCCCCAGTAGGTCCATACCGATCTGCTGGAAAGGTCAGCAAGGTGGATCAATTGGCTGCAGAAGTCCCGCTGACCTTTGGTGGTGTCTTGCGTCGCTGACAGTCCCGGCATGTCCTCACATAACGGTTGACGTCGGTGGTAAGACGTGGCCAGTAGTACCTTTCTTGTATCCTCGTGAGCTTGCGAGAAACACTGAGGTGCCCTGCCGTCGGATCGTCGTGCAGGGCCTGCAGAAGTTCTGGTCGCAGAGCTGAAGGCACCACAAGGAGGTACTTAGCTCGAAGCGGTTAAAAGTTGTTCTTTTTTAGAAGACCGTTTCGTAGAAAGAACGACGCAAGTGCGCGCTTGAATACCTTCGGGACATCGGCGGTCCTGAATTCGAGGTATTTTATTAGGACCTTAAGTTCCGGATCGGCCCGCTGTCGTTCAGCGAAGTCGTCGGTAGTTATCTTTCCCAAGAAGTAGTCGTCATCCAAGTCGTCGGGTAGCGGTTGGTCGACAGACGCACGAGAGAGACAGTCGGCGTCGGAGTGTTTTTTGCCAGACTTGTAAATGACAGTAATGTCATATTCTTGAAGTCTCAGGCTCCATCGTGCGAGGCGACCTGAGGGGTCTTTCAAGGTGGCTAGCCAACACAATGCGTGGTGGTCGCTCACAACTTTGAAGGGCCTGCCGTAGAGGTAGGGGCAAAATTTCGATGTAGCCCAGAAGATGGCGAGGCACTTTTTTGTTGTGCAATAGTTTGCTTCTGCTTTGGATAGCGATTGGCTGGCGTAACTAATAACTATTCAAGTCCGTCAGCCCTCTGCAGAAGAATGCCGCCAAGACCTACGCTGCTTGCGTCAGTATGTATTTCTGTCTCGGCGAATTCGTCGAAATGGGCAAGTAACGGAGGCGTCTGGAGGCGATGTTTAGGGTCCTGGAAAGCGTGTTCCTGTGGCGTTTCCCACTTGAACTCCACGTCGGCCTTGGTAAGGTTAGTGAGAGGATCGGCGATGCGGGCGAAGTTTTTCACGAACTGCCTATAATAGGCGCACAGGCCCAGAAACCGGTGCACGGCCTTCTTATCAGTGGGCGGCGGGAAGTCGGCGACGGTGACTGTTTTCCGTGGTTTGGGAAAAACTCCAGACTTGCTGATAACGTGCCCCAGAAACAAGAGCTCCTCATACGCAAATCTGCACTTTCCTGGCTTCAGTGTGAGTCCGGACGTCTTGATGGCTTGAAGTACAGCTTCAAGGCGCCGAAGATGCTCGTCCAAACTCGAGGAAAACACGACGACGTTGTTCAAGTACACAAGGCACGTCTGCCACTTAAATCCCGCCAGTACTGTATCCATAACGCGTTGAAAAGTTGCAGGCGCTGAGCAAAGGCCGACAAGCATCACCTAAAACTCAAAGAGGCTGTCCGGTGTTATAAACGCCGTCTTCTCTCGGTCTCTTTCATCGAGTTCCATTTGCCAATAGCCAGTCTTGAGGTCCATTGACGAAAAGTACTTGGCGTTATGGAGCCGATCAAGTGCGTCGTCTATTCGTGGGAGGGGATACACGTCCTTTCTTGTGATTTTGTTCAGGCGGCGATAATCGACGCAGAAACGTAGGGTCCCATTCTCTTTCTTCACTAACACCACGAGGGATGCCCATGGACTCTAGAACGGCTGGATAATGTAATCCCGCCGCATCTCATCAACTGGTCTCTTCATGGCCTCACGTTGTCGCGTCGAAACCCTGTATGGACTCTGACGGAGTGATCTGGCGTTTTCTTCGGTTATGATGCGATGTTTCGTGATTGGGGTCTGCCGAATTTTCGATGACGACGAAAAGCAATCTTTGTATTGCAGGAGCAGGGCCTCGAGCTGTTCTTGCTTATCGTTCGGAAGTCTGGGGTTGACGTCGAAAGCTATGGGAGGGGCTTGGTTCCTCTGAGCAGGTTCCGCAGAATCGGCGAGGGCGAAAGCACTGGTGGCTTCGACAATTTCTTCGATGTATGCGACCTTTGTTCCTTTGTTCACATGTTTGTACTCATTGCTGAAATTCGTAAGCATAACCGTTGCTTTGCCTCCCCGCAGCTCTGCAATTCCTCTTGCGACGCAAATATTTCGGGTGACCAACAGATTCTGACTGTCTTCAATGACGCCTTCCAAGTCTGGTGATTTAGGAGCGCCGACTTGAATAATGACGCTTGAGCGAGGCTTAATGGTGACTTGTTCTTCCAGCACATTCAAGGCATGGTGTCCTGACGTCGTGCGCGGCGGTAGTGCTTCTTCTGTGGATGGCTTATCGACTTTGTCTTTAGGTTGATGACAGCACCATGGAGGCATAAGAAGTCCATGCCAAGGATGACATCTCTCGAGCAACGCTGTAGGACTACGAAGTCTGTAGGTTAAATAGGCGTTTCGAGATGACCTCCAGCTGTGCGGATTTCAGGGCCTTTCCAAGCTGTCCTAACTTTCTTTCACTTCGCGGCGAACGACCCACTGATGACAGAATAGTCGGCTCCAGTATCGTTGAGAGCGGTCACACTGTGGCCGTCGATAAAACGTCGAGGTCGCTAGTTCGCCGTCTCGCATTACAGTTAGGGCGTGGCATCGGGTCACGGCTGCGTCGGCTTGTTCCGCTGCTTCCATGTTGCGTCGTCAGGCCACCTTCGGTAAGTGAGCTTTCGCCGTCAGGGCTTTGCCTGGTTGGCGTTGTGTTCGGAAAGCTCCGTCGCGGCGTCGTCGTCGTCGGAGGATCTTCGGTAGTTCGTCGCACAGCAACCGCACCCCCACCGGTTGCTGCCCTTAGTTCCCCGGATACGGTCTAGGAGACCGGCCCCGCGTTGGGCCGGAGTACTGCCGGGGGTGCGGTGACATGCAGCGGCTGGGCGACGGCGAACGGGAAGGACTTCGCGGTGTCCATTGAGTTCCTGTCTGGTAGTCGGCGATGTCACGTGGCCGTTCCCTTGGCTGAGGACGTGGTGCATCGACGGCGAAGCCACGCAGTCCCATCTGTCGGTACTGGCAACGGCGGTGAGTGTGCCGGGCCTTGCCGCAGTGGTAGCACAGCGGGCGGTGGTCAGGGGTGCGCCAAACGTCGGTTTTCCTCGGCGCACTGCGCTGGCCCGCCGGCGCACGGTAGGTCGTCGGTGGGGGTGGTGGCGGCGGTGGTGTCTGGCGACAGAAGTGCGATGGGGCAGCGTTTTGGCGTGCGCGTGGAGGAGGGGCGAGGCGGCGTGCTGCAGCAGCATAGCTTATGACTTGCAGCTGCGGCTGTTGAGGCTGAGGAACGCCCAGCGACTGCTGGATCTCCTGGCGTACGACGTCCACAATGGATTCCACGTGAAGCTGCGCTGAAGGAAGTAATTTTCGTGGTTCCTCTTGCACGATCGCTTGGGTCGTCTCACGCAAGTCAGTGGTTCCGAGCGCTTGAATGTCGGCGTAGCTTGTTGACGAGAAGCTACGGTTATATTGCCGCGTGCGCATCTCGAGCGTCTTCTCTATCGTAGATGCTTCTGAAATTAATTCGGCGACCGTCTTGGGCGGGTTTCTGATCAGGCCGGCGAAGAGTTCCTGCTTTACTCCTCGCATAAGTAGACGCACCTTCTTCTCGGACATGTCGAAGTCAGCGTGGCGGAAGAGTTTAATCATATCTTCCGTGAATATCGCCAGGTTTTCATTTGGCATGTGCATGCGGGTTTCGAGGAGAGCTGCGGCCTTCTCTTTGCGCACCACACTTGCGAAAGCGGTGAGAAACCTGGCGAGAAAGGCGTCCCACGTTGTGAGGCTTCGCTCTTGATTCTCGAACCAAGTCCGAGCAGCATCTTCCAAGGCGAAATACACATGCCGTAGCTTGTCTTCGTCTGTTCAGTCATTGAAGGCGGCGACGCGGTCGAACCTTCCGATCCAGCTTTCCGCGTCTTCTAGTGGCGAACCGCGGAAAGTTGGCGGCTCTTTGGGTTGCTGGAGAAGGAGTGGTGCAGGTAGAACCGGCGTTAACATGGTCGCCGTGGTCGACGTCAACGTCTTGGTTTTCCGAGCCTTGTCCAGTAAAAGCCCGTACTCCTGTGGCAGACCTTGTTGCCTGCGGCTAAATCGCTGCCCGTTGCTGGCGTCGGTGTCTTCACGGCGTGGGCTGGGTTCACGGCTAGATGGAGGCGTCCGGTACATGGAAGAAACAGCACCTCCACCAAATATCACGGGGTTGTGACGTGGCCGAAGACAGGAGGCTTCGTGTTGGGATTTAACTGTTTATTTGGGCGCACCTGTGCCCGGTAAACGGAAAGTTCAATTACAGTAGCAGTCTTGCACAGATAGCAGTCTCGGACTGATAGCGGCAAACGGAGCGTCGGCCTTCGATCAGCAACTGACAAGCAGCGAAGCGCGTCGGCATTTGTACTCTTGCCGTCGAATGTTTTAGCGTTATCGCTGGTGGTGGCGTAGGTTGCAGAACAATCTGTACCGTTCGCACAGTGGGCGTGATCTTACAGAAATGATCTACTACAGTCCGGAGCCTTCTCGAAAACTGCAGGCGCAGTTTGCGCTGAGAATCGTGTGGTGTTTTTGGACGATAACAAAAACTTGGGAAATGGAACGTGGCAATTAGGTGCGAGAGTGTAGGAGAAGGCACGTATATGGCTTCACCGCCCCATCTCTTACCGTTCGCTCTCTCCTTCCTGCACCCCACTTTTTTGTCCGCACGCACCTCACTCTTGACCGCGCACGGGCTTGGCGGTCTAAAGGAAACCCGGAAATGTGTGCTCTAGACGCCGCTGTGAAACGTCAACACCAAGCCGAGAATGCTGTTTCTTTTTGTTGTAGACTTCATATAATTTTTAACTGCGGAAGTTGGATGCTAGAGTTTTACAGAAAAACACCACGTGCGGTGAGCGGCGAAACGGGCTGCCAAGTGTAAAAAAAAACGCAGGGTTTTCCCGTGCTAAACGTCATTATGGACGCTACGCATTGCATTCGCATTTGCTCAAGCTTCCCTTCAGAGAAAAAGGTGCATTTTTTTCAAGTGGCATTGCCGTAGTCCACTTCGTCGTCACCGGTATGGAATGGGGGCCGATCAGCCAGCAGGCTCGTCAGATCCATGAATTCAACTTGACTCTTCACATAAATTAGTGCTGGTTTCTTTCACAAATAGGGAATGACTACCGGCCAGCCAGTAGGCCTGTTGATAAATGGCTTTATTATCACACAAGCAAAAATCAGTGTTAGATTCTCTCACAGTTAGGTAATCATTCTTTATGATGCCGCATTGATACGTGTGTGATACGGATCGTTAGTGCCACCAATGGGCTCGATCATGCATTCCATGCATGATCGGCAGGCTTTCGCGCCACCAAGCGGAGTTCAGGTGCGTCTTATTAGGGACAGTCATCAGGCAGTCGCTTCCTTGTTCGATCGTGCAAGCCTCAGTGTTGATGCGTTAGAAGAAAGCGAACACTACCACTCTGTAAGTTTCCTGCATGAGTGAACAAAAACGGATCCTTCATGACACAATAAATCTGTTTAGTTTCGCCATGAAGTTACGTAGCAAGTTGTGCTTTCGATGTTGGCACACCAAGTCCACATATGAGTTTCACGATTTGTTCTCTAAAGACGTAGGTTAGTAAATGTCGTCGTCTTAATACAGTTGAAGCTTCCCTGAATTTACTTGCAAATGCATTCTTCAATGCTTTCGTAGTGCAGGATTCCCATTTCCCTTAGCATTCTACGAGGAATGTAGTGCGGGCTTGTGGTTTGCTCTTTTTGCTATGTGAAATAAACTAGCGCTGTGCCGCTTGTATTTGCCCGCTTGTTGATACCTAACACCCCACTGCAACCGATTTGCTATTCGGCGTGTTTTTTTTTTCGTGCCGAGATAAACGTAGGGACGTGGTGCTGTTGCTGTTCGAAGGCTGTTTGAAAAGCGTCGCTTAAAGGGACACTAGAGCTGTTCGAAGGCTGTTTGAAAAGCGTCGCTTAAAGGGACACTAGAGGCAACTATTAAGTCGACGTTTATTGTTTTAATAGTGGTCCAAAGACCTCGTAGCATTACGTTTGTGAAAACGAAGGGCTTATTAAAAAAAACTACGTTTTAGTGGTCCGCATCGGGTTGGCGCACATCAAGTTGCCCGTCTCAAAAAGAGAAGGGTCTGAAGGCACTACTGCCGTGCAGGCAGGCTCGGTACATATTTACTCGAAATGCCGTTCCGGTCACACGTTAATTCTATTTCGTAAAAAGTTACGTTTCACGCAAAGAATTTAACAAAGCGTCGTTCATACACTGTACAAAAGCCTAAATATAGCTAACCGTTCATATTGCGACAAATATTTAGGTGGCGAGCTTCCCTTGTTTCGAAAGTATCTTAGTCTCATATACATTTCAGTGCTGCTCATGAGATTGCCTGGTGAAAGTGGCACGATCTCTACGCCCACACGTTCTACCTGTTCACATGCTAGCAAACGGGTTGATCCTCCTTCGGGCGCTATTTTGAATCGCACTGCGTGCAAGCTAAAGTTCGTGGGCGTAGCGATATGTACCGTGAAGGTTCGCCTGAGTGTCAGCTCACCTGTACTTTTTGACTGCCTTGGAATCGGCCGTTATTGCAGGCGGCCGCCCAGACGCTTTGTCATCAATTGTTCGCTATGGGGATGAGCTGCATGCTTACTCGTGGTATTGAGGAGAGCGGCAGATCGAGCCTTCACCACTGCGCTGCAACTGATCCAAACGCATCGTGGTTGCCGGCAATGGCTTCGGTTAATCGTTCCTTGTTTCATCCTGCGCACAATTATATATATTAATGGAAGAAGGAAAATGCGTGTAGTGACGCAAAATTTGATGCGTGCACATGCGTGTTAAATGTGGCGCGCATGGCAGTTCAATCGTGTGATATGTCTACTCACAGGCTGCGCAGCAGAGCGCGGCGCCTTACAGATGCTAGTGGGGACTTTGGCTATTTTCAAAAAGAAAAATCATAGTTTAGTGGTTTAATAGCAACTGTACTTGCAGGAGGCGTTCTAGGATAGTTATAGAGAGTCAATATTACGCGCACCAATGTCCCTTTTATTACTGTGCGGTTGACTACGTGCACACGGGGCTTGATTTTACTACCACGTTCTGCATTTGAAGGCGGGATTGAAGCGTTCTCCAACTTAGTGACGCAGCATTCTGAGCCATCAAGCTCGTTGGAGTGGGCGGTTCCGCAGCATCTTTTATTGTCCCTTGCTATCCAAAGAAAAGGTACTCTTTGACGGCTGCTGTTTCAGCTAAGCAAGCTCTGTACTGAGAAAGCACGAAAGTTCCGCTTTTCCCGCATTCAAAGGGAAAATTTCATTTGCATGCTGGAAGCGAAAAGGCTTATACGAGCCCTTTCCATTCACTCCTGCATTTATGAAAGTTCCATTGCTTACTTGCCAGGGCCAATCAAACAAACAAAAATAGAGGTTATTCTTTGTAACTCAGTGGAACGAAGACGTTTTCTCTCATTTTACTTTTCATTGCTTCCGCCAAGGGTGACTAAAATTTTGCAGCCAAGTTGTCTACTGAACAGCCTGCAGACAAAAAGGTGAAGCGAGATAGGTTAAAAGGCGGCCATAGCAGCTTTTCCTTCAGTTTGAATCAATATGACCCCGACAGAGCTCGAAATTTTTGTGCGACTCGAGAACAAGAGCAGCTGCCTATTTTTAGTTTTTCGAAAAACCATATTTTTGTGTTTCTCTTGCTTATGTGCACAGTTGTGCTCTCTGCATTGTTGTATACGTTACGCCCACATATGTCCATATGCGGAAATGGCGAGCGCATTGTTCATTCGTGCCTGAGCTGTTGCTTATTTTAGTGATTCTGGGACGTTTGCACGAACGGTATTTAAGTTTTATTATCCTCTATCGCTGCTCTAGACATTCTGCTTATTACACGACAGCCAAAATCGGCGACCGAGTTGACGCCTTTATTTCGTTTTATTCTGCCTATTATTTCTTTGTTTTTATCTTCATTTTGTTCACTCTATATACCTGCAGGTGATAATTTCTTTTGCCTATTAAAGGATTTACGTAGTTAATAAATGACAATAGCGGTGATGTTAGTGCAATAAGAAGTAGCCAGGACAGTATTCGAGAATTTATCCACCGTCAGTTTACAAACTATGCTTGGGGGCAGCACTTTCCTTCCGTATGGCCACTTGACGACGCTCGCTTATCCTCCTACCCCGATGCGAGCGAAGCGCAGTCATCACTGAGGCCGTCTTTAAAGTGAATGGCAGATGCGCTGTTTAGTGCTCCAATTTTGAACCTGCCTGTCAAAATAGCCATATCTCGTCGTCCCGCGGTGATTAGCGGTGGCCACCTTTCAGAAATTTCAAAATCACCTATTTCCAAGAAAGACTTGAATTTGCTCTTTTGACCAAAACGCTCACTTCAACTGGTTACAATGTTAATTGCGTTTATATTTATAATTACTACCATAGTTAGTGTTTGTACGAATTAGAAGATGAGTTCTGCCACAATAAAATGAACGATAAAAGTAGCACGCTGATTTTGTCATTCTTTAATTTTTCGATAATAGCGGACCGATTTCCTGAAACACCTCTTGTAGAGGAAGGACCAGCATAGCCTCTCGTTAAGTTTGTATGGTGGCACAGCTAAGGGAAGACGACGCATAGCGACCACTTTCAAAAATCAGCGTTAAAGAAATGAGAGTTTCAAACAAAATACATTTAACAAGGAGCTGCGTACTGCTGCGTCCGCTGAGTACTGTTGCCTATGTAGCATGCAACACCGCAGGTTCTCTGACGAAAGTGCTTCGCGGCGTAAATTGCACCTATTTTTTGGTGGGGACGGTAAAGTGCAATGCACTGACGATGGGTCGATTATTATTGCGATGAGTTTCAAAGAGCTGCCATGTCGAATGGTTATTCGCAGACAAGTGCAGGTATATAAGTCCCCTCGCTGGTTCACTCGTGGAGTCCCCTCGATGGGCATATAAGTCCTCTCTCCAAGACTACGCCTGCAACGTGTGTTGCAAATCACCAGCTGATTTGATGGCACATTCCTTGCACTCATTTCAATGTATCTCGAGAATACCTCACTCCAACTCTTTTTTGTTTCATGCGCCAAAAATGTATATTAACTGGTGCACAAACATCAGTAATGTGGTGACAGCAAGGGAATACTCCAGGTAGTTAAGGCTTCGATTAATCAAAGAGAATTCCATAAGGTATAGCAAAACACAACTTTTGCTGTAAATACTCTTGGCTCCTTTCCACCTTGTACTCTAAAACGCTGTTTCGGTGACGCCTGAGAAGCAGTTGCCGCAACAGCTTTCGCGAATGCTCTCTGTAATTCCCAATAGAGCATTGCAGTTATACTCAGACATTGCTAAGGTTCCGCGTAAGCTCTACAAAATGAATGTATTTTTTAGAACATTGTTCATGTAAATTGAATGCACATAATACATAACGGTAAAATGCTAAAGATAAGTTGTTTTTTGCACCTGGCTTTTATTTTTAGTAAACTTAAATTGGCGAAAGCAGCTCTCAGCCGGTGTGCAAGAGGCAGCGAACCAACTGAAAGCATCGGCTAAGTCGGAGTTGCGCGCCTGTAGCTTTAGCATGCAGCCATCGTGGAAAGCCTCCAGGTAAACATTCACGTGTTACATCCGACAAATATCAGATTGTCGATATTCCTTCATGTGAAACACGAAGGACAACAGGCGCCTTGTACTGATCGTTTCATGAGCAGTAGGAGCTGCCAGCAACAAGGCATTCGCCTTGCGAGTAGCGGTAATAAGTGCATTCAGCTTACCACCACCTGCAAGCGTGAAGGTTGCCAGGGAGAAGGTTGAGAAGGTTGCTAGAGAGCCTTCTTGTGGCTCCCTAGCAATTTTCTCATCTGCCGGAAAAGGCACCATGTAGTGCATGTCAGTGACCCGGAGAGATTGCGCCATATCTGTGTAGGTTTAAGCACACCAGGTCCGCCTCGGTGGAGCGTAGGTAACGCTGCTCGGCTGCTGACCCAAAGGTCACTGGTGCTATGCTGGCCGCGGCGGTATCTTTTCTAGGTGGACGAAGTGGCAGAAGCCTGTGTATTGTGCAAGCTCGCAGTGCACGTTAAAGAACACCAGATGGTTGAAAATTCTGGAGCCCCCTTCTACAGCGTCTCTCATAGTCAGACCTCTTGGTTTTGAGACTTAGACCCCCAGATAATATGGTGATTGAAGCTCGGTGGTAACTACAGCATCCAATTGGGTACTTTTTTTCTGGGTCCTTCAAAAACTGAGACAAAAAATTACAAAATGTTGAACAAGCAAACATACTGCCGAAGGTGTAATGAAAAAAAAATGGTGTTTAGAGCATGGCCTATTGCACTGACAGCAGGGAACACATTATTTTGTTTATAAAAATACAATGATTGCGGCTGACTTTTATGTAACTGTATATAGTTGGAACATGGCTTTCAAGGCAGATAGATAGATAGATAGATAGATAGATAGATAGATAGATAGATAGATAGATAGAAAAGGTAAATTTGCTACGTCTACTCACCCAGAAGAGTTCCTTGTTGGATAAGTTGGTGAATAATTAGTTACCAACAAATAAAAACACAAAACGCTGAACTCGGAAAAAGCATAGCAGCAGAAACAAAGACAGAAAGCAGAGACGTGGCACTAACAACTGACGTTTATTTCGAAAAAAAATGTTCCTGCCAAGCCCGTACAACACGTGCGCATATAACAAATCTAAACAACAAAGCAAGTGTAATCAAAACAAATCACTTCTGTGCTTGAAACAAATATTCTTTTCTGGTGACATAAGCTGAAGGAGATATGATAGTAAATTGCCAATGTGACAAACGTCTTTAATGCACTAGCACATATACCTGGTTGGCACCAAACTTCGGTACTTAGTATCCATCATTGAAAACAACACTACAGTTTACAACCAGCAGTACACTCCATGTAACCATTGACTGCTGAATTGAAGGACCCAATCGAAACCTGGCTGTGCTGGCCACAATTTTCATCGAAAAAGAAAGGCTCTAGACCCATCTGCTGAGACATGGGTACACTTTCCAGGTGGTTGAAATTTCTGAAGTCCTTCACTATGGCATCCCTGATAGTCTTGTATTGTGGTTTTGAACACGTGAAGCCAAGCAAATATTATTGTTATTACATATCACGCAAAATGAAGCAAGCAGATATCACTATGTAGTTATAAAAAATGTCATCATTCCTTCTTTATTCCCCAGATTTAAATAGCAAAATTCCGGAATGCCTTCTGTCAGTTATCATTAACAATGTAAAACATGGTTAATATCACTGTAACATACCACACATGGTTAGGAATTGGCAATATTAGGTGTAATTAAGTATGACTGTAGGAAATCACTTGATTGCACTATGGCATTAGTTTCCAGAAGACAATGAACTAAGGTCAATATCAGAATAAAAACAAAATCATTGATCTACTATAGCCAAAACTTTACAAAAAATGCAAAAAATTCAATTTCTAGTGACTAATTGCCCATGACGCAAAAATTAAAACATGAAATACAAGTCTTCAGGGCACCTTATATGTATAGTTTCGAAGAAATTATATGCTGTGAAAACTTAGGAAGAAGCGCTGATACTTTCAGAAATGTGCTTTGTGCTTGCATTAAAATTCAGCTCTAACAATAGACAATCACCTTTGTAGATAAGTTATGTGTCCAGGGGGACACGAAGTAAGACAAATATGCTGCCAGCTGCCTAATAAACTGAGAATAACAACATTTTCGTGGCAACACCAAGTGGATATTTTTGCCTAGAAAAGTTTGTGGTTGTCGTGTTTCTACACAATCCCACTTGGAAAAATTCTTCGAGTATCTCTATGCCCCAAGATATCCCGCTCCGAACTCTAATGGTGTTTTTTATGATTACACATGCAAGGCAGTGAGAATCCGCAAAATATTACTATCTCGCGGGACGAGCAGTCACTGTTAGCTATCCACCCGGTAAAAAAGGGTAACCATTATAATGTTTGCTAATGGCTTCGACCCATGGTCAGAATATATGCGGTCCATCAAGGAGCAGTAGTTGTGTGCTAGTGCTTACTGTCCTGCATTCATAATGATGCAAGCCGCCACTAAACGTTTATTGCAGGACATCTAAGCACAGGCATGCAATAATTTTTTGTACCCATGTAGAAATGTGACTGGCGGAAATTTTTATTACATTTAGCGACTGGCCTAAATTTTTATTGCATGAATGGGGGTCTGCTGCAGTTTTTATAAAGTTCAATATTGAATCTCTTTCGATGGCACGGCTGACACTGATAATTATTTTTGCACATCGTGTCCCCCAAAACACACTCAGCTATGTGATAAGGTGGCTCTTACCTGCATAATTTACATGACATACGTTTTAAAAGAAAAAAAAGGGCTTAATTTTTAGCACACTGGACATGCGAGCTACTTTAATACAGCCACCAGGTTGCTCATTGAAGTTCCTTCTTCATGGGAAACAGAAGGCACACGCAGCTGCTGTACATATACAGACAACTTTTCCACGAGCTACCATTGATGACAGGCTTGTCTGGAATTCTTTCAGACCCAGTGTGCACAATGAGCATGCATAGGCTGCGATAAAAACGCAGGAAAAAGCAATTCAGTGACATCAGTTTCCTGGCAAAACAGAATACTTCAGTCAACTTAAAAAGATTTGCAACAATATGTCTTAAACTAGCAGGATGTACAAAAACTAAAGATGTCACAAGAAAACGTTTTTGGTGTTCTTGGAAAACACAGTTGCAACGTTATGGAATAATATGCAATTTCCACATCACAGATGTGTCAAACCCATGCTTTAGGTGCCCTCGTGCATAGTGCGTTGTCATGCAAATTTAACGATACCACAAGACAGACATGATAGTATGCACTTTCATCAAGTATCCATTGCAGGTAACATATAAAACTTAAATATGAATTTGATTTGATATATAAGTAATATGGCTTTCTTCAGGATGCTCACATTCGAAAGATTCTATCTATTACATGAAAACTTATTGTCACTAAATTACAAGTGTGTGCTGTTGCACTATCGTCATTATCTTCAATGAGTCTGGTTAGCTAAAAAGACAGTAACACTCACTAGACATCACAGGCTGTCTAATAAAAAAAAGCGAAAATACGTTTAGCTACGTTTCAACACCAAGGTTGGGCGAGGCGCATACAATATTTATTAAACCAAAAAAATAGCAAAATCCAAACATAGTGGGAACAAGCACAGTAAAATCGATGGTGCTTGGACGCTTGGAATAATGACCGAATTGGTGCTCGCACAGTAAGGTATAGCACTTCGGTCGCATTTTATTTATTTATTTATTTATTTAAATACTCTCAATGCCATTTGCGGCGTTACAGAGAGGAGTGGTTACAAGTTAGAGATGGCAGTCTTGAATGATGCATGATCAGGGTTGCTGGCGATGGAGGCAGGAAGGTGGTTCCATTCGGATGAAGTCTTCGGTACGTAGGAGTGGAAGTATATGTTGGTATGGCAGAGTGGCACATGGACTTTGAAGTTATGGTCGATGCGAGATGAAACGTAAGAAGGTGACGAGAACAATGTGCCCTTTATTTCAGGATTCATAAAAAAAATTTTGTGAAAGAGACAGAGTCGGGCCTGTTTCCTCCTGTTAGAAAGGGTAGGAAGGTCTAGAGAATTTTTAATTGATGAGATGCTAGCGGTACGGGAGTAATTAGCGACAATGAAGCGAGCTGAGCGATTTTGGATGGCTTCCAGTGCATTAACAAGTGAACAAGAATGAGGATCCCAGATTGATGAGGCGTATTCGAGTTTAGATCTGACTAGTGTTTTATAAAGAAGAAGTTTTAATGAAACAGGTGCTAATGAAAAGTTACGGCGCAAGAAGCCGAGAGTGCGGTTAGCATTGTTAATCACATAACTGACATGATTATTCCATGTTAAATTGTTATCTATGTGAACACCTAGATATTTGTAAGTATTGACAGACGACAACAGAAAATTAGAAATTGAATAAACAGGGCTAGTGCAGTCAGTACTTCCTCGAGAGATCCTCATTATTTTACACTTGTCAATATTTAGTTTCATTGACCAGAGTGAGCACCAAGATGTAATGTTGTCAAGATCAGATTGAAGTAGTGATGAATCATGAGAGTTAGTTATTATGCGGTAGATGACACAATCGTCGGCAAATAGCCTGATTGTTGATGTAATGCTAGATGGAAGGTCATTAATATAAATTAGAAAGAGTAAGGGTCCAAGGACAGAACCTTGCGGCACACCAGAGATTACTGAACAATTGCGTGAGTCATGATCGTTAGCTGTTACATGTTGGGTTCTGTTAGATAAGAAGCATTCGATCCATCGTAATGTGTTTGAGTCAATATTTAGCATGCTTAGTTTTAGTAGGAGTAAACGGTGAGAAACGGTGTCAAAAGCTTTTTGAAAATCAAGGAAAATGCAATCGATAATGGAGCCAGTGTCAGAAGCTGAAAATAAGTCGTTGGTGAAGAGAAGTAGTTGGGTTTCACATGAGTAGTGTTTCCTAAAACCATGCTGACTGTTATGAAAGAAGTTATTTTCTTCGAGAAATATAATTAAGTTAGAATAGAGTATGTGTTCGAGAAGCTTACATGGAATACTAGTCAAAGTGATGGGCCTGTAGTTAGAAGGATTAGATGAGTCACCTGGTTTAGGCACAGGAACCACCTTCCCCGCCTTCCAGTCACTGGGCAATGAGGCATTTTGTAATGACTGTGAAAAGAGCTGTGAAAAAATGACTTAAAATATTTGTTAGAAAATGCCGTCCAGGTATAACGAATGGCTCAGAACACGTGAGTTGTGGCCGCATCAGGTAATATATTATGCAGGTGTATGCCGCATGCGCGAGTTTTACTAAACGAGCTGCATGAAAACCTAAGTGTAAGGCAACCTTTGCGAGCCCTACCTAAGACGATGCAACGCACTGCACACGAACATGCATCGAGTATCACGGTAGTTTTTAAAGACGCGTGCTGGTCCGGGTGCATACACCGGCATGCATTCGGCCACTTGCAAGAAAAAAACTAGCTCTGATAGAAGTCAAAACGCATAACAATACGGCAGCTGTTTAAAATGGAACGTACAGCGTATCAAACTGCTGTAGACATGTTCACCTCAACAGCGTCCAATCAATATGACGGGCTTACGTGCCCTAGCCATGATCAACGCCTACAGCTTACAAATGCCTCAGAATTATTAAACAAAAATAGTGGTTACTCGCGAGCAGGGCCCCCCTCCAACACCGCTGCCGACAGAGGCGGCCGCCGCCAATCCTCAGCTCAAATCTGTTGCCGAATTCCCGCTGAGCGTGCATGCTTCACACTCCGTGCACAAGAAAAATCGTCCGTGCTTACGTTCGCTACACTTTCCCCCTCGTGAAATGCCACAGACAAACTGGCTCACCACGTCCACAAAAGTTCACTTATCATGCACATGGTACGGAAAGCGTGGTGAACGCGGTGGTAACTGAGCGCGCACAGCAGCAATGAGGTACATGCCTGGCGAGTGCTCCACGATTCGAAGCCACACGTTCTCGCTTGAGTGCAGCGCATCTTCTTAATCAGCAGCCCTTGCAGAACACAAAACACGAACACAGAACGCAAGCACATTTTATACACGATATAAATTGTCTGAAACACGACCCTTCAAGAGGCGGTTGTCGGTCGAGCAGCAGTTAGCACGTCCAATCAAGTCAAATGATTAGAGCTGCGCAGACGCACACCGCATTTGCGAATCTTAATTTCTTAATGCCGATTAAAAAAGCGTTGTTCTGGTATTGAAATATGTGAAAAGTATGTACATAAAAACTATATAAAAACATGAAGCGTAGAATATTTATTTTGAAAAAAAGAAAAAAAAATTGAAACTTTTACGCCCGAAACTCAAAACTTTTACTTAAGGTAAACAGATACCAAATGCAAAGTATACGATGTGGCAAGATGTATATATATATATATATATATATAGATATATATATATATATATATTGATTGATATGTGGGGTTTAACGCCCCAAAACCACTATATGATTAAGAGAGACGCCGTAGTGGAGGGCTCCGGAAATTTAGACCACCTGGGGTTTTTTAACGTGCACCCAAATCTGAGCACACGGGCCTACAACAATTCCGCCTCCATCAGAAATGCAGCCGCCGCAGCCGGGAATCGAACCCGCGCCCTGCGGGTCAGCAGCCGAGTACCTTAGCCACTAGACCACCGCGGCGGGGCATATATATATATATATATATATATATATATATATATATATATATATATATATATATATATATATATATTGTCACAGAGTCGTGACGCGGCCGAAGACAGGAGACTTCGTGTTGGGATTGAACTGTTTATTTGGGCGAACCTGTGCCCGGTAAACGGAAAGTCCAATTACAGCAGCAGTCTTGCACAGATAGCAGTCTCGGACTGATAGCGGCGAACGGAGCGTCGGCCTTCGATCAACAACTGACAAGCGGCGAAGCGCGTCGGCATTTATACTCTTGCCGTCGAATGTTCTAGCGTAATCGCTGGTGGTGGCGTAAGTTCCAGAACAATCTGTACCGTTCGCACAGTGGGCGTGATCTTATCGAAATGATCTACTACAGTCCGGAACCTTCTAGAAAACTGCAGGCGCGGTTTGCGCTGGGAATCGTGCGGTGTTTTGGGACGATAACAAAAACTTGGGAAATGGAACGTGGCATTGCCCCCCTCTGAAAAAAGGCATCGTCCCGATGCTTAAACTAAAGATGAAAGTACAATAATAATGCAAGAAAGTACAATGAATAAATTACGATACAACATTAATACAAAAAACAGTAGTTCAGTTTGTTAACGCGCATGAAACGGCTTGAGGCACGCGGCATGAACGACTTAAGGTCGCGATCGGCGTCGTTGAGAGTTCGTGATGCCGTCGGGGACAACCTCGTAATCAAGTGGGCCGAGCCGTCGAACCACCCTGTACGGTCCGAAGTACCGTCGCAGAAGCTTTTCACTTAGTCCACGTCGGCGTATCGGCGTCCACACTCAAACACGTTCACCGGGCTGGTATTCCACGAAACGTCGTCGAAGGTTGTAACGGTGGCTGTCGGTCGTCTGTTGATTCTTGATACGGAGACGCGCAAGTTGTCGGGCTTCTTCGGCGCGTTGAAGGTACCCACTCACATCGAGGTTTTCTTCGTCGGTGACGTTGGGCAACATGGCATCGAGCGTCGTTGCCGGGCTCCTTCCGTAGACGAATTTGTATGGAGATATCTGCGTCGTCTCCTGCACCGCCGTGTTGTATGTGAAGGTCACATACGGAAGAATGGCGTCCCACGTCTTGTGTTCGACCTCGACGTACATTGACAGCATGTCGGCGATCGTCTTGTTAAGCCGCTCGGTGAGGCCGTTGGTATGTGGGTGGTACGCTGTCGTCCGGCGGTGGTTTGTTTGGCTGTATGCCAAGATTGCTTGAGTTAAGTCGGCAGTGAATGCCGTTCCTCTGTCGGTGATAAGGACCTCCGGGGCGCCATGACGTAGAACGATATTTTCGACGAAGAATTTAGCTACCTCGGATGCACTGCCTTATGGCAGGGCTTTTGTCTCGGCGTTGCGGGTGAGGTAGTCGGTAGCTACCACGATCCACTTGTTTCCGAAAGCCGACGTCGGGAACGGCTCCAGTAGGTCCATACTAATCTGCTGGAAAGGTCGGCAAGGTGGATCAATTGGCTGCAGAAGTCCCGCTAGCCTTGTCGGCGGTGTCTTGCGTCTCTGACAGTCCCGGCATGTTCTCATATAACGAGTGACGTCGGTGGTAAGACGTGGCCAGTAGTACCTTTCTTGTATCCTCGCGAGCGTGCGAGAAACACGGAGGTGCCCTGCCGTCGGATTGTCGTGAAGGGCCTGCAGGAGTTCTGGTCGCAGAGCTGAAGGCACCACAAGGAGGTACTTAGCTCGAAGCGGTGAAAAGTTTTTCTTTTGTAGAAGACCGTTTCGTCGAAAGAACGACGCAAGTGCGCGCTTGAATACCTTCGGGACTTCGGCGGTCCTGCCTTCGAGGTGTTCTATTAGGACCTTAAGCTCCATGTCGGCCCTCTGTCGTTCAGCGAAGTCGTCGGTAGTTATCGTTCCTAAGAAGTAGTCGTCATCCGGGTCGTCGGGTAGCGGTTGGTCGACAGGCGCACGAGAGAGACAGTCGGCGTCGGAGTGTTTTTTGCCAGACTTGTAAATGACAGTAATGTCATATTCTTGAAGTCTCAGGCTCCATCGTGCGAGGCGACCTGAGGGGTCTTTCAAGATGGCTAGCCAACACAATGCGTGGTGGTCGCTCACAACTTCGAAGGGCCTGCCGTAGAGGTAGGGGTGAAATTTCGACGTAGCCCCGATGATGCCGAGGCACTCCTTTTCTGTTGTGAAATAATTTGCTTTTGCTTTGGATAGCGATCAGCTGGCGTAACTAATAACCCTTTCAAGTCCGTCAGCCCTCTGCACAAGAACGGCGCCAAGACCTACGCTGCTTGCGTCAGTATGCATTTCTGTCTCGGCGAATTCGACGAAATGGGCAAGTAACGGAGGTGTCTGGAGGCGATGTTTAAGCTCCTGGAAAGCG
Source organism: Rhipicephalus annulatus (assembly GCA_013436015.1). Classification (NCBI taxonomy): domain Eukaryota; kingdom Metazoa; phylum Arthropoda; class Arachnida; order Ixodida; family Ixodidae; genus Rhipicephalus; species Rhipicephalus annulatus. Next base: position 159,318 of record WOVY01000054.1, on the reverse strand, counting down.
TGTTCCTGCGGCGTTTCCCACTTAAACTCCACGTCGCCCTTGGTAAGGTTAGTGAGCGGATCGGCGATGCGGGCGAAGTTTTTCACGAACCGCCTATAATAGGCACAAAGGCCCAGAAATCGGCGCACGGCTTTCTTGTCAGTGGGCGGCGGGAAGTCGGCAATGGCGGATGTTTTCCGTGGACCGGGACGAACTCCAGACTTGCTGATAACGTGCCCCAAAAACAAAAGCTCCTAATACGCAAATCTGCACTTTTCTGGCTTCAGTGTGAGTCCGGAAGTTTTGATGTCTTGAAGTACAGCTTCAAGGCGCCGAAGATGCTCGTAGAAACTCGAGGAAAACACGACGACGTCGTCCAAGTACACAAGGCAAGTCTGCCACTTCAATCCTGCCAGTACTGTATCCATAACGCGTTGAAACGTTGCAGGCGCTGAGCAAAGGCCGAAGGGCATCACCTTAAACTCGAAGAGGCCGTCCGGTGTTATAAACGCCGTCTTCTCTCGGTCTCTTTCGTCGACTTCGATTTGCCAATAGCCAGTCTTGAGGTCCATTGACGAAAAGTACTTGGCGTTATGGAGCCGATCAAGTGCGTCGTCTATTCGTGGGAGGGGATACACGTCCTTTCTTGTGATTTTGTTCAGGCGGCGATAATCGACGCAGAAACGTAGGGTCCCTTCCTTTTTTTTCACTAACACCACGGGGGATGCCCATGGACTTTTGGACGGCTGGATAATGTCATTCCGCAGCATTTCATCAACTTGTCTCTTCATGGCCTCACGTTCTCGCGTCGAAACCCTGTACGGACTCTGACGGAGTGGTCTGGCATTTTCTTCGGTTATGATGCGATGTTTCGTGATTGGGGTCTGCCGAATTTTCGATGACGACGAAAAGCAATCTTCGTATTGCAGGAGCAGGGCTTTGAGCTGCTGTTCTTGCTTATAGTTCGGAAGTCTGGGATTGACGTCGAAAGCTATGGGAGGGGCTTGGTTCCTCTGAGCAGGTTCCGCAGAATCGGCGAGGGCGAAAGCACTGTTGGCTTCGACAATTTCTTCGATGTATGCGACCGTTGTACCTTTGTTCACATGTTTGTACTCATTGCTGAAATTCGTGAGCATAACCGTTGCTTTGCCTTCCCGCTGCTCTGCAATTCCTTTTGCGACGCAAACATTTCGGGTGACCAACAGATGCTGACTGCCTTCAACGACGCCTTCCAAGTCTGGTGATTTAGGAGCGCCGACTGAAATAATGACGCTTGAGCGAGGCGGAATGGTGACTTGTTCTTCCAGCACATTCAAGGCATGGTGTCCTGCGTCGTGCGCAGCGGTAGTGCTTCTTCTGTGGATGGCTTATCGACTTTGTCTTTAGGTTGATGACAGCACCATGGAGGCATAAGAAGTCCATGCCAAGGATGACATCTCTCGAGCAACGCTGTAGGACTACGAAGTCTGTAGGATAAATACGGCCGTTAATGGCGACTTTCGCTGTACAGATTCCTGCAGGTGTTACGAGATGACCTCCAGCTGTGCGGATTTCAGGGCCTTTCCAAGCTGTCCTAACTTTCTTTAACTTCGCGGCGAACGACCCACTGATGACAGAATAGTCGGCTCCAGTATCGACGAGAGCGGTCACACTGTGGCCGTCGATAAGAACGTCGAGGTCGCTAGTTCGCCGTCTCGCATTACAGTTAGGGCGTGGCGTCGGGTCACGGCTGCGTCGGCTTGTTCCGCTGCTTCCATGTTGCGTCGTCAGGCTACCTTCGGTAAGTGAGCTTTCGCCATCAGGGCTTTGCCTGGTTGGCGTTGTGTTCGGAAAGCTCCGTAGCGGCGTCGTCGGAGGATCTTCGGTAGTTCGTCGCAAAGCAACCGCACCTCCACCGGTTGCTGCCCTTAGTTTCTCGGATACGGGCTAAAAGACCGGCCCCGCGTTGGGCCAGAGTACTGCCGGTGGTGCAGTGACGTGCGGCGGCTGGGCGACGGCGAACGCGAAGGGCTTCGTGGTGTCCACCGAGTTGCTGTCAGGTAGTCGGCGATGTCACGTGGTCGTTCTCCTGGCTGTGGACGCGGTGCATTGACGGCGAAGCCACGCAGTCCCATCTGTCGGTACTGGCAACGGCGGTATGTGTGTCCGGCCTCGCCGCAGTGGTAGCACAGCGGGCGATGGTCAGGGGTGCGTCAGGTGTCAGTCTTCCTTGGTGCACTGCGCTGGGCCGCTGGCGAACGGTATGACGTTGGTGGGGGTGGTGGCGGCGGTGGCGTCTGTCGACGGAAGTGCGACGGGGCGGCGTTTTGGCGTGGACGGGGAGGAGCGTTGTGGCGCAGTGCAGCGGCGTAGCTCATAGCTTCCGGCTCGGGCAGCGGTGCGTGGGACAGTTGAAGCGATTGCCGAACTTCTTCTCGCACAATGTCGGCGATTGAATCCACTTGAGGCTGCGCCGAAGGCAACAGCTTGCGCAGCTCTTCCCGCACGATCGCTCGGATCGTTTCACGCAGGTCTCCGGAGTTACTGGCTTGAGCAGCAGCGCAGTCTGCAGTCAGGCGACGATTATACTGTCTAGTGCGCATGTCCAGTGTCTTTTCAATAGTGGTCGCTTCGGCTACAAATTCTTGGACGCTTTTCGGTGGGTTTCTCATCAGTCCCGCAAAGAGCTCCTGTTTGACCCCTCGCATAAGGAAACGAACTTTTTTCTCGTCAGGCATGTCTGGGTCAGCTTGACAGAATAGTCGGGTCATTTCTTCTGTGAAAATGGCGACATTTTCATTTGGTAGCTGAACCCGAGTCTCTAATAAAGCAGCGGCCCTCTCTTTGCGAGCGACGCTCGCGAACGTTTGCAGAAATGCGCCGCAGAAAACATCCCACGTTCGGAGCGTGGACGGCTCCGAACGTGGGTTCGGAGCCGTCCACGGTTCGGAGCTGGGTTCGGAGCTGGGTTCACGGCTTGACGGGGGCGTCCGGTACATGAACGAAGCAGCACCTCCTCCAGATGTCACAGAGTCGTGACGCGGCCGAAGACAGGAGACTTCGTGTTGGGATTGAACTGTTTATTTGGGCGAACCTGTGCCCGGTAAACGGAAAGTCCAATTACAGCAGCAGTCTTGCACAGATAGCAGTCTCGGACTGATAGCGGCGAACGGAGCGGCGGCCTTCGATCAACAACTGACAAGCGGCGAAGCGCGTCGGCATTTATACTCTTGCCGTCGAATGTTCTAGCGTTATCGCTGGTGGTGGCGTAGGTTCCAGAACAATCTGTACCGTTCGCACAGTGGGCGGGATCTTATCGAAATGATCTACTACAGTCTGAACCTTCTAGAAAACTGCAGGCGCGGTTTGCGCTGAGAATTGTGCGGTGTTTTGGGACGATAACAAAAACTTGGGAAATGGAACGTGGCAATATATATATATAAGCAAAGAAGCTGGTACACGAACGAGAAAGCAAGCAGTTCCTTTAATAATTTACGTTTCGGCCGTGGCACGGCCTTCGTCAGAGAATGAAAAGTGAACAAGTCTTATGCCACATTTAAAGGCCATTGCTATCTCAAAAAAAAAACGTCAGGAGTTCAAAATCAAACATCAGTGACTATTCATTTTCATTAATTTTGTAACAAAATAAGTGCTACAGTTGAGGGCACATATGAATAGGAAGCCATCGCATCCGTGAAACATACAAACCAGTAAAACGATGATGAGGTCGCGAAGGAGACACGAGAGATTAGGGCTACATGCGTGGTAAAACAGATATCAATCGCATCTAGTTCGGCACGGCACACACCAAAGTACTGAAATATTTCCCCCAAAATTTTTTACAAGACACCATGGTCGTTATACAGATTATAAAACTTGCGACTTTAATGCAATATGCGGTGGTAAAAAAAGAGGGCCGCATTAGGAAGAAAATGTGTTTGACGGGAGGGGAGAAATAGTGTATGAATATGATAAACTTTGTCACCCACAAAGAAAAAGAAAGGCTACCCGTCCGATGCTTTCATTCATGCCAGCATGAACACTAATGAATTTATTTATGATGTAGGTTCTGCGAACTTCTCGTTCATGATGAGTTTTAAATCCAGACTGTAGTATGGTAGCCTTGATGTTTACAAAGGGGTGACCTGGCATCTGGGCAAGTTTTGATTCTGGAGGATGAGGTAGGTTCGAAGCGCGGGCTCTATGAATTTTAAAGCGTAATCTGAATGACGTTTTGGTGTGACCGATGTATTGCTAGTGGCATTTGGAGCACTCAAGCATGTACACAATATTAGCGCTGTCGCAAGTGAAGTCTCCATTGATTCTCATGGTAAAGCTTGAAGCGCTGCTCGTTACGGAGTGAGAAGTTGTCATGTGTTGGCATACCTTACAACGGGGCTTATTGCAAGGGTGACAGCCAACATAACTCGGTGCCCCGCTGCAGTGGTCTAGTGGCTAAGGTACTCGGCTGCTGACCCGCAGTTCGCGGGTTCGATTCCCGGCTGCGGCAGCTGCATTTGCGAAGGAGGCGGAAATGTTGTAGGCCCGTGTACTCAGATTTAGGTGCACATTAAAGAACCCCAGGTGGTCCAAATTTCCGGAGCCCTCCACTACGGCGTCTCTCATAATCAAATGGTGGTTTTGGGACGTTAAACCCCACAAATCAATCAATCAATCAACATAACTCGGTCGGTTGTTTATTTTGGACGAAGTTAAGGTATCACGCAGGTTTCGCGTTCGGCGATAAACCACCTTAGGTGGTTCCGCAAAGATGTCCTTAGGCGGTCACTTTGAATCAAGAAGTTGTGGTGTTTCTTCAGAATGTTGGTTACATTCGGAGCTGATGCTGAGTGCGTTAAAATCAGATTTACACTGTTACGTGACGAGATCGTTGATGGTTTATGATACCCGTGAACAAATAATCGCGGTTGAGTTTTCGCCTAATTGAGGGCGTCGTCAATGATTTGTGAGGGGTATCTCTGTCTGGTTAGTGCACCTCGAAGCTACTCACAGTTGTGAACGAATTCATTTTCTTCGGAGCAGATACGTCTAAAACGAATGGCCTGACTGTATGAAAAGCTGATTTTGCAGTGTTTTGTGTGGATACTTTGAAAATGAAAGTATTGATGTTTGTCAGTCGGCTTCTTGTACAGCTTCGTCGTAAGTTTCTGATGGTGCAGTGTTACCGTGACATCAAGGAAGTTGTCGCTGATAGCCTAGTATGAATGCGAAAACGAGATATTTGGATGGGCATTATTGAAATCCTTGATAAAAGAAAGAAGATTGAATTCACCATTGTGCCATATTAAAAGATATAGTAGAAAAGCCTCAAGTCACGGCGTGAAAGGAAGATCGCGAATGCTACTGCACCTAAAGGTTTGCGCCTGGTTTTGAAACCTGCGGTCTCTTAAATGTCAAGTACACAATTTGTGAAGTGGAATGAGACGCCTAATCAAGCTTTTCTTGAATTAAACCATATTGTTTTCAATCATTATGAATTGTTCACAAAAGTTTTTGCTAATAAGGAAATACCGCTGCGTTCCGCCCATGCTCTTAGCACTGATGAAGACAGTGCACTTCATACGTATGAGCAGAAAAAGTTTAATGAAATTAACTGGATCAAGCAGAAGAAAAGGACTCCAGATAACATTCCAGCTACACTTCACTGCGAATGGCATTGGAACCTTGAACGCCCTGAAATTGAAAAACCAGGCAAACATTAAACCAATATATTGAATTTATCAAGATACCAGTTAACCTTTGAAGAATTCAGGGTTTTGTCACTAGGGCTGAACTATTGTCCCCCAACTGGAGGCTACATTGACTTTCAGATTATAGTCAATCTTCACAACTTTGAAAGAAACATGCGATTGCGCGAGTACTTCTTTGATCGCCAATCGACTGAACAAATCAGTCCCACGTTACCTAGTGGTAAGCATTGGACTCCACCTTCATGGCGACATAAGTGCCTCGACTTCAACGTACGAGCCGTACAGCAAGACATACTTAAAGCGTACGAAAATCGTTCACCTTTCCGTCATAATCTGAGCTTTAAGGGGACTCAGGCTATTGAGGCAATGGCAAGTCGCAGCGACATTGTAATCAAGCCGGCAGACAAAGGTGGTGCAGTTTTCGTAATGGATGCTAAATGTTACATTGACGAAGCCCAGAGGCAACTTAACGATACGACATACTACAGACGCCTTAGCAGTGACCCAACAGAACAATTCAGATGCACTGTCAGTGATGTTGTGGCCGACCTTGTGAAAGAAAACAAAATCGCTCATTCAGCGTTGCGTACGCTTATTCTCCTGTGCTTGGTGGCGTGTATGTTTTACACCCTGCCTAAAATTCATGAAGAAAACAATCGCTGTAGACCAATCGTGTCTGGAATAGGCACAGTCACTGGGAACATCTCACACTTTGTTGATAGCATTATCTCTTCCAATCACATTTCATTCATATATCAAAGACACGAACGACTTTCTAGACGATAACAAAGATTTACATATTCCTGTTGGCTCTTTTTTGGTAATTCTGGATGTTTGCTCCTTGTACACATATTCCGCACTCTGATGGTATCGGGGCTGTTGTGCGCGCGTACAACGAGTCTGATTTCAATAAAGCAGTTGATTCATCCACAATTGCCACGCTTCTTGAGTTAAATCTCGAAATAAACAATTTCGAGTTCAATGGTCAACATTAGGTCCAGGTTAGTGGGACTTCTTTGGGCACTAGGATTGGCCGTAATTACCCAAATATCTTTATGTGCCTCCTAGAAAACGAGTTCCTTTCACGCTGTGACTTGAAGCCTTTCTACTACAAACGTTTTATTGATGATAAATATGGCACCATGGGGAATCCGATCTTCTTTCTTTTATTGAGGATTTCAATAATGCCCATCCAGATATCTAGTTTTTGCATTCATACTCAGCTATTAGTGTCAATTTCCTTGATGTCACAATAACACTGCACCATCAAAAACCTACGACAAAGCTGTACAGGAAACCGACTGAAAAACACCATTACCTTCATTTTCAAACTAGCCACACAAAACACTGCAAAACCAGCATTCCATACAGCCGTTCCATTTGTTTTTCCGTTCATGCTTGAGTGCTCCACATGCCACAAGCAATACATCAGTCACACCAAAACGTCATTCAGATTACGCTTTAACAACAATAGAGACCACGTTTCTAACTTACCTGATCCTCCACTATCAAAACATGTCCAGATGCCGGGTCACCCCTTTGTAAACATCAAGGCTACAATACTACAGTCTGGATTTAAAACTGATCATGACCGAGAAGTTCGCGAATCCTAGCTCATAAAAATTCATTAGTATTCACGCTGGCACAATTGAAAGCATCGAACGGGTAACCTTTCTTTGTGGTTGACAAATTTCATTATATTCATACACTATTCCTCCCCTCCCATAACACACATTTTTCCTTAATGCGCCCCACTTTTTTTAACACCTCATATTGCATTAAAGTTGCACAATCTATATTAATATCATGGTCATGGTGACTTGTAAAAATTTGTTTTCGTAATAATTCAGTACTTTGAAGTGTGCCGTGCCGAACTAGATGCGATTGATATCTGTTTTGCCACGCATGTGGCCCTAAGCTCTCGTGTCTTCTTGGCGGCCTCATCATCATTTTACTGGTTTTTATGTTTCACCGATGCGATGGCTTCCCACTCATATGTGGGTTAAGTTGTAGCACTTATCTTGTTACAAAATGAATTAAAATGAATTGTCACTGATGCTTGATTTCGAACTCCTGACTTTTTTGAGATATAAGTGGCCCTTAAGATCGGCTTATGCCTTGTTCCCTTTTCATTTTCGGACGAAGGCTGTGCCACGGCCGAATCGTATATCTATAAAGGAACTGCTTCCTTTCTCGTACGTGTAGCAGCTTCTTTTCTTAAACGTACCAGGCCCCCTGAACCTACCCACTGAATATATACTTACATACGTATATATATATATATATATATATATATGCCTTGAAGCAAAGCCAGACGGATGTTCGACAATAGTTTTTATCGGATGTCCCCTGAACACCTGCTTAGGACTAAGGACGCGGACATTCGGACTTTATTCGGATGTCCGGGGGAGTTTCAATGCCCATTGGGTATCTGCCTGATGCAACAGATAACTTAAAAAGCCCGTTAAATGGGCGGTGAGTTTAGCTGAGGTGAAGCACTAGACAAGAAGTCAAACAAAGCAAAGTGCAGCCTGCACTACTGAATGGTCAGTTAAGCAAATGCGGATAAGCCACTAGATGATTACCGCAGCCGCTGTCAAAATCCAGTTATCCAAGGACACCTGATTGAATGTTCCGCGCCTAATAATTCGGATCAGCTTCACTGAATCAGCTGATAAAACACGCAGTGAATGGGACAGTCTTTCGTGTTATAATATCATAAAATTCCTGAAGATAACAATGTTGCCCGTAACAAGAAAATAAAATAGGGTTGACTGTAAGGTGTCTTTCACTGGATAAATTGGAAAACAGAACAAAAGACGTAGACAACAGCACTATATACGCAGCATACTACAAGGATATCAAAAATATCGCATCTTCGCTGCTTTCATTTTTGTTTAATTGATCAATGAAATATTGTTTCACCCCTTTCACTTGGATCATCTGAACATTCAGTAGATCCATGAGTGATCTAGCGTCTTTGATTGATTGATTGATTTGTGGTGTTAAACGTCCCAAAATCACCATATGATAATGAGAGACGCCGTAGTGGAGGGCTCCGGAAATTTCGACCACCTGGGGTTCTTTAACGGGCCCCCAAATATGAGCACACGATTTTACAACATTTCCGCCTCCATCGCAAATGAAGCCGCAGCAGCCGGGATTCGATACCGCGACCTCCAGGTCAGCAGCCGAGTACCTTAGTCACTAGAGCACCGCGGTGGGGCGATCAAGCGTGCTTATGTTTATGTTTACGGCAAATGGAAACAGTGCAACTTGAGGTTGCATTGACGTCAAAAGAAAAGCTGACAGTTTAGAGCCAACAGCGAGACATTTTGTCATAGTTGTAGAAGACCGGTGTGCTTTAGCTTTTGTACTGTTGAAGTTCAGATAACGAAGTTAAAATGAAAAAAAAAATATCAGCTATAATTTTAGCAATACAAGGATGGTACAGCTTAATATTCCAGCAGCAATGTGTCCCAAACATTGCTTTCTAAAAGAGGCCAAACGATGCACCTCTGTATTGCTAAGAAATATTTGGCGATAAAAACTAATTAGTGCGTTGAATGCACTTGTGTGCATGCGCGTATGTTTGTCCATGAGTGTGTGCGTTTAGGTGTCTCTGTGCATGCGCGCGCCCGCGCGAAAGAAAGAGAGAGAGAAAGAGAGTGTGTGTGTCTTTAACAACATCTTAAAGGACATGGCTGTCCTTTTTTGCATAGCCATAAAAACTAGAGGAGCTAACAGTGCTTTCACAATTCTTTGATAATCAAATGCTGCTTGTATATTATTTTTTGCATTTTGTCACGGAGTAAGCAGAGACTTACTTAAATGCTGAAGCAATACGTGGCGTAGGAAATTTATTATACATATCTTGGAAAAAATGAAGAACTAATACAACTCCCGGTTGTAGAAGTTCAAAATAAGATATACTGAGAAACCTCCTCTGTAGTTGAATAAGGCCCTTTCAATAACGGCGAGCCACTGCAACAGAGCTTTGTGCGTACTAAAGCCGGGAGTTTAGTGTTCCGTGGAATGACACGGTATGACACGACACAGAAAAAGCATGTCTATGCGCCCATATATATATATATATATATATATATATATATATATATATATATATATATATATATATATATATATATATATAAGTAGATGCGCTTTCACATAACAACTGTTTATTGTGCCGACGTTTCGACAGGAACACTGTCTTTTTCAAGGCATGGTTCCTGTCGAAACGTCAACGCAATAAACAGTTGTTATGTGAAAGCGCGTCTACTTTCATATTTATAACCTTGCGGCAACCGAAGTTATTCTTCTGCGTATATATATATATATATATATATATATATATATAGCAGAAGTCGTCCCGTCTAAAGTCATCGTACCTTCGTCTTTCGTCTCGCTGATGACATCGGCAAAACCTTAAAATGTGTCTACGGATACCGCATTAGAAGCAATTCGGCCGCGAAGTGCACCAGGCATTGGAAGGCTGGGAAGATGGTCGTGGTGCAAGTGAGTTGAGCGTACCATGCAATTCGGGCGCTGATAGCTTCATTGGGGTTTGCTGGGGTGCATGTGTCCCAGCAGCGACTTAAGCATAAGTTGGCATGGCCACAGGATACGAACTCGGAACAGGTGTGACTGTCATCGAGGCCAGGCTTTGCTGGGGCGCAGGTGTCGTTGCAGCAACGTGAGCATGACTCGAAATGGGTATTGCATGTGAACTCGGAACTGGTTTACCAGTGATCAAGGCCAGTTCCTCCCTCACGACGTCGCGTAAACTGTTAGCAGGTCGCGTCGTTCGGATTTCAAGGGGGCGAGGTAAAGCCTGTGCATGAAGTTCCTCGCGGATGATAGAGCAGATCAATGCACGCAGCTGTGTTGCATCCATGACTTGAGCTCAGATCAGACATATCAGGTTGCACCCGAGTGGTCTGAAGCTGCTCAAGACGCTGACAGGAAGCGACAACATCGGCTACGGTCTGGGGATTCTGCACCACAAGCGCATGAAAAGCTACAGTCGCAATGCCTTTTAGCAGGTGGCGCACACGGTCGTTTTCCGCCATATATGTGTCGATGCTGCGGCAAAGGAAGGGCTAGAACATCTTCAATGTAAGAAGTGTAAGACTCGCCGGGGCGTTGAATACGTGCACCAAGCCTTTTCTTAGTGATATCCGAGCGCACTGACGGGTTGGCGAAAATCTGGTGGAGCTGGCGTGTAAAGGCGGGTCATGTCGGAAAATCTGTGGCATGGCTGAAAAACGCTTATTCGACGCCGCTCAAGTAGAACTCAACGTGGGTGAGTTTCGCAGGCTCCCCTCAGTTGTTGATAACACTTACGTGGTCATACTCCTCGAGCCAGTCCTCAACCTCTTCACCCGGAAGCCTTGCGAACAGCGGAGGAAACTTTTGAGGGCTGGTGACCAGGTAAGAAGGATTTCTTGGCGATGGGAGCGGTGGCGAAGCTGGCACACTGGGCTGGTTGGCTTGTTACATTACCGAAACGAGGTCGTTTAAGCGGCGGTTTGAACGGAGCTCCAGTGAATAGTTATAGAAAAGGCTGGGGTTGTCCGAGATCGTGAGAGGACGCATTAACTGGGCAACACTCTCCTCCACTTGTAAGATGGCGTCGAGTACCCTCAAGACTCTTCTTCATTGTCTTGAGTATGTGCTCCACAACCTAAACTTGACTGGTGATGATGTGTATGTACAGATGAAAAGAAGATGGGACGCATAAATAATGCTCATATATATATATATATATATATATATATATATATATATATATATATATATATATATATATATAAGATGATTCAACATATGTTAGATCTCATTATATTGTGTCAAAAAGAGGGAAAAACGAACGGTTAGGTACATATATCTTTACCTAATTCATTACCAAGGCTCCCGAAGAAAAACTCACAGTTTAGAGCCAACCGCGAGACATTTTGTTAAAGTGGCAAAAGACCAGTGTGCTTTAGCTTTTGTATTGTTGAAGTTCAGATAACGAAGTTAAAATGAAAAAAAATTATCAGCTATGATTTTACTGGCAGACTAGCGGCAGACTGCTTACTGGTGGCAGACTCGCAGACTGTTGGCAGTGTACTGACAGACTCGGTGGTTTTAGGTTGTATATGAGGGACTATTCGTGAGCTCTCTGCTCGTAATAAGTTCAAGTGCTACGTGACGCTAAACAGGCTCAAAATCAGTGTGCCACACTTGCCGTCCTGGCTACTGGTGGCGCTGACTAACACTTCTACGTTTAAATTCACATATAAATCCAATAAAGTGGCTGGGGGGGGACGGCTTTTGAAGATTGCAATTTTGTGGACGGTAAAATATTTGAGGAAGGAATCTTGATTTAGAGGTTGGAGTTGATAGTTGGAGGAGGCAATCTCGACACAGTTGCCGATGCAAGATTTTCTGGCCAGCGCTTCAAAACCATCTGTTTGTTAAAACTTATTTTGATGCATGGGCCCCAATCGGGTGCTACATATTCAAGCATAGAACTTGAGATTGTCTGGTAGGCAGCGAAGCACACAGAAGGAATTCATAATGTTTGAAGGATCATCTTGAAAAAAAATATAACATGCAATTCAGTTATTGATTTAGTTAACCATTTATTTACCTATTTATTTATGTATTTATTTATTTATTTATTTATTTATTTATGTACCATAGAAGCCCAAAGGCCTTACATAAGGGAACAAAACTATAAACAATATTGCGCATCACAAGTTCAAAACAGACAATTAATATTTTACAGCAATATCTTCCTTGCAACAATATCAATGTCCTATGAATCTCAATTATTGTTCATATATTATATACAGCTGTTATTCAAACATGTCACACATTTGTGAATGCTCTAACAATACAAGTGCCATTTAGCAACCAAAGAGCTAGCACAGTTTGAAAGACGACAGTCTTTCTTGTTGACCTTCGACGCAAAAATTTTGGTCTGTCTGTCTGCACTTTCGTCTGTTTGATCATTCTTAACGGTACCCTAAACAGCTCCAAACGATACTTCAAACCGCCAACCCCATCCGCAGCGCCCTCCAATATTGCTCAAGATTCAGTGATCCTACTTGCACGATTGCCAATTAAAAAGCAATTATTGCATATATCTGTAGCACCATAACAACCAGTAAATAATCTGTATGGTTGCCTCTTTACTAAAAAAGGCAGACATAAGAAATTCTAAGGAGCGTAGCGCTTATCACGCTGCACTGAAGATGCATTGCTTGCACGAAAAGGCGAGTGTTTTCAACGCCTTGCTAAGATGACGCGGTAGTGGCATCTACGCATTGCCTCGCGTTCTAGTCTTTAGCGCCTCCAAGACGGGCACGTACGCCACGCACTTCGTTTTTCAAGATTACTGCCAGATAGCGGTCATGTCTCTCGTGTGACGTGACTTAGTGCGCTCGTTCGCATCCGCTGCATGCTCGAGGCACTCTAACGCAGCGCCTCTAGAATACCATTTACCATTTTTTCGCGCAGAACATCAAATGAACGTTTTCTTCACTCTCTCCAGAAGCAAGACTGTCGTCCTTCGATGACATTTTCAGTGTAACATGCAGATATGCGGCCAATATTTTTTCAACAAAACTAAGCGGGGGAAAAAAGATTAGTACAGTAATACTAGTGTTCTACCAATAATTATATGTCTTCTGAAAGTTGATAAATGTGGAAATATTGAACATGACAGTAATCCATAATTGTCAGATATATACAAATTCTTGAGATATAAATACAACAGCCCCCTAAATGCAAGTAGGAACAAAGTAATTACGAATAGCACTTTAAAGTGCAAAGCATCAATAAGAGAGACTAAAAGGGGGGCGAACTTTGACATGCAATAATTCAATCGTTAAAGTGAATTTGAGACTGTTAACAAGTGGATTATGATTAGTAATAACTTCAATGTGAGCAGGAAACTGATATTAAGAACAGGTGGCTCGTAGAAGCGGAAAGATAAAAAAACTGGTTAGTACGGGCGAAGACTGGCTCGACTTTATGTTGAGGATGAAGTCGTGATGATACACGATGAACTTCTTTGGAAAGCAGCGCGTAATGACTAATTGTAATAAATACTATGAAAAAAAGAAAGAATTGCGACAAGCCTACGCGTTTCCAGAGCAACAAGATCAATTATTTATTCAATTTCTTTTATACCCAATTTTCTAGGGAACTTCTGGGAATAAATCGGGGAGCTTTACTTTCTAAAGATTTTTTTTGGATTGAGGTAAACTCGATACGGGTTCCAGATTAGTTATGCATTTTCAGTTTTTGAACGTACCGATGTGTTGTAAGCTAGAAGTTTAGTGTTGGTGTTCGCTAAGCAGGTTTAGTCATTCGAAGCTATGTGCCATAGATGGTTTTCTAACCATGGCATATATATATGGGGGTTACATGTCAAATAAGATGATAAATGAACGCCAAAAAACTTGATAGATCTTGATGTGGTTATGGACATAATGTTTATTGTGTAGTTGGATGATACACAGATTTTGCCGAAAATCCAATAGGCTTGAATTGTTGACGGCAGTTTTAATTTTCTTATCTTCACAGCATTCACTGTGTTTATCTAAGTTCGATTTTAAGTAGCGAGCCTTTATAGTGCTAATATTATCTCTTTGCTTTACGCAATTATTTGCAAATATTCTTGCTGTAGAACACAAACTTCTAACAATATCTATAATATAAATTAAAAACAGGATGGATCTGAGCACAGAGTCTTGATAAACACCAGACTTAACATTCATCAAACAAAAACATTGATTATATTAAAAAAATTATTGATCACAGCTAGTTAAAAATAGCTGATCCACCAATTATTTCTCTTGTTGATGTTGAGGACTGTTAGCTTGTGGTATTAGGGGACAGTAAGAAACCTTGTCGAAGTTTCGTCTCGTATCATTGATAACGCAAAAAGCCTCGTTGTTTTACAAAAAAAGTAATTTTGTTCTGTTAACGACTTCATGAGAGCACATGAAATGATATGTTCTAGGATTTCGCTACACATATATATAATTTTATTCAATTTTTACATAATTTTATTCCGTGTTGCCAAACCTTTACGAGAAAACAAAGAAATGCTCATCGTAAAAGAAGCCCAGAGAAAGTGAAAATATAATGACTTTTTTTATTGGGACATATATCTCCAGTTATTATTACAAAAGTGTGACTGGGATAGCAAGGGAAGTTTCAGAACGACTCATTTGCCTCCATTATATTCAAGACACGTTTCCCAGTGCATGATTATTGTTACTTGTCGATTTCTTCAACTTATGTTTCATCTTCAACACTCAATCATAAGCGTGTGTTGAAGGGGGGAAGGGTAGGAGGGTCTATATTAGTGATATAAAGGGAGGCCGGCACAATCTGCTTCATGTATCGAGTACGTAGAAGGGTGGCGTGGAGTACTGCGAGAAAGTTACTCCCCCTTCCCCTCCGGGGAATCCTGCGCACGTTTAGGCACTAAACTATAATCAAGGTTGTCGACGAACGCGCTATGAGTGAACAATAAACGCGTACAGATGAGTGTGTTGATGACATAGAAAACTGCATTTGTTAAAAAATGCAAACCCGACAAGTGACTTGGAAGTTCTCCAAGTGAGTCACCGGGAAAAAACAGCCCAAGTCCATTATATTTAGGCTGAACTGGCTACTATGCAGTGAATCTGTACGAAAATGGCTGATAACTCGTTATGTTGGATTGATCACCAGTTTTAAACAGTCCTTTGATCGCACCACAAGCAGTTTGAACAGTGCTCGTGGTGCACTATAGCTATATGAATCACACGAAAAAAAACCAGACGAATTCATCTACGTGACAGGTTCAGCAGCAGCGAGGATATATTTCATTTAGGAGACATCTTTTTGGCGAACGTAGGCGAAGGAAAACGCACAGCACTTCTTCAAACAAAATGAAGACCAGCTATAAATGCTGTTTCCTGAAATCTCAATTTGCGGACGAGTATTGGAGTACAGTAAAAATGGTTGTTTTGGTGAGATAAGGTCAATCGTATTCTAAAATAATTACAGTGTGCGCATGCATCCAAGCATTCTCTAGGCAAGATAATCAGAAATAGGAAGGATTAGGTCAATAAAGGAACCTAGCTTTACAAGAAAAACAAAAAAGAAAGCGCAGGCAGTGTTGCACTGTTACAGCGAGAGATCCGCATTTTTTGGTATTTACTACTTTTATGAGTGGTCATGATTTATATAAACTTCGACGTCGAGCTTTGAGTTCTCTTTTCGATAGCTCTTGATTTCTTCTAGCCGAGAACAGGCCGATCTACGTCACGCTTTCATGCAATACGAAAGCTACGCAAAATGTCGCAATTTCTGTTAGCTACAAAATTTCGCGTATAATATGTAATTACCCCAATCATTCATCAGAACGGGTGAAAATACTGCATAAATGAAGTTCTGGGAATATGCTCTCCAAACATAGGTTTAGGCGAGGATTCACAATCTGAAGCATGTTTCCCAATACTGAGTTTTCTTTGAACAGCATGACTGTACAAACATGGCTCCAAGTTCTGAATAGTGAACGTGTCTGCGAATAGGTCCACTGCTCAAAGTGCCAGCCACTTCGTCGTAAACAAGGCGTCTCCCACTAATCACATTGCGCCCCGAAATTTTCAGGACGCGTGAGTAGCGAAGACAACACGTGAGGAAGACAAATTACCATTCCTCGCACCCACCCCCCTGAAACAGTGCAACACCCCGAAAGGGCTGTAAAGACAATTTCCAGCGCCACCGTTTGCAAGGAAAGAGCTCGTGGGTCATGGAGGCAGCATACAATACAAAACTGTAACGCATGACGCGCGCCCATATTTTACGCTTGCACCGTCGTCAGAGTCGTTCACGGCGAAGTGTAATATCTGTTTTCCGTCACCTCCTCCTCTCTGTCGTATTTTTATGCGTTTTCTATTCGGCTGACGCTTTCAGTCGTTGCGGAGGAAAGCCACGGGGGACTCGTTGCAGAAAGCCTGTCTCAACTCGACGTAAGGCTTTTATCGCCACGGAAGTTATTTTCGTCATAGTCAGAACTCGTTCTGGGGGCAAACGAATTCCTCCATCCCGACTGTCGCTGCATGCGGACGCGCGCGTTCATCATCTGCACCAGTTGTGGTGCATGTGAAACTTCGGCGACACATTCGGACATGCCGCAGCGCCAACGAGATAAATTGAGATTATATATTCATGGTACAGCCTTATATATGATTTTCAACCCTTCTTTTACCCAGTCCAGAAACTTTCGCCATGGAGATTTTACAGTGAGAAGCGTGGTTGCGATATGTTTTTTCTTGTTCATAATCTTGCACACAGCGTCAAGCGATGCGTTATGAGTCATTTTTATCTATTAGTACCGCTACTAAAATTGGAAGGCAGGAGATAGCGGAAAGCACTCATTCCTATTTTTTTGGGCACGCTATGTGGCCAAAAGGATACCTATATAACTCAGCAAAATCTTCAGCTGAGGTAACAAACTAAGATACGATAGTTTTAGCCTTAGAATGCAAGAAAGTCTGTTCGCCCTTTTATGTTGATAACCGCAGAAAATATCTTCTCGTGCGAGAATTTTCACAACGACCTTGCGCTACAGCGTTTCCTTACGCTATCCACGCGAGAAATCCGCTCTCGCTCCGTAGTGAGCCCGTAAAGCTCGTGAAAAATGTCACTAAATAGGCCAAGCCGCGACTAGTTAGCACATCTCTACTTGAAAATAAAAGAGAGAAAAAACGAGTGCCGTACGAAATAGCGCTGACTCAGCAAAATACATCGCTGAGTGAACCATAGTCACCCAATAATGTTTCTCTAACAACGCTACCTTGGAGTCTTGAGCAGAAGTATAGTGTACATGATGCTCCTCCTACAACGTATCGGGAACTCAAACTAATGTGTCTTGGGTATTATTTGTCCATGTTCCTAGAACGGGCACTTCTCTCGTTATTGCATGTTTACTTGTGCGCTATATAGCTACCATGCCTTAATTTGCACAAAGCTGCATATTGTTAACATTTCGCGATTTACACTAGGCACATTATGCTCATATCGTGGCACACGAGTGAGTGGACAGTGGTCAATTTCAAGCTGCTGCCCCAAATAAGCAGTAGTACATGCTTTAACACTAATACCTGCATGAGCTGTCAATGCAGCACACCTTGTAATTATGCAGAAACAAAGCATTTATTCCGGATGAATGCACCGAAATTATAAGCCGGCAGTGTTCAAATGAACTTCCGTAGCGTTAAGAAAATTTTCTCATTAATAGAAAATTTATCACTTTTTTGTTTAGCGGTTAACGCTGACATTAAAGAAGCCAGTAAGAAGGCAACATTCAAAGGCAGTAACGTCTGCTTTGTACTGCTATGCGCATTACTCCACTCATTTTATAGAGAAGTAATACTTGTACTGTACAAGTTCTTTTTATGAACACCATTGTTTCTCATCTAAAGACTAACCTCGAAAATATTAGCGAATTACTGCCAAGTGCCAGTGCTCCAATCTTCGCTTGCAGGGTGGCAGTCGTGCAGCTTTTCTCGACTACGCTAATGGCACACGTCAAGTTTGCCATTGCCTTCTTGTTTTCTTACATCACGATTGTTCATTATCAGTTTCCAAGACACAGCAATCGCCTGAGCAGAGTGCATCTATATGATGCGTACGACGATGAGAAATCGGCTGAGACGGTAGGCAACACGAAAGTTTATTTTCACGCTGCTGTGAACAAAAAAATTAGGTCCATGGCTTTTTTAGTGAAATGATCTCTTCGTATGTTAATATTTCTAAAAAAGTGATCAGAACACCTATCAGTACCGTTTCGTCACCCTGCTCAAAAATATGAGTTGGCTCTCTTGCAGAGTTCACGCATCATTCATGACTCTCCTAATTATAGCCTAATACTTATAGTAGGTATAGGCCTACAACAGGAAGTTTTCTCTCATGTCATTAACCTTCTTTTCATTGAGCTCTTTTTTCTGTTCCTTTGGTTTCCACTTTGCGACATGGTCCTAGACAAATTTAACTCGTGAATCTTTGTAACATACTCCTAAAAGTAACATCTCCAGGGTTTTTGTTCATGTTGCAAGTAACCAAATGCGTTGCGTTCATTTTCTTGCGATTAAAATCTCTTTCGAGGAACTATTGATTGATATGTGGGGTTTAACGTCCCAAAATCACCATATGATTATGAGAGACGCCGTGGATGAGGGCTCCAAAAATTTTGACCACCTGGGGTTCTTTAACGTGCACCTAAATCTGAGCACGCGGGCCTACGGCATTTCCGCCTCCATCGGAAATGCAGCCACCGCAGCCGGGATTTGAACCTGCGACCTGCGGTTCAGCAGCCGAGCACCTTAGCCACTAGATCACCGCGGTGGGGCTTTCGAGGTACTATTGAAGATAGCTTCGTCTCGCAGCGTAGACAAGATCATAAATACCAAGGACACAAATATTATGAAAACTAAAAATTTTCTCTTAGCCTAGAAATATATACAACAATTAGGCAAAGACTTCAACTTTCAACCTGCAGGAACAGTTGCGATCTACACAATACGCTGTAAGCTACCAGGATACTGCAACTTAAAGAACAGAAATTTGCATTCTCTACGGCATTTCTGTTTTGTACACGTAAATACAAGTTTAACAATAATAACTTGTGGCGTTTAACGTCCCAAAACTAAAATAGGGATATGAGTGAAGCCGTGGTGGTGGATTCCAGAACTTTCGACCATTTTTAGCGTGCGCTGACATCCAACAGTGCACGGGCCTCTACCATTTTGTCTCCGCAGAATCGCGACTGCATCAACCTGAATTGAACCTGCGGCCTTCGGGTGGTCAACTGGGGACTCTAAACACAGCTCCACTGCTGAGGACATGTGTAGAAGGATTGAAATCACTGGTAGTACAATATTTACATTCACTATGTTTCTATGTGCTAAAATTAATGATTTCTGGACATAAGTTTTCATTCGGAATCCAATGATAATTAGAAATTGTGTCCGCTGCCAGCTCGTAATAAGGTCACGTGCAACGTGACGCCGTACAGGCTCACGAACAACTGTTCCACACTGGCTGCCATGGCTACAGGAGGCGCTGACTCACACTGCCACGTTTATATTCACAAATAAACTCAATAAAGTGGCTGGGGGATATCCGCTATGACAGCCCAGTGGTAGAGCGTCGAACGTGTTATTCGAGTGGCGCAGGTTTGATTCCTGCACACGACAAGTTATTTTTTCACCCACTTTCCTTAATTCCCATTTGCATTACATTGGTTCCAACTTGCGCTATACATTCCTTGGCATTATTGTCTGTTAGATCACATTGATATATATATATATATATATATATATATATATATATCAGCGTGTGCTCCGACCGGTGGCCACAGCGCTAGACATGCGCCCAGTGGCGTACCAAATATATATATAGCTATATATATATATATATATATATATATATATATATATATAATGAAATATAACAGCCAATAATGCAAAGAAAAGCACAAGGGGGATTATTAAAACGAATTGTAAAGTAACTGGGAAGAGAAAAGTTGGTGAAAAGATAATGTGCCATGAGCAAGAACCGGTTCCTTTCTTACTTACTTTCTTCATATTTACCTTACGATTCATTATAATAACATCTACTATACTTTCCTTGGCATGATTGTCTGTTAGATTTTATTAATATTGTGACAAAACATTGAAAATTGAGCCCTTAAATATACACTTCTTTCATATATATATATATATTTTTTTCCTTCTTCCAGTTCTCTCTCACTCTCGCAAACGTGTTTCAAGGCGAGAGGGACGCGGCAGCAAGGAAGTTTGGAAGCTCATGTCAGTATAACTCATACCCTGATGAAGGGAGGTCCCCTCCCGAAACTGTTGGGAAATAAATATATTTATCCTTGTTGACAACGCTCCCGTTGTGCCATATCCCATATATATATATATATATATATATATATATATATGACGTAAGAAGGCAGCGAAGGTTGGTAGAAGCAGAGAAGGAAGAAGTGACAGTAGAATAAACATGGAGAATGAGCCAGGCCACGTCACCAAGTCATCATAGCGTCACACAAGTCGACAAGATTTACCGTGCCCTTCATCATGGCCACATCCAAGAAAGTCATCAACATCCAGAAGTACTCGGGAGCATCTACGGACGTCCCCTTCGACAAGTGGCTCCGACTCTTTGAGGTGAGGACTGCGGCCGCAGCATGGACGGAGCGAGACATGCTGTGCTACTTCTCCTATTACCTTGAAGGTGAGGCTTTCCGATGGTTTCTCACCGAGGTTTTCGACACAGACGCGTCTTGGCAGAGCTTATGTGAACGCATGAAGGGACGCTTTACGAGTGGCGTCGCGGATCCTTTTCGCCAATTCATTCATTGCCGGCTGCGAACAGGCCAGAGCTTGAAGGAATACTATAATAAAAAAATGTCTTTCGGACGCCTCGCCGACCTAAAGGACACGCACCTTATATCAGGGCTCATCGACGGCCTTCCTGCGTGATGAAAACCAAGGTGGTGGACCACGTATGCTAGACGAAGAGTGAACGGCATCATGTGGTTGGGCAACGTCTGGGGTCATATGCTGAAGCGATGACTTCGCAAATGCCGACTTTCATGCAGAAGGAAGGCGCGCTCTATGGCTGTGTTTTTCCCAAAATACGCTTGTCGTCTGCCCCTGAACTCGTGTGCCACTTTGTCTTTTGTCAGAGGTCGAACCTTGTTGTGCGTTCGAATGGACAAATAAATGGTTCATCGTACAGCCATCTCGCCTGCTGCGTCATATATATATATATATAGATATATATTTTCTAATATATATATATATATATATATATATATATATATTGCCACGTTTCATTTCCCAAGTTTTTGTTATCGTCCCAAAACACCGCACGATTCTCAGCGCAAACCGCGCCTGCAGTTTTCTAGAAGGTTCCGGAATGTAGTAGATCATTTCGATAAGGTCACGCCCACTGTGCGAACGGTACAGATTGTTCTGGAACCTACGCCACCGCCAGCGATAACGCTAGAACATTCGACGGCAAGAGTATAAATGCCGACGCGCTTCGCCGCTTGTCAGTTGTTGATCGAAGGCCGACGCTGCGTTCGCCGCTATCAGTGCGAGACTGCTATCTGTGCAAGACTGCTGCTGTCATTAGACTTTTCATTTACCGGGCACAGGTTCGCCCAAATAAACAGTTAAATCGCAACACGTTTCCTGTCTTCGGCCACGTCACGACCCCGTGACATCTGGTGGAGGTGCTGCTTCGTTCATGTACCGGACACCCCCGTCAAGCCGTGAACCCAGCCCACGTCGCGGAGAAGACACTGACGCCAACAAGGAGCAGCGAACAAGCCGCCGACAGCAAGGGCTACCACCGGAGTACGGGCTTCTACCAGACAAGGCGCGGAAGACGAAGGCCATGACGGCGACTGCAGCGACAATGACAACCGCAGCGTCTCAGCCCACGATGGTCATGTATCAACCCAGGGAACCACCAATTTTCCATGGGTCATCGTTCGAAGACCCGGAGTCCTGGCTAGAAACATACGACCGTGTGGCCGCCCTCAACCACTGGGACCATGACGAAAAGCTGCGTCGTGTGTTCTTCTATTTGGAAGACACCGCAAGGACTTGGCTTGAAAATCGGGAGTCCACGCTCCGAACGTGGGATGTTTTCTGCGGCGCATTCCTGCAAACGTTCGCGAGCGTCGCTCGCAAAGAGAGGGCCGCTGCTTTATTAGAGACTCGGGTTCAGCTACCAAATGAAAATGTCGCCATTTTCACAGAAGAAATGACCCGACTATTCTGTCACGCTGACCCAGACATGTCTGAGGAGAAAAAAGTTCGTTTCCTCCTGCGAGGGGTCAAACAGGAGCTCTTAACGGGACTGATGAGAAACCCACCGATAACCGTCCAAGAATTTGTAGCCGAAGCGACCACTATCGAAAAAACCCTGGACATGCGCACCTGACAGTATAATCGTCCCCTGACTGCAGACTGCGCTGCTGCTCAAGCCAGTAACTCTGGAGACCTGCGTGAAACGATCCGAGCGATCGTGCGGGAAGAGCTGCGCAAGCTGTTGCCTTCGGCACAGCCTCAAGTGGATTCAATTGCCGACATTGTGCGAGAAGAAGTTCGGCAATCGCTTCAAATTCCCCACGCACCGCTGCC
The DNA here is from genome assembly GCA_013436015.1 of Rhipicephalus annulatus. Taxonomy (NCBI): domain Eukaryota; kingdom Metazoa; phylum Arthropoda; class Arachnida; order Ixodida; family Ixodidae; genus Rhipicephalus; species Rhipicephalus annulatus. The sequence goes on along the minus strand of WOVY01000054.1, from coordinate 136,427 downwards.
CTAGCCGGAATCTATGAGCTACGCCGCTGCACTGCGCCACAACGCTCCTCCCCGTCCACGCCAAAACGCCGCCCCATCGCACTTCCGTCGACAGACGCCACCGCCGCCACCACCTCCACCGACGTCATACCGTTGGCCAGCGGCCCAGCGCAGTGCACCGAGGAAGACTGACGTCTGGCGCACCCCTGACCATCGCCCGCTCTGCTACCACTGCGGCGAGGCCGGACACACATACCGCCGTTGCCAGTACCGAAAGATGGGACTGCGTGGCTTCGCCGTCAAAGCACCGCGTCCACAGCCAGGAGAACGACCACGTGACATCGCCGACTACCTGACAGGAACTCGGTGGACACCACGAAGCCCTTCGCGTTTGCCGTCGCCCAGCCGCCGCACGTCACCGCACCACCGGCAGTACTCTGGCCCAACGCGGGGCCGGTCTACTAGCCCGTATCCGGGAAACTAAGGGCAGCAACTGGTGGAGGTGCGGTTGCTGTGCGACGAACTACCGAAGATTCTCCGACGACGACGACGCCGCGACGGAGCTTTCCGAAGACAACGCCAACCAGGCAAAGCCCTGACGGCGAAAGCTCATTTACCGAAGGTGGCCTGACGACGCAGCATGGAAGCAGCGGAACAAGCCGACGCAGCCGTGACCCGACGCCACGCCCTAACTGTAATGCGAGACGGCGAACTAGCGTCCTCGACGTTCTTATCGACGGCCACAGTGTGACCGCTCTCGTCGATACTGGAGCCGACTATTCTGTCATCAGTGGGTCGTTCGCCGCGAAGCTAAAGAAAGATAGGACAGCTTGGAAAGGCCCTGAAATCCGCACAGCCGGAGGTCATCTCGTAACGCCTGCAGGAATCTGCACAGCGAGAGTCACCATTAACGGCCGTATTTATCCTACAGACTTCGTAGTCCTACAGCGTTGCTCGAGAGATGTCATCCTTGGCATGGACTTCTTATGCCTCCATGGGGCTGTCATCAACCTAAAAACAAAGTCGATAACGTTATCCACAGAAGAAGCACTACCGCCGCGCACGCCGTCAGGACACCATGCCTTGAATGTGCTGGAAGAACAAGTCACCATTCCGCCTCGCTCAAGCGTCATTATTTCAGTCGGCGCTCCTAAATCACCTGACTTGGAAGGCGTCGTTGAAGGCAGTCAGCATCTGTTGGTCACCCGAAACATTTGCGTCGCAAGAGGAATTGCAGAGCTGCGGGGAGGCAAAGCAACGGTTATGCTCACGAATTTCAGCAATGAGTACAAACATGTGAACAAAGGAACAACGGTCGCATACATCGAAGAAATTGTCGAAGCCACCAGTGCTTTCGCCCTCGCCGATTCTGCGGAACCTGCTCAGAGGAACCAAGCCCCTGCCATAGCTTTCGACGTCAATCCCAGACTTCCGAACGATAAGCAAGAACAGCTCAAGGCCGTGCTCCTGCAATACGAAGATTGCTTTTCGTCGTCATCGAAAATTCGGCAGACCCCAATCACGAAGCATTGCATGATAACCGAAGAAAATGCCAGACCACTCCGTCAGAGTCCGTACAGGGTTTCGACGCGAGAACGTGAGGCCATGAAGAGACAAGTTGATGAAATGCTGCGGGATGACATTATCCAGCCGTCCAAGAGTCCATAAGCATCCCCCGTGGTGTTAGTGAAGAAAAAGGATGGGACCCTACGTTTCTGCGTCGATTATCGCCGCCTGAACAAAATCGCAAGAAAGGACGTGTATCCCCTCCCACGAATAGACGACGCAATTGATCGGCTCCATAACGCCAAGTACTTTTCGTCAATGGACCTCAAGACTGGCTATTGGCAAATCGAAGTCGACAAAAGAGACTGAGAGAAGACGGCGTTTATAACACCGGACGGCCTCTTCGAGTTTAAGGTGATGCCCTTCGGCCTTTGCTCAGCGCCTGCAACGTTTCAACGCGTTATGGATACAGTACTGGCAGGATTGAAGTGGCAGACTTGCCTTGTGTACTTGGACGACGTCGTCGTGTTTTCCTCGAGTTTCGAGGAAAACACGACGCCTTTTAGAGAAATCGGGTGCCTTGAGAACGGGCTTTTCACTTACGGCCTGTCTCAGCTTACAAAACGCATTCTCTTTTTCTGAGTCTCATACTGCTTTAACCGTCTCGGACATTTGAAGTGCGTCAGTTAGAGGGCTGGCAATGCTAGAGTAGTTTTGCATGTAATGCTGATAGTATCCAGCTAGGCCCAAGAATACCCTTATCTCCGGTTTTGTGGTTGGTCGTGGATAGTTCAAGATGACGGCTACCTTAATTTCTTATGTCTACGCCGGCCACACCCCACAACGTGTCCCAGGTATGACACCTCGCCGCACCCTAGGTGTCAATTAGTAGGTTTCACGGTAAGACCAGCGTCATTCAACCTGTTCAGCATGACGCGTAATTGCTCGACATGTTATTCCCAGTTGTTTGAGAAGATGGCGAAATCGTCGAGATACGGCAGAGCGAACTAAGAGAGGCCTTTAACAACGCAGTCCATGAAGCTTGCAAAACAAAAGGGCGCATTTTTTATTCCAAAGCTGAGATTAAGTGGACGATACGTTCCGAATGGAGAAACAAATGTGGCATAGCGGCTAGCACGCTCGGTAAGGGGGACTTCCCAATACTTTCTCACGAGGTCTGACGTGGAAAGGTAGCTTGCCTGTGACACAGTTTCTACCCTCTTCACTAGGTTGGGTATCGGGTAAGTTTGGTCTCGAATTATGGCGTTAAGACGCCAATAATCGATGCATGAAGTGGGATCTTTTCCCGGCACTTGATCCAATAATAGGGGGATGTATAGTAACTCTCACCTGGTACTATGACTCCCAACTCTAGTATTTTACCGATCTCCTTTTCAAGATCTGCTTTTGCACAGGGGAACATCTATATGGTTTGCTAAAGATTGGCTCCTCACAAGTTAGCTCGATATCGTGTTCAATCACCATCGTGCTTCCGGATCGGTCTAAAAACACGCCTTCAAACTCGGAAACAATCCTTCTCATGTTCACCTTCTGGACTTCACTTAACCTTGGATCTAGGTTCAACTGCTCCAAGATTACCTCCGATCCCCTTTCAATTACATCACTCGAGGTCAAAATTTATGCTCCCTCTTCCTCTGAAGCATTCAACAGCAGATTTACTACCGCTTGACGTTAAACGTATCGTTTAATCAAGTTACTGTGGTAATGTTTGTTCGGCCGCCTTCCTAATTTCACTTCATAATTGGTATGAGGAAGCTTCGCTTTACTTTGGCGGGCCCTTCCCAGTGAACCTGAAGCTTGTTCTTTTTGGACAGGCGCAGCATCTTTACCTGAATACCTCCTTCAAAGGTGCGCTTCTTTGCCGATTTGTCGTAGTACTCCTTCGACAACACTTGTGCAGCCTTCATGTGGCTTTCCATGAGATCTTTCGTTTTTCCAAGCCTCTGAAGTACGTCTAGAACTATGCAACTACATTAGAGTACTCATTGAATCCCTCCCAGGACTCGCGTATCATTCACATTGGTGTTCTGAAACTCCTGCCATACGCTAGCTCTGCAGGGCTGAAACCAGTGTTGATATGAGGAGCTGATCTCAAAGCGAACATAGCTGGAGAAATACACGCTTCCCAGTCGCATTGTGCTCTTACCAAAGAGCTCTCAGTATCCTTTTCTGAACGGAATGCATACGCTCTACCAGATTAGATTGCGGGTGATGGATCAAGCTGTGCACCACTTTTGTTTCACATTTATCCAATAAGGTAGAGATAAGGCTGCTGGGGAAGACACTACCACTGTCGCATTGGACTTCAGACGGAAATCCGACGCGTGCAAATATAGGTGGCAGTGCATCCACGACATGACGGGAGTCGCGCTCCTTAAGTAGTATCGCTTCCGGAAATTTTGTGGCTACACAAAGGGCCGTCATGTTGCACCGACAACCTTGTTTTGACTCTGACAATGGCCCGACAATATCACTTATTAGGCGCCGAAAAGGTTATGTGATATTTGGCACCAGCTTCAAGGGTGCCTTCCACTTGTCCATGAATCCCGCGCTCTCTGACAAGTGTCGAATGAGCGAACAAAGTCTTCGCTATCCTTCCAGCATTTCGACCAATCAAATTCAAGGCAAACTCTAGCATTGGTCTTCTTCATTCCGAGATGACCTGCACACGCATTTTAATTGGCCAGTTACAATAGTTGACGACGATACTTTTGTGGCACCAAGAGCTGCTCATACTTTCGACCTTGCGCATTTGTGTAGCTCCGATACAGGAGCCTTGCTTTTTTTAAAAAAAGAAAACATTCTTTTTCTTTATTCCCAAGTTTACGCTTTCCGTTAGCGCTTTATTTGAAAGGTCCTCACGCTGCTCTCAAATGAGCGTTTCGAGATCGACCCTCGACAACTTATTCCAACTTTCCGCTACAGGCGAGAGCGCTGCACCCCTCTCGCTCTGACTCGGTGGCGCCATGTCGTCTTTTGTGCAGACAGAGACCACGCCAGTCGTTTCGGCGACGGGCCGCTCGAGTGACTGCTCAATTGACTCACACAGAGAATTTCCTGTCTGAGGTTCTGTCGACTCGCCGCCAAGGCCACGCAGATCGGCAGGCTTTGCAGGTAGTGTTAGACCACACTGAATAAGAACAAGTTTCTGCGAAAGCTTCCGCGCTTGCGATCGCGTAAGGGCCATGTACGCTGAGATGGAGAAGAGCGATTTGCCTGCTCTTTGAGGAGCTGCTCTGAGTTATTAGAGAAAAAGATACCGAAAACGATCAGGAAGCGCGGCAGACACAGCCGCTTCGGTGCGAAGCTTACTGAACGCGCCTTCAATGACTACCGTAGAGATTGGTAAGCAAGCACTCTGCTCAATGGAGACTTGCCTGATCCACGCACATTCTCCTGTAAAGTCATCCGGAAACGCCAACGAAGGATTAACAACGTCCATGGTGGCCGCTGAGTCTCGAAGTGCTCGGCACGTTTTTGCATTCACGCTAATTTCTTGGATATTCCGCTCTAACAACCGCTTGTCCTTTTTCGATTCTCGGATTGTTGCGAAAGCAAACTTTTGCTTACAGTTTATCGCGAGATGTCTTTCCTTTTTGCAGTTTTAGCAGATTAGCGGCTTCCGTGATTCAAACGCCCGTGGTATCAGTGCGATTTTTAGGAACCTCACTCAATTTCTCCTCTTCTGTTTGCCTTTCCCTTACAGTGACCTTTGTAAGAGACGGGTCCTTTCCGAAATTACGGTTGGGAGTGAGTTTCCGCTTATCATTTTTCTTTGAAAAGCCATCTTTTTTATTATCCATCTCAACGCTCACTTCCCGGCTCTGCAACTTTCAGCGAGTATAATACTCTCAGCTAACTCTGCTGCCTTGTTTAGCAGTACTTCACCAAGGTTCTCCTGTAGCCAAAACTTGACATCCTCCTCGATGCAGTAGTAGAATTGTTCCAATGCAATTCATTCTACCACTTCATGACAATTATCATAAACACTTCCACCCTATAGCCATTAAATTAAATCGGCATTAGGACAAAATGCGAAGTCAAGATGTGGCTCATTCCCCATTTTTTGTACCAGAATCTTTGCCGGAAAGCCTCGGGTGACCACTCATAAGGTCTCAAGAACACTTCCTTAACCTCGTCTTAGCTCTCGAACGCTTCCCTGGACAAGCACGTTATCACGTCGGACACTTCACCGGGAAGACGAGCTAACAGATTCTGTGCTAAAGAGACCGCTCCAAAGCATTTCGCTTACAGACGTGTTCAAATTTGACGAGATATTTCGCCATGTCCTTGTCTACTACAAACGGTGGCAGTTTGTCCCGAATTTTATAACCGCTAACCTGACTTGTCGCAGAAGATACGCTAGGCGCCTGCGAACACTGTAAGATTGCCAATTCTATTCTTTTCAACTCGAGGCGCTCCTGTTTCTCGGCCTCCTCACGGTGTTCTCGCCTTTCAGCTTCTTCGCGTTCGCGAACTTGTCGTTTTTCAGCCTCCTCGCGGCATGCTTTGATATGCGCCCAGGGCTCATCAATTTTCTCAGCCGCCACTCCTGCATTCCTTATGATCTTAAGTAACGCTTGCTTTCGTTTCGCATGGCCAAAAATAAGACCAAGTTGCTCACACATTTTGGTGAGTTCCGTCACTTTAAGGTTCTCCATCATTCACACCAGCATCTTGCTGTTTGCTTCTGTTAAGAATTTACTTGCTGTACTCATTCTAAGTCTACTAACAAGACGCGCAAGCAATTTTTACTACTGTCGCGTTTACACCCATCGCATTAACTTTGGTTTCAAAGTGCTTCGACTTTGCTTGAAACGATCGAAGCTCACTCGAATGCTTCACACAGCCCTTCTCTAAACAACTATAACCTGTACTAGAGTAGTCTGGTGAACTGAGGGGAAAACATCAGGCACTCGCCGCATTGATGTCGTTGTCGCCGGCCAGTCCCGCAGCTACCAACTACTGTTATGATAGCGAGGGGCCAACACGGTCCCAAAGGTGCCACTGCTCCGAACTCTGCCACCAAGGTCACCAGCCGCTTGGTAGCGTAGGTTTCTCAGCTTGCGATTGCTTCTGCGCAGAGCTGATAGACGAGTGGACGAGACGACGGTGAGTTAAGGCAAGGTTTATGTACAGCATAGGAATGGCGGCCTTACAAATCGGCACTGGGGCAAACAGTTTAGGGACTCGAAGAGCCGAGATGTCTTCTCTCGCGCGCATTCGTCGGCTTATCTTTGCCGCATAAGTCAACTACTACGAAGCGCATCGCCAACGAGGTTACGATGGGCGCCACGGAACTCGCCGCTGCCAAGGACACTGGGCGCGCCGACTTCGAAAGGGACTTCTCTGACACATAAGGCTACTGCTGGCGACGCGCCGCAGGGATTTTTTTAAAGGCACCGGGTGGAACTTTTGAGTCACCAAACGTCCAACCAGAAGCGCCACTGGCCGTGACGTCAGAATCCTCTAGTGGGGACGCGCCGCTGCACGTGGTTGCACCCAAGGATGAAGGATGTTGCCACGCATTGCGTAAGACTCGCCAGGCTGGAAGGCGCCGATTGCTTCATCGGGATCGTGGGCTCAGGGAGCTCGCTGTGGGTTGCGTGACAGACCAGTGCCGCCGCTTGATGACGCCTTTGAGTTGATCGCTTCAGGCGGGCTTGATCGCTGGCCTTGACATAGATTGTCTTTGCAGGGGCATTGACGTTCAGTTTGGACTCCCAGGCGTAACAATACACGTTGCAAAACGATGAGACATATTGTGCCAGCTTTCTTCAGGGTGCAGTATATACTTAAATACTTCTTAACGACCGATTTCTATGAGAGAGGTCTGAGCCAAATTTTTTGTGGAATGCCCTAATGAGTTTCTAGCCAAAAATATTTACGTGACTGAGCAGTGCGTAAAGATAGCCTTTGTTGGTCATCAATGTGTCCTGCCGTACTCTCAAAAGCTATATATCTTTTTCCTCGTCCTCAATTGAGAATCTCCGTTTTTCTTTGTCATTCGTACACACATTGCAGGTGCTTTGTATATTGTTTGCAATTGCCTTCACACTCCTGAAAAAGCAAATTCGAATATACCTTCCTATGCTTACTCCGAATAATACATTGAGTTTTCCCCCTTCACAACCCGAAGTTCTGCCCTGTTCTATCAACTTTGCAAAACATGTGTTTTGCATGAAAAAAAAAACAAAGCAGAAATAGCACTCACGTTTTGAGCTGCTACACATTGAACGCCGTCACTTTAGTCCTTCGCATACATACGCACTGTCATATTTCGGGGATGCCTAGAGTGTTAAAATATCTAGCAGACATAAAAGCTATAATGTCCTTTGCTAAAAGCCTGAATATGTCACATACTTCATGAGGCCATGTTGTCACCAAAAATTGCCTCTGAAAATTTTCAGGCTTCTATTTAACACTGAAGCCTGCGGCGTTCTAAATAAATTCTACTGTGAGATTTCTATTTTGTTGTATTGACCTGTGACTGATCTATGCGGTGCCCACGAGAAATATTTTTGAGGATTTCTGGTACATTCAAAAGCAGAGATGGATCTTCAATTTTACATAAGAACCAGCTTATTCCTAAGCGCGAGATTGAATGAAGGAACAAAATCATTAGGCCAAGTTTTTTTTTCGTTTGACACAACCTTAATGAAAACGAGCAGATAATGAAGCCAAGGAAGTTGTACGTGTACTGGTTTATTTGTGTTGTAAGGGATCTGAAGTGGGCAAACGGCAACTTGAAATAACCAAGAATGTGGCCCTCTGAAGTTTCATCATTCATTTATAGCGGGTGCCTCGTTCTGGCAGAAACTTGATTCCTTCAGGATTTAAACGAGGGCTCATCAGTCAGCTTTCTGCTCATTAAAACAGGGATCACATGCTACGTGACGCCATCTGACAGAAGACTGCGTTCGTCCCAGCTAGTGGCACAGGCTAATACTCTCGGGTTTGCGCGCCCCGCATATATCATATAAAATGGAAGCGGACGACCAGCGCAGTAAATCAAATGCGCGAGCAGCATGCGCGTCGTATGGATCACTGGTTCGATTCCGGCTTTCTTTTCTTGAAATCAATATCGCAATCATTGCAACACATTTAAAATTGTACAATTCACACCCGCTATACTTTACAAAGTTTTATAATATGCTTGGTTTAGTTAAACATTACATTGGGAAGACAAACGTTAAAATGAGTTGGACTTAACAAAGACGGAGATTATTTACCTAGTTACTTTTACCAGACAGCACCCTGTGCTAGAACAACAGTGGTAGAAATTAAAGAATATAATTGATGGCCTAAAGCAAGAAGTTTTTGAAGCAAGGTCGAAACTACTAACACAGACGGCAATGATATATGTTAACTTGAAGAAGCGCCAGTAAAGACCAAAGAGCGCCATGACGCGGCTATGGTCATGTTTGTCATGCTATAGGGTGTGAGCTATAATTATGTTAAGTGGGTGCATAAGGGCCTACAACTTTAAGTACTAGAGTTGCGCAAGTCATATCAAAATTAAAATAGGAGGGCGGCGTGGATTGTGCGTACTGGTAATGTGTGACAGTGGTCGGGCTAATAAACCTATCGTAGAGATATGTCATCAGCACCGATACTTCGTCAACATGCTCCTATCTTGTAAGCGCGCAGTCTTGCCAAAAGGCTAGGCGTGTGAGCACGCTCACAAGTGAGTAATGAATACATTTTCGAATATGGAGTTTCTCATACTGCACGACGTCAATCTTGTTTCCATGTTCGCATGACCACTCCTTTATCGTTGAACATAACTATGCAGAAGATAGATAGTTACAGTTCGAGGCTTAAGATACGACATCCTTAACTACGCAAAAAATAACTATCTTAAGTTCAATCTCTTAATTAGAAAGCTAGGCATGTAGTTAAAAACTCCATAGAATGAGATGAGTGTATTTTAACTGTCCCCAACTCAAGACCAGTAGCTGGCTGCTGTATAAACACTTGGCCAGAATTCTTCTAATGTATGAAACAAACCCTTGTCAAATAACCAGGCTTTGACGTCAATAAACAGGCATGCAGAATATAATGTAACATGAACAGAAGGAGTAGGAATAACACGACAAGCTAAGATGACTGAAGGCAAGGCCATGGAACAGACAGTGGTAGCCGATGTACATCACAATAGAAAGACATAAAAAAGGAAAGTTACGTGGCCAGGCATTAATTAGAAGTATATACAAAAAAAGCAGTGGTGTGATAGATTGACGACATAAATCATAAAGAATCAAATGTAAAGCTAATAACGGCACGCGTTTAGATGATGTTGAAAAGTGGAAAACAGTGGCGAGATTGATAAAATTCGAGCAGGACAGGGGAAGTCGGAGATAATTGAAAATTGTGTTTGGTGGGCAGTGCAGCTAGGGTTACCTAAATTGATGATGACGCGAACACTACAACTTTTTTGCATGTTATTTTAGTAAAGCGATGTTTCTATGAGATCTGTAGAACTCAATTTTCATGTGTCATGTGTCCGCGGAAGGCAGAGCATCTAAGTGAGCCTAGTCTGAGAACTAGGTGCCTCGTTTGAATGTTCGATTACTGAATTGAGGTCCACACCTGTCACCTAATAGTCCAAACCCCATGAACGAAGAAAGCAGGGCGGTGAGATTGAGTCTGCTTTGGCGGTCAAGGAATCTATTTGTTCTAAGACACTGGACAACTGCACAGTGAATACGGCTGTAAAACACATATAGCTGCGTTCATAAACACTGGTTTGAAGTGTTAATGCGTACCGAGTGATAATAATGAATCTATATACATCTGTGTGAGCTTTTGGGCGAACAACATTATGCCCGAGGCCATAGGTCGGCAAAATCACTCATCATTTGCCTCACTCAGACTCAGATAGAGCCGTAAATCTGAATCTGAGCAAGTCCAAGTGAGTATTTTTTCGTGAGCCTGAGTCAGACTGAGTACCAAGGGCAAAGTAAATTGAATTGAATTGACCTTATTTTTTTGTTTATTACCAAAAGGAAGCAGAAGCTAAAAGCCGTGTGATCTGACAAAGGTTTCTGCTCCAACGTCAGTTCGGCACGAAGGCTGTACGCAGCACAAATCAATACAAAATATACTAAACTGGCATATTCCACTGAATATTCACAAAAATAAAAGAACATTTGTGCACAAAAAAGAAAAAAGCGAGTGTAAACATGTTATGTCTGCAAGGAAACCACAATTAAAATGTTACATAATACACTGATAGGTCATTTTGCCCCAGTCAGCAACTCAAATTTGCTATTAAGACAGAATAACTGAAAAAACAAACACTCAGCAGCTTTGTCAGGCAAACTCAATATTGTGTGAAATGAGCAATGTTTTGAATGATTCATTCGATGCTTCCATAACTTCGTCGTGAAATTAATGTGTTATATTGAGTAGTGAAGGTGCTTGGTAAGTATGTAATTGTTTCACATAATTCGTTCTTATTTTTGTTATTTTAAGATGGTGATGCCGAAAGCTGTAGCGCGGTTTGGTGGGTGCATCCGTGATTTAATGTGTCCTGTTCTGTTTGAAATGTTCCATTGACTTGTAATAGTACACCTCATTTGCTCTTAACATAGGTTACTTAATAAAAGCAGGCTGCGTTCTAAAATTCTGTAAAGACTCACTCATATTTCACGAGTGATTCTAAGTACGCTTCACATATTTTGCGAGAAACGCCCGAGACTGCAGTTTTTGATGCGGTAACTTCAAGTTCAAAAATGGAGCGCAGCATTTTGCGGAAAGCTGATGATTTGAGGCTTCAGAAGGACTGCGCAATGAAAAAAAAATTATCAGCAACATCCGCTCATCTGCCTGCCCGCCCGCCCGCCTTGTAACGGTGGCGGTGGCGGTGGTGGTGATGGTTAATTACCTAAATACCTTCATTTACAATGAAGGTAAATAGATTACTCTGGCCTAGGCCAATATTTGGGGTAAAATCAATGAGCTTTTACAGAGCACAGGTTGTTGCACTCACATACCTTCCTGCGGGTGCCATGGCTGCTTCGAGCTCTTGAAGCGCTTTTCGGCACCCATCGCTTGAGCATGCATCGTCCGTGTCTCTGGCGTTTCTCTGCTGGATGATGCCAATAACAAGTAGCAACAATGTGGACACAGTCACGAACAGACTCTCGACGACTAGGAAAGTGGCACATGGCACACCGGGTGACGGCACTACAGGTTCCGCGCTGCGCATCATCGACCAGCTGCGACTACGTGTCGATGATGGTGATAATGATACCTCCACTATGGCTCTTGCCCACTCGGGGGGATTGGCAAAGAATTGAGGATATGAAATATGAAGCCTTTCGAATGATACGCAATCGTAACAGGAGGAGGATAAAGCACACGTAAATACAGAAAGAGTGCATTATTTTTTTGCCATTTCGACCAGACAGAATAATATATATATCGAATTGCAATTGCAGTAATTTTGAACACCATTGAAATTGATGTTTAGAATTTGGTTAATAATAATATAATAACAAATACGCAAACTGGAATTTAGAGGCACATTCGTTTTGTTTCACGAAGATAACTGCAAACGGCATTAAAGGCATTTCGGTGCCTATATCCCAGAACCGAAGCAGCAAAGAAGGGTATATCCTCAATGGTGAAGGGCAGCCGAAGGTTAGCAAATGGGATGACAAAGAGACGTTTTCCTAATAGACTGTAACGGCGACATGACAAAAAAATAACGGTCTATTGATTCCAGATCTGTACAAAAGCTGTATTGGGGAGATATTCCCAGACCAGCCCTGTTAGTTATGTTGGGTTTTGTGGCACAAGAGCAACTAAGGCTATGCTGCGCCAGACTGATGGTGAAAATACGTACAGCGAATAGGGCTACGACAATGACTCTGAAATGTCTTGACGGCGATGACATATGGGATATGATGAGCGGTGAAGCGTGGCTGTATAAAGGCCTAAAAGGATTGGCTCCATAAATGCGTGAAGTGTATATCTCTTCTAAGAATATGTGTGTGATGCTCGGGGTCGTCAATGTGTAGGGTTGGTGCATGAGGTTATGTTAAACCGTAACGGCTTTTACATAGCACTAATGCCATACCCGTGTCCTTATACCTAAGAGCCGGGAGGCAAGTGCCTCGTTAAAAATTCCTGCTGCAGCAGATGCCTCTCCGAAGAGGCTGTGCTACGAGTCACATCAGTCAAGTTTTGCTATGTCTAGGTGTAGCATAGTTTACTGTAGTTAGACCTTGTTCAGAAGTTGTGCTTCATTTAAAAACTGATTACATCAGCTATGTGTATTAGGGCGTCGTGGCCAAGAGTAGCATTGGATGAAAGGGTATATTTAACCTGTAAAACATACGGAAATGTTTTTCTATTAATGTTTCCATATGTGGGCAAGCTATTAAAATGTGCATTACAGTTAGTTGCTCCTGACACATATCGCATGTTGGGGCTTCATCGCCTGCCAATAGATAGTTGTGTGTGATGTGCGTATGACCTATTCGAAGTCGACACATAACTACTTCGATAAAACGTGCTTGATGAAGGCAGGTCTTCCATTCACCAAGAACAGGTTTAATTAGGTGAAGTTTGTTTTTTTTGTCGTGATTTTCATTCCTGCTGCCAGTGAAAGGTGGTGGCCTGGCGAACAGCTTGAATCCCATCTCTGGCAGGTATGTTGGTTTTTGACTCGCGCATTTCGTTTGCTTTTGCAGCTAGTTGGTCTGCCCTTTCATTGCCTGGGATACCGACATGAATCGGGACCCAACAGAGACGTATGGTCTGGTCATCAGATGTGTGGGGTAGCATGTTAAAATATCGCCTATGAATTGCTCATACTGAGATTTATAATTGAGACTTTTAAGCGCGCTTAACGAGTCTGTAAATATTACAGCTTTTTTATGTTTTGAGCTTATAATGTATTGTACTGCCATCCATAACGTATAGCACTCAGCGGTGTAGATGGATACAAACTGTGGTAGTCTAGTTATTTGCTCGTGTGTTGCTCCTACCACACTGCTTCCGACATAAGCAGATGTCTTCGAATCATCAGTATAAAATTCTTCGTAAGTGTTGTACGTTTGTGGCAATGTAAGGAAAACTTGTAGTATATGTTCACGTGGGGTGTTTTGTTTTCTTATATGTGTGAGTGAAAAATCCAATAATTTGGAGAAATCCATCCATGGGGCCAAACTGGGTGGCCTTCTGGCGATGGAGAGTGCTTCGTTAGGAACATTTAGGGTGTGCAATTTTTCTTCAAATCTTAGTATTAGTGGCTTAATTACGTTTGGTTTGTTGGCGTAGTGTTGTCGTAGGTCACAGTGTGTGACAATACTGTGGCATATATGATCTGGTGAAGAACGAACTCTAAGGACATACGTGAGCATTAGTTTCGTTCTCCTATATTCCAAGGATGGTTCGTTACTTTCGGCGTATAGGCTCGAAATAGGTGAGGTTCGATAGGCACCTGTTGCGAGGCGTAACCCTTTCTTATGGACAGGGTCTAGGCGCTTAAGATACGAGTCTTTTGCTGAACCGTAGATTATACGACCATAGTTTAATTTGCTGCGTACTAAAGAGCGGTAGATGAGCAAGAGACACCTATGGTCGGAACCCCAGTGCTTTCGGGAAGAGACGTTGAGGACATTGAGGGCGTTATTGGATTTCACCTTGAGGTTATTGATGTGTGGAAGAAACATAAGCTTCTTATCAAATACGACCCCCAGAAACTTCTGTTCTTGTTTTATTGGCAATACTGTTTCGTTTATTTTGAGTACGGGGTCTGGTTGTAAGCCTCGTTTCTGGGATCATGCTACATCAACCGTCTTTTCCTCGGAAAACCAGAAACCGTTTTTGTTAGCCCAGTGTGTTAGCTTGTTTAGTGCTGTTTGAATCTGTCGCTCGCACGTCGCCATGTTAGATGACCGGCACGCTATTTTGAGATCATCCACATATAGTGAGTGCATAAGAGTAGATGGTATGACCTAGTTCAGAGAGTTCATTTTGACGACAAAGAGAGTTGTGCTTAAGACACAGCCCTGAGGCACACCGTCCTCTTGAGTAAAAGTTTCTGAAAGTGTGGTTCCCAAACGAACCTGAAAAGTTCGGTTCGATAGGAAGTCGGACAAGCAGTTGAGCAACCTTCCGCGAATTGCTAGACCTGCCAGGTCTCGTAAGAGACCGTACTTCCACGTTTTGTTATATGCCTTTTCAAGATCGAAAAATACTGCTAAGCAGTGCTGCTTGTACAGGAAAGCTTCTCGTACCATATGTTCAAGGCGAACGAGGTGATCGGTGGTGGAACATCCTTTCTTGTAACCACATTAGTGGACATCTATAGAGTTATCGGTTTCTAGGATGTATGTAAGCCTAATATTAATAACGCTTTCGTGGGATTTCGCCATACAACTTGTGAGTGCTATGGGCCTGTAGCTTGTTGGTAATGTAGGCTTTTTTCCGGTGTTGAGAAATGAAATTATAATGGCTTTTTTCCACTCTGTTGGCATTCTGCCAGTGATCCAAATAGCGTTAAAGAAGTGCAGCAATGCTTTCACCGCTTCCTGGGACAAACGGGCGAGCATTTAGTAATGTATTTTGTCTGGGCCAGGTGCTGTGTTTTTACCTCTACACTTTATGAGAGCAGGCATATGGTCACTGCCGTAAACATTATCTGTCACGCTGTACTTTAGGTCGCAAAAGAGCGACGGTGAGCAAAGCGCTAGATCTAAGCAGCTAGTGGCTCCTGTGCTTGGGGAGCAGTAGGTGACGCTACCAGTATTTAAAAGACATACATCATTGTTCAGAATAAAATCTTCGAGGGTTCGTCCTCTGGTGCCAGTTGTACTGCTTCCCAAAAGCATTCCGTGCGCGGTAAAATCCCCTGCAATAACAAACGGCTCAGACAGTTGGTCCAAATTATGCTCTTTCTCTTTAGTTGAAAAATGCGTGTGTGGGGGGATATAAATGGAACATATGATGATCGTTTTGTGAGGTAAATTGGTGACGGCCATGGCCTCGATGTGACTGCTGATGGTGATCTTTTTCACTGCAATAGCACTTATGACGACAATAGCCATGCTGCCAAACAACCAGCTATGGTGGACGCGATCGCGCCGTACTACGGTAAAACCACTGAGGAAGTTCTTTTCTGCCAGATTGGTCTCCTGTAAGCTCATAGCCATTACAGAGAGGCTACTTGGCAAATCTTTTATGTCACCTATGTTGTGAATGAGTCCTCTGCAATTCCAATGGAGAAGAAAAGCCATTTTGGGCAGTGAACTTAAGCAGAAAAGAGGAGTTAGAGTTGATTTGTTGGCGATAAAACCTTGGTGACATGTGTGTGATACTAAAGTCAAAACAGAATGGTACCATAACCTTTCAGGTTATGGAAAACGAAACTTATTTTACAGGGCTTTTGGAGGCCCTGTAATCTGTCTTTTGTCCTTTTTGGAGCGGTCGAGAGAAACTCGCCGCTCCTTCGGCGCTGCAGGAACCGTTTGACTGGCGGTTGTGTCCATAGCTTCATGAGAAGGGATGAAGTGTCGCTCTGCCGAGCGATCCCTGGGCGCTGTAAGCTCCGGCTCAAGATACGAAGCCTTCAAGCCCTCTACACCAGACGTCGATGGGGCTCCTGATGTCTGCCCGTTTCCCTGGCTGGTGCCTGTGCATGTCGACGCCCGTGGTGGGGATGTTTTGAATGAGGCCTGAGCAGCCTTGGCTGCTCCCGCAGTAGGGGCAAGCGGCGGTCGCTCCAGTACGCTGTGCGTAGCTTGGGCCACCACCTGATGCTGTCGTGGTGCTGCCCCCTGTTGCACCACTTCAACAATTGATTTCGTTGCATAGTAAGGGGAGACGCGATACCTTGCTTTGCAGAAACTAATGTTGTGGGTGACTTTGATGTTAATAATTTCTTTTTCTTTTTCCATGCTATGCAGGATCTAGAATACGCCGCGTGTTCCCCATCACAGTTCGCGCAGTGGGGTTCGGCTTTGCAGTCATCATCTGTAGAGCGGCCTGTGACACCACACCGTGCACAGGTAAGCTGCCGAAGGCAACTCTGAGAAGTATGTCCGAATCTTTGGCACTTGAAGCAGCGCCGCGGATTCGGAATGTAGGGTCTAACAAACAGGTTTAGGTAGCCGGTAACTAATTCTGGCGGTAGTGTGGAGCACCCAAAGGTCACAATTATGTGCTTGGTTGGAGTTTCCTTGTTTTCTCTTCTCACTATGATACGCTGTACGTGAATGACATTTTCGTCCTTCCAGCCAGCCAGAAGCTCATGGTTTGTTAGGTATTTTAGGTCATCGTCTGACACAACGCCTTTGACAGTGCTCATCGTTCGGTGCGCAGAGACGGTTACGGGCTTGTCCCCAAATGCTACTAATTTCTCTAGTGTCTGGAACTGTGTCTTGTCTTTACCTTCTACCAGCAAGTCCCAGCTTGTCATCTTTGTAGCCTTATAGCCAGTTCCGATAGTCTCGGTTAGGCACCTGGACACGAGGAATGGGGAGATGTTGCAAGCTTTTTTGTCCGAGTTTTCGCAATAAATGACGTGGTACTTAGGGAAATGGTCTTGTTTTTCCGAAATCGGCATTACGCTTGCTTCGGTGCGCCACCTTTTCAAGGGGCGATCATTGGAGAAGGGGTTTCGTGATCCCATAGAAAAGTGCTGTTCGTTCAGTAATGGCGCCTACCATTCACCACGGAGCCGAACAAGGGGACGTGGCAGAACATGTAAACATGTGTGCACAACGCCAGTAGTACTCCACTGCCATAACCTAATATATCTACCCAAGTTTGGATATTTACACCAGGTTAACCCTTGCCGCCAGGAAAAATTGGAAGTAAAATGAAGTGAGGAGAAGACAGGAAAGATGTGAAGTGAGAAAAACAGACGAACATGTAGGGAGAGAGAGATAGGAAAAGGCGACTGCCGATTTCCCCTGAGTGGGTCAGCCCAGGGGTGCTGTCTACGTGAATTGGTGGTATGTGTGGTTTAACGTCCCAAAACCACTATATGGTTATGAGAGACGCCGTAGTGGAGGGCTCCGGAAATATAGACCACCTGGGGTTCTTTAACGTGCACCCAAATCTGAGCACATGGGCCTACGACATTTCCGCCTCCATCGGAAATGCAGCTGCCGCAGTCGGGATTTGAACCCGCGACCTGCGGGTCAGCAGCCGAGTACCTTAGCCACTAGACCACCGCGGCGGGGCAGCTGCTGTCTACGTGAAGCCGGGGCCAAAAGGGTGTGTTGCCGCCACTGGGGGGCCTTCAAGGTCCAATCACGCAGCATTGGCTCAACCCCCAAAATCCCCTTTTCCCCAGACACGGCAAAGCCACGCACGGCTAGGCGTGGGAGGGAGTCAAAACTCTCCCGTTAGCTGCGGTCCGTGGTGTCGCTACACACCAAACGCCTACACACGCAGGCGCCCCAGTGGGGAGGCCAGCCCTGTGTGAATATTGATTCAAAGAGGGCACACGACATCGCAGTCTTGTCAGCATGACTTCTAGTTGTCTAGTATGACACTAGCCGGATTTCCATAGATATTTCAAATTTCTAAATTCAGTGCATGGTGTTACTGATTCACTGGCATCAGCCATTAGTGCAAATTTTCGATATCATTTAGCCGTTATAATGGGCAGCACCGGAAGCACAGAAAGTATTAGGCTATTTAACGCCATTCCTGCTAATGAGTCCGCCATTTCATTTAACTCTAACCCGCAATGTTCAGGTACCCACAATAATTTTAAGAGCTTAAGCTTTAGAGGACTTAACGTAAGGAATGCCCTTAAGGAATCTGATTGAGATGAAGCTGTGAGTGACGTATATACAGACAGGGAGTCTGTATTATTATTGCAGTGTGGGCGTCCAAATTAGTTTTTGCAGTGCTAGAAAAATCGCCAAAGGTACAGCCTCAAAATTAGGTGTAAAGTCTGGTAGTCTTAGTGAAAACGACCAGCCAATTGAAGTAGAGTAAATACCTACTCCTGCCTTCTCATCTATTACTGAATGATCAGTGGCTATTACAATATTTGTTTCCACGTGTGCAAGGTAATCTTGCAAGCGGCTATTTAGAACCCGGTGTGATTGAAATTTAGGCTCACAGAGAAAAATGTCATCATATTTTATGATGAGATTTTGATTTGGCTTGTTTGCTGCTGGTATATCTCGAATTTTTACGTTTATTCTGTCTAGTTGCTTCTGGAAAAACTTAATTTGTGGTGTATGAAAACGTGGCCATGAAGCAGGAAAGAAAGAGTCTAGGTCGTTAATGAATACATCTTTTGATCGTCTTACCGAATAACTATAAAATTTTAGATAAGTCTGAACCGTCAGAATACGGAATCGACAAGGCAAGTTAGGTAAGCGTGCCTCTTGGTACAAAACATTGTTTGCAACAAACTTAAGAAGCCCTAGGCATAGTCGCAGAGCCTCACGCTCCAAAACAATCAAAGGTTTAAACTTATAAGCAGGGCCACCTGAGATTAACACGCACCTAAATTCTAGAATGGGACGCATATACATTTTGTAAATCATAAGCAGAGTGTCCCTGCGTAAGGCATAGCGTCTGCTGGTCAATCTACGAAGCCTTACATGCCCTACTCTCTATGTGAGGAGTCCAGTATAATTTGGCATCACAAATCATTCTCAAATAGTTAAGCGACTCAACTTGCGGAGTGGGCTCTTCCCTAAAACAAATAATAATTGAGATAGGATCTGTTAACGGAAATAGCAACATTGAACTTTTGTTTATATTTAGTGACATGCATATTGTCCCTGTCCACCCCTCTAGAAAATTTATATACCTCTGCAGTTTTTGATGTCAGGAATGAATGTTAATGTCTGCTGCAAAGAAGGCAATGTCACCTGCATACACATATACCAGCACATCCTGGCTGTAAGGGATCGAACTCATTGAATGTTGAATATTATCGGAAAGAAAACAGCGCCTTGGGAAACTCCGCAAGTTTTTTTAAATTTTGTCGTAGCACAGCCATTTTTAATGCAATAAAATTCTCTTGCTCTCATAAATTCTCCCAGCCACGCAATAATATCCATTGGGAAATTCTGGCTTAGAACTATCTCCAATAGCACTGAAAATTCCACACTGTCATATGCTTTGGCTATGTCCAAAGTCACTAGACCAGCATGTTGCCTTCTTTTGCGAGCACGTTGGATGCGGTTTTCTAAATCAGCGTGGGCACACCAAATCGAACAGTGTTCTCTGAAGCCAATTTGATTAGGGTTTATAATTTATTTTCTGTATAGAAATCTCTTCTGTATAGGAATCATTTTTGCTAATTTCTAATCGTATAAAATCCAGGCGCGTCTTAACGAATAATTTACAGTATTCAGGAGGTCAGCTGGTAATAATTTAAATAATAGTTTTATCATGGAAGCTGTAATTCCGTCTGAACCGGGAGGTAATGAGGGTAAATTACGAACAACATGTGCTAACTCTTGCAATGTAACTGTAGTAAAAACTGGTATTACCATGGGAGTTCTAAGATCATACAACTTGCCTCAAGTGAATCGACACTCTAGTTCTTTTGCGATGATTTCCAAAGATTTCTTCGTATCTTCGGGCGACATGATTTGACTGACTGCATTGGTTGGAGATGGAAGAACTTTACGCGATCTGAGGAACCTAAACTGGATACTTATGTTCTTAGGGTTGAAAAGATTGTCGATTGTTCTTTTTTTTGATTTTCAATTTTGGCTCACACCCACTGTGGCTATCGACCAAGCATAGAGTGCTCTCATGAAACACTAGGCAACTTTATTTACTTCTTTTTCAGTATTTTAAATATTTCTTTATTTATTGATGCTATATCTACAGCGGCAAAGACAATTGCAGTGGGAGGAATAAGCAAAGAAAAATTCAAAGCATACAGCTGGTATCAAATAAATTGAATCACTAAGGAAACATACATAAATACATATAACGGAGGTTAAATAGCGTATACTATAGTGCACGATAGTTAATCCTTGTGCAAATCAAGAATAAACAAAGAAGATTAAATGTGCACAAGGATACATAAGAATTCTTCACCTTTGAAATGTAATATAAATATAAAAAACATATCTATATGAACACTAATGCGCAATAGAGGAAATTACAAGTACAAGCATAAAGCAAGCATTGCCTGAAGTACAATGAAGAAACAGCAACTATAACACAAGAATAACTTTAGTGGGGCGTAAATTATATCATTATACAATATTCATGTAAAGACCTGTCTAATTGATTTCAGTATCGTATTGTTCTAGGAAAAATCCTTGCTAAAGGAGTGTGTTTTGCAGAGAAATTGCAAAACCTTGTTCTTGTCCTACGCGAATAGTATTTAGGTGCATTAACGTAAAGATGCCTATAAATGCCTAATTTTGAATCAAAGATTTTGTTAAAAAATTTTGAACGAAGTCTTTGACAATCTATTGTATCCCACTGCAATACATCTTTCGAGCAGGAAAGGTTGAAGTTTCTGTCATAACGTTCACACACAAATCGAGTGGCCAAATTTATCACCTTTTCAAGTTTTACTGTGTCGTATACTGTAGAGGGGTCCTAAACGACACACGCATAGTCGAGAACCAATTGCACACGTGCTTTTTAAAGTGATAGATATGTTTAGTTGGCAAATTAAAATTCTTTGCGTTATAGTGAAAGAATCCAAGCGCTTTCACGGCCTGGCCTGTTGCATAATCAACATGTCGCTGGGAACTTATTGAGGCAAGAAATGAGCTCATAAGTATTTATATTCGTGTTTCTTTCTATTAAATACTCAGTACTTGTGTACGAGGTCTGAGACTGAAATTTCTCACGAGTAAACTCCATGTAAACTGTCTCACTGAAGTTCAACTGCATGTGACATAGTGTGCACCACAGAGACCCTGGCTAATTTTGACCAGATAGCTGTGAATGTACATTGTCTCACGAGTCTGCAATTTTCCTTTAAAAAACACAGACCTCCGCGAACAGCTGTATGTGAGATTGTATGCCTTCAGTGATGTCATCGACATATATCAGAAATAAAAGCGGTCTCAACACCGCACCTCGGGGTATCACCAATTTTACCTGCAATGCGCACGAGCTGGCAACATTAACGATTACATTCTGCTAGCATAATGCCAAATAATCAACGACCCATGCGTTGTCTGGTGAATCATTGTCATACATACTCATTTTTTTGTTCAAAAAATAAACGACGAGGGACTGTATCAAAGGCATTCCTAATGTCTAAGAAAAACCGCCAATGGTTTTTCTTTTGTCTAACGCGTGTTTTATGTCGTGCGCATATTCGGTCAAGTGGGCAGCACAAGGTAGGTATGTGGAGTTGAACGTCCCAAAACCACCATATGATTACGAGAGACGTCGTAGTAGGGGGCTCCAGAAATTTCAACCTCTTGGGTTCTTTAACGTGCACCCCAATCTGAGCACACGGGCCAACAACATTTTCGCCTCCATCAGATTTGCAGCCGCAGCAGCCGGGATTCGGACACGCAACCTGCGGGTCAGCAGCCGAGTACCTTATTCACTAGACCGCCGTGGCGGGGTCAGGTTGTCTAGTGGCTAGTACAAGAAAAACCTCTTCGAAATCGCAGTTGCTCTGGACTAAAAAGCGAACTCTCAGTCATGTTCTATTAGTGAACCTCGTGTTAAGTGATTGCAAGGCGAATGTTGCCGCACGCTGCGGCGTGTACTAGTAGTGGGAGTTATTGTCTCGCTAGCTGTATCAGTTAGAAAAGTGCATCTTACTGGCTTCTGCGCAGGTCAACTGTTCAGACTTGTCACTATTTGTGTAAACGTACCAGTTCATGTGACATGGGATGAGGTCCACATAAAATCTTGCTCCTACATCAGGTGGCTTGTGTGTGGTTCTATTTTCACATACTAAGGCATTGAAGGGTAACATAGTCTCATTGAGACAGAGGGCCCCTGGGGTGTTTCACTGAGTCTCGTGCCCAGTTCATTTTGAAGATCGGTTCCGATTGGCTATACCTCACTTGCATTCCCTCCCCCCTCCCTCTTGGTACACTCAGTTCTGCTGTGTCAGCCAAACTAACACAACTATCTGTGAGTACTTCACTGAATTAGTAAAATTGCATTACAGTGCATGTTATGAAGCGACATTACTTATGCACCAGTATTTACTAATTCATTTCTTGATGCGTTGCCTGCATTTCACCCGAGGGCAATGCAGAAAGATGGTTATCGCAACAATAACATAAGCACTGCATGAAGTGAAACAGTGCTTACAATCTTAGCCTTCCAAATGCAAACGCATTGCTTGTGGTATATAATAAATCATCTGATAATTATTTACCATTTTGAAAAAAACACAAAAACACGTAGCATCAAAATGGTAATAAGCACAAAATACACACAGATACATTTCTGACTGCCATAGTTGATGCTCTCAAATTACATAAATATTCTGGTATAGCAACATCTCCAGATGGTTTAGGGCAAATAAAATATGAGTGACGTGTAGCCTGCACAACTTTAATCAGTAGTTTTTCTATTGATTCACAGCATGAAAGCACAATTAATTTGGCTAAGCCCTGCTGAGCTGGTTTTTTTGGTTCAAGGTGGTGATCAGCAACAAAAGCTATCGCTTTTTTCTTCATTTAACAATTGTAGTGGAAAGAGACAAGCCTCGCAGCATGAAGGTATTGACCTCTTTTAACTGTAGCACAATTTTCAAATGAGTTTCACAAAAAAATACATAGCTATGCGTTATATCGGCACTTCAGGCTGCTGGAGCTGTTGTCTAAATTACATGTTTTTTAGAGCATAGCTTGGTATATTAACTGGCCAGTATGCTCAGTTACACTCATTTCATTTCATTTCATTTATTTACTTTCAGGGCCCGAGGGCATTACAGAAAGGAGTGGGGTTTCATAACTAAAACGCGCAACAATACATTCAAAGCACTTCTTGGTGGGTGATGACCTTGAAGATATTTACATCTGTGATGGAGGCGATGGCGGCGGGAAGGTGGTTCCAGTCCCTGCTTGTTCGTGGAACGAAAGAGTCATAATAAAGATTAGTGCGACTAGATGGCTCACCAACTTTTAAACCATGATTCAAGCGGGATGAAATGTAGGAGGGGTTTGTGAAAAGCTGTTCTTTTAAAATGGGGTTGTGGTGAAATATTTTGTGAAAAAGTGAAAGCCGAGAACATTTACGACGCAACGACAGATCAGGCAAGTTTAGCGACATCTTCATTGCAGTTACGCTAGAATGGCGGGTGTAGTTAGAAAATACAAAACGAGCTGCGCGGTTTTGAATCGATTCGAGGGCGAGGATTGAAGTATGTTTGGAAGGATCCCAGATGGCGCATGCGTATTCTAATTTCGGACGTACTAGCGTTTTGTAAAGAGTTAGTTTTAGTGATGAAGGTGCAGATGAAAAATTGCGACGTAAATATCCGAGCATGCGGTTAGAGTTGTTAGTTACATAGTGAACATGCATCTGCCAAGACAGATTATTTGTGATATGAAGACCGAGGTATTTATATGAATCGACGTGTGATAAAGAAGCGGGATGAAGACTATACGTGAACGTGTTAGCAGTATTATCACGACGCGAAATTCGCATGTATTTGCATTTGGACACGTTAAGACGCATGAGCCATTTATTGCACCACTCGGATAGGTTGTTAAGATCGGTTTGAAGTTTCAAGGTGTCAGCTGGGGTAGAAATTTTCAGATACAATACACAATCATCAGCAAAGAGTTTAATGGTTGAAAAAGTGATGCAGTCGGGAAGATCGTTAATGTAAATAAGAAAGAGCAACGGCCCCAGTACTGACCCTTGAGGTACGCCGGACGTTACAGCACAAGAGGGGGATAAACAGTCATTAGCGGTTACGTACTGGGTTCGGTTAGAAAGAAAGTCTTTAATCCAAGAGAGAACATTAGGGTCAATGTTGAGTTTGGTAAGCTTCAGAATTAGTAAGTCGTGAGATACAGTGTCAAAAGCTTTCGCAAAATCAAGAAAAATGCAGTCAGTATCGAAACCTTGATCAGCGTTAACAAACAGGTCGTTAGTAAAGGACAAAAGCTGGGTGTCGCATGACACCATCTTCCTGAAGTCGTGTTGACAGTTGTTGAAAAAGAAATTTTCTTCGAGAAAACTAACTAAATGTGAATATATTATGTGCTCTAACATTTTACATAGAATGCTTGTCAATGAAATGGGACGGTAGTTCTCCGGTGAATTAGTGTTACCTGATTTGTGAACCGGAACCACCTTGCCCTTTTTCCAGTCGCCAGGTAGGGATGAACACTGCAAAGACTGATGAAAAATCTTCGAAAAAATTAGTGATGAGTACAACCCTGTACATTTCAATATTTTGGAATTTATGGCTTCAGGACCCGCAGAAGAAGGCATATTCAAGTTGTTGATCAGTTTTCTAACTCCTACCCAATCTATTACAATATAGTCCATAGGAAAAAAATTATGGCTAGGGGCTGTTGGAACAGAAGACGAAAAACTGCGCAGAAAAACTGAACAAAATGCATCGTTTAAAAGCTTGCAACATTCATTATTTGGAACAGGTTCGCCACAGTGTGTTAATTGCACTATCTTGTTTTTGTTACCGTTCACAAGAGACCAAAATTTTCGTGGATTGTTTTGTAGATAAGAGGGAAGAGTAACGTTAAAGTAAGCATTTTTTGCACTAGCAACTTCATGGAGGTATTTGGCGTTAGCGTTTTGGTACTCGGACCAACGGCTGGGTCTGTCTACTCTCTTGGCAGAGCGAAACAATCGCTTCTTTTTGTTGCGTAAGCGTCGAAGTGTAGCATTGAACCATGGCGAACGGGGATTAGTGCGGACATTTCTTTGTGGAACGTAACGGTCAGCTAAATATAAAAGTTTATTTCTAAAAATAGACCAGTTTTCTTCTATTGATCGTTCTTCAAAGTTCGCCATGAATTCATCGACGAATCGCTCCATTTCTTCTGTTATTGACCTGATGTCTGCTCTAGAGTAATCCTGGATGGTTTTAACACTTTTGTTAAAAGAAACACGTGCCTTTAGATTAAAGTGTAACATGGAATGATCACTTATTCCTTGAAGGTAACTAAGGGAAGTAACCAAGTCTGGCTTGTTTGTTAGGATCAAGTCTAAGGTGTTGGAACAAGTAGCTGTAGTGCGTGTGGGTTTGTGTACGAGTTGGGTTAGATTGAAGTCAGAACATACGTTTATGAATTCAACACACTCGGACGAATTTTGAGTAAGGGTTACAATATCGCTTTGCCACTTTATGTTTGGTAGGTTGAAGTCTCCCAAAAGAAATAAGGGCAAATTCGGGTAACTAATAACGACACTGTTTAAAACATCATGTAGCTCGTCAGAAAACGATGGCGAGGCGGTGGGCGACCGGTAACATGCGCAGAGAATGAAATCTTGGCTTGGCAGACAGATTCGTACACAGATAAGTTCTAGGCTGGAAGATAAATTAACCACATAAGATTTCAGAGCTGACACCAATCAATACACCTCCCCCAGAACGTACGTCACGGTCGTAACGATAAATGTTGTACGATTTTTCGCATTCAAATATTTCACTGTTCTTTATTTTGGCTGACAGCCAAGTCTCTGTACAAACAATAATATCTGCTGAACATGAATCAATTGTAGAAGATAACTGCACCCGCTTGTTCACCATGCTCCGTGTATTTGTGAAAAGTACAGACACGTGCTCGACATGTGGCTGCGATGAAGATAGCTATGGATGGGGACTGGCGCGGGGAGTATGCACTGACGCGCTACCACTCGATGCATGCGACACTTGGTTAGGGGTGACGTCACAAACCTCATCGGTCGCCGCGCAGTATACGTACGTTTTCTTGTTCATTACAAATTTGCTGCTACGCAGTGAAAAACGCTGATCGCTTGCATTGCCAAATTCAATTAGCTTCTTACGCGACTGTCGAGTGGTTCGGCAAAAGTCCTCCCCCACTGACACGCCTGAGTTTTTAAGTTTGGCTTTTCGTGAAAGGATGCGGTCCCTCACTTTGGAAGAAGAAAACTTGACAATGATGGGTCACATTTTTGTGGCTGAAAAAGCGCCCAACCTATGTGCTCTCGAGATACTACCAGAAAGTTCAGAACTTTGTGTTTCAAGCTGAGAGGCTAGGTTACACACGTGTGCTTCAGATTGTTCCCATGTCTCCGTTTCATTGTCAGCTATTCCATAAAAGATAAGGTTGTCCCTTCTGGACCGGTCTTCAAGCTCGTCCATCCTTGACTTCAATTCCGCATTTTCGCTTTGGACAGCGGTAGAAACAATGTTTGTTATGTCAGCGGCACATGGTCCGCGGTCAATGGTATCGACAACTGACTCAAGAGCGTCCAACCTAGTTGCTAACTCGGAAACCGTTCGTGTCAAATTTTCTTAATTCTTTTTAAGGTCAGCAAATTGCTGCAAAACATCAGCGTGACGCGACTCCAGTTTGGCGGAAAGATTGGCGATAGCCGCTAGGACTTCCGAATTAGGCCCCAGATTCGTCTCCACATCGCCGCAAAGCAGCAATTGTTTTGATACAAGAACGCATTCACAAAACATCTCGCAAAGGACACTTGGGCACGGAAAGAGCAGCAGGCAAACGTTACTAGAACGTTTACAGTACAGTGACGGAATTTCACTAACCTGAACAACAAAAAGCAGCGGCTTGGTCAGTGACGAACACATGCCTGCCGCTCCCTCGTGCCCACTAAAGGCTGGCGTACGATGCCCGTCCTTTAAGTAGTCGGTGTCTAGTGTTGACCATGTCGATGACGCTTGCTTGTCAAGAAAGGGCTTGAGGGTGGTTTCAAGATCCGGTTGGTGACGAAAGCATGGCTCGTCGATAATCGGCGCCGGAGGCACCAGCTGAACTTGCAGGACTGGAACAGTCGATGCGTCATGCTGTGGTAGAAGCCATGCGCCAACCAGGAAAGACTGCACAGCAAAAAGCAGCGGCTTGGTCAGTGACGAACACATGCCTGCCGCTCCCTCGTGCCCTCGTGCCCCACAGGCTTCATTTTAGTTCGACTCATTGAAAAGATATGAGTGAGTATGAGCGCATGGAGATCAAGCAGACACGAGTATGAATGTAAGCGAGTAATCTCAAGTGGGAGTGGGCATGAAGCGAATTTAATCAAGTTTATATTCATCTTGTAATACAGAAATGACTGTGATGAAAATATGTATTCAGAAGAACCAATGTTAAAAAATTTGATCACAAGAGGACTTAACACTGATTAACAGGGCACTGTGTGACCGCAGAAACACCAACATGAGCTTACTGAGAAGCTTCTGCAGTGATACTTTAGGTCCATAATATACTCCAACGATTTGGTGCAATGAGCTGTGAAGTTGTTTCATGCCCCTTGGCATGATGCAATTGCAGGGGGACTACACATCGCTTGAAGTATTTCATGTATTGCACCTTAAACCTTACCATGTGCTGATGAAATATAGGGTGTCAGGTTGCACCTGCTTTTCTAATTCATATGATTGTTTGCATTCACAGTTTCACATTGCTTGCAGCACTTGGGCATTATTTTTTCAGAGAGATAATCACACATGCATTTATCCTTTGTTCTTGTTGTTATTTGGTTTCGCTAAAACTTATTGTTGCACTTTTTTCTCTCGCAGAAAGCCACAACTTTATGTATTGCAACATTCCTAAATGGTGTCCATCATTTCAACACTCAGTCTAACAATGACGAGCTGAGCTCGTCGACACATTTATACCTCTTCTACGGAAAACAAGTACGCCTCATTCACACAGAAAGAAGTGTTTAGGACGCTGCAATAAACATACTCTGAATAGGTTATTCCAGTTTTTTCACGGTTTGAACAAACAATGCACCAAGAAATTTTAAAATATGCTCAAAGCATGCATTTTGATAGAGAGAGAACTGGATTGCGGCCACTGTAAAATCAAAATAGCTGCAGCTCTGTTTAGAAAAAAATGCATGTTCGCCAGAGCTTTGTGCAATGATGAATTTCACTTCTGCTAAGAGAGTGGCTCCACTACGCAGAATAGCATGTTTTTTTTCTAAATTTTATAATTAAGATTATCATTGCTTTTTAACGTTCACCAGCAGTGGATGCTCGTAGATGTAAACAAATCTCCACATACTTTATTACCCGCCTGGCTTGTCAATGCGCACTAATTTTTAAAATTTCAGCTGGACATGTTCTCCACTGAAGGCTGGAGACGTTGTGGTACTTTCTGTGCTGCAGTGAAATAAGTCTTCTTGATATTTAAAAAAACATTTTGCTTGTTGTATAAAAACAGGTGGAATCAAACACGGAAATAAGCAAAAATTAATATTTTTGTGTTCCTTCTGGCAAAACGTGTGGTTGAAAAAGAGGCAATACCAATTACAAGCATGGTAAAAATAGCACAGTACATAACCAAATACCTAAGTAGTCTTGAAATGTGCAGTGACTCAATAATGAAAACCTAAAATAATTGTTTGCTATATCCCTCAGCTGCTGCCGTGAACCACGCAACAGTGTGTTTGAGGCTATTTGCCACGCACTTCCACGTTTCTTGCCATAGTGCTCACTATAGTACTTGTTTTGGGTTATTGTTAAAGGGCACAAGAAGAATAATACTAATATTCCTTTACAGTGAATTATGAATATTCTATTGCTTTTGCGCATAATGTTCCAGATGTTATGTTAGTTTACAGGGCTCACATTTGTTCAACAAAGCCTTCATTTATATTATACGAGTCCAGCTGCTGCATTATTTGAAAAGAGTACCTTATAAAAGTACAACGTTTTAATGAAGCAACTGCCTAGAATGGGCTCTTCATGACTCTGTTCATTCGAACACACCTGATACTGTTCTCAAAATAAGAATAGTAGCACAGATAATTGAATGACTTAATTGAATGCTTACGCGTACATAGCTTTCTACCAGAACACAGATATATGTAAAACATTAAAATCAACTTCACAGTCATCACCAAATATACGTTCACCAGTCGTCTGCTCTGACAAATGCCTGAACTGAACCCCCACACAATTAGGTATCTGCGAGAAATGAGAAGTTATTATTCTTTATTGTTCAATATGTTCTACTCTGAAAACAAAAGCATACGCATGTATATTGTTCAGTTCAAACGGACCTCCACATATCAAAAGTTGAGGTACCCAAAATTAAAATAAAACACTTCTACAAGTAGTATATAGGCCTGTCAGCCAAAGCAAATTAAGCCACTTAGTACCTGCACGTCACCAGAAGATGTATTTAAAGAACCACACAGTAACTAACTTTTCAAACATATAGTACGTGGGGATATGCTCAAAACGTGCAACAGAAATACGATCAAAGCGTTCATTTGAATAAAAAAAGGAATCAATTAGGACAACTGCAAAACTAAAATAGCTGCAGCTCTGTTTAAAAAAGAGGAATAACAAAACGCATCCTTGCTTGAGCATTGTGAAATGACGAATTCCACTTCTGCTGAGAAGGTGGCTCTAACTACATTGAATAGCCTTTTTTTCTCACTTTTATGATGAAAATGTTCGCCGCTTTCTAACGTTTACCAGCAGTGAAAGCTGGTTCATGTAAACAAACCCCCACAGGCTTTATTCACTGGCTCTCTTCACTCTGCACATTATTTTTTTTAATTTTTATTTGTTGCTGCTAGATGTAAACGAACCCCCACAGGCTTCATTCGCTGGCTCGCTTGTCTCTGCTCATTATTTTTAAAATTTTAGTTCGACATCTTCCGATAATGATGGCTGGAGACGTTAAGACACCTTCGGTGGTGCAATGGATTGTCGTCAATTCTCTACACATTCATAAAAAAACTGCTTGTTGTTTAAAGAGACATGAAATCAAATATGGAAATGAAAAAAATCAGTATTATTTATTACTTCCGGCAACAAGTGTGGTTGGAAAAAGGAAAAGTTTCCCATTACAATCATGATGGAAATAGCGCGGTACATAAACGAACACCTAAGTAGTGCTGGAATGTTCAGTGACTCATTAATGAAAACCTAGAATAATTGTTTGCTGTATCAGACTCTTTGACAACTGTACTCGTCACTTTAACATGGGTGTCTGGGTAGCTTAGGAGATCAAGTGTTGTGCTGCTAAGCATGAGGAAAGTTTTAATTTCTGGTGAGGCTGCCTGCATTTCAATGGGGGACGAGAGCAACAGCACCATATTATTGTGAGCAGTATGAGATCGAACGTGAGTAGATAGGAATGGCTGTCGTCGCACTATGCTTCATTATCACAATAAATTCACAAGCAGCTGGTGATACAACCAGCTGCTATTTTGTATCAGTACTAGCAAGGTGGCAGTGGCAATGCTTAGTTGAACTATGAAGCTTTTTGTTAAAAACAGAGAACATCTCGCACGCTAAAAAACAGAAAAAAACGAGGAATTAAGCATGGCACGAGGATGTGTGGGATTTTTCACTGGAATAAATGGCAGCGTTGAGACGCACTGCTTGATCTCTCTAGGACTGTTCGTCCAGAAAACCCATTCTTCTATGAAGTCTTCAAATTTTAAACCCTTTGCGGTGTTTCGGACAGCTGCTGCCACAAACCAAGAAACAGTGTGGTCCAGGCTATTTGCCATGCGCTTCCGTGTTTCCTGCCAAAGTGTTATAACAGTATTATTTCAGGTTCATGTCATAAAACACGAGAATAATAATCCACAATATCCCTTAACAAAATGCAATAAACATATTATGCCTTTTGAGCATATAGTTCAAAATGACATGCGGCTTTACGGAGCTTAGATTTGTACAACGAAGGCTTCGAATATACTCTACAAGTTTGTATGCGGCATTATTTGCAATCAGAACCTAATGAAAGTATAAAACTTCAATAAAATGACCGTCTAGAATAGGCTCCTCTATGAATGTGATAATCCGAACACACCTGATCCTGTTCTCAAAATAAGGGTAGTAGCCCAGCTATTTGATTGACCTAATTGAATGCTTACACACATATAACTTTCTACCAGAACATAAATACATGTAAAACATCAAGATCAACTTCACAATCCTCACCAAATGTGTTCACTAGTCATCTGCTCTCTCAAGTGTCTGTACTAAAAACTCACACGTTTGGCATCGGCAAGAAGTGAAAATGTATGATTCATTAGTGTGCGAAAAGTTCCAGTCTGAATACAAAATCATACTCATGCATATGGTCCAGTTGCATTACGTCCACGTATAAAACTAAAGGCACCAAAGAATAAAATAAAACACTCCTACATGTAGTGTATGGACCTGTAAGCATATGCAAATTAAACCACTTTGTAGTTGCACCGCACCAAAAGATGCACTTGAAGCCAACACATAACTAATTTTTCAAACAAATAGTACGTGAGAGATGCAGATAAACCCAGCTTTTATATTTTAATCAAGAGCTTATGACTGATTACTTGCATGGATTGATTAGCAATACAAACACAATGAACGATGCAGAACACATAAAACAGACCCTAAAGCTGTTGCGATCCACTGCAGGTATACGACAAAGGACACTATCGGTCCCTCGAAAGCTAGGCCGTCACCATTCCAGAACAAACAGCAAAACACCAGCAAAACAAACAGCAAATACTTCACAAACAATAAAACATGCATGACACCGACGAAGAGGTGATGAAACCAAGCATTTCACTGTGTACTCTGGACACCGAACGCAGCAATCTATTACGTTCTACGTTTGTGCTCAATGAGCTTGAGTCATATGTGGATTTCACCTGCAATATCTTACTTGAGAAGTTAATGGCATGAAACACACAACCGACAGCTCCGGACACTCATGTACAAAGCAACTTCGTACCTTTACATGGGTGATACTACATCGAAAACCTAGCACTGCTCTGCTGTTTTTCGATGAATACTTCCACAAATGCTGATAAACTCTCGTACTAAAATCACAATAACATCCATATTAGCTTCTTTTATATGGATGGCGATTAGACCTCAGCGCATGCTTGGTAACTTCATTTGTGCGTCATGTTTCAAGTCGAACAAACCTGAAGACGTTTATTGTCAATGCCCTTTTCTCAGCCTATCAGCGAAAGCGCAAAACAGCTCATGGGAATATTTTACTGGCATGAGTATATTCAGGACATGGTATCCAGCTTCAGGTGCAAAAAATATTGGTAATCAAAACATACTAGAAGGAGTCTGCAAGAAAACTGTTTGGTTGTTACGGGTCAATTTTACTTCCATAAAATAAAAGGTTCATGGCGAAAAGCTATGCCTATAACAATAGATTGAGCAAAAGCCAGTCTGCAAGGTACTGGAAAACTACAATTTAGGCAACTCAGTTGGCTTTTGTAATTATCATCATATAACTGCCATGAACGTTTGACATAAGTTGTTGGGACAGTTGTACGCTAACAGATTTTATATTAAACACACAATTTGGTCAGTTATACTGTATTTTTCCCTATATGAATATAGCCTTCGATTATAATATGGAAATCGTAGAGAACCGCAGCATTTTTTTTCACTTGACAATCAATAAGCTCTCTCTGAGGTTAAGAAAGAACAAGAACACTTTTGCATCATGACTTTCCTTATGCAAAATTTTCTGTGTGTATTATTTTCACACGTTAGACATAAACGCTACCTGAGGTTGTCATTTATGACTCCAACATTCTTGCGCGTATTTAATACAGCACTGTATGAAAGCAGAGCCTGCAAGCGTGGAAAGAACTTGAAACAAACCATACGCGAGCTAGACAGCAAATACAAGTTTGATGGAATTCCTGTATAGAGATGCCAGATACACAATAAAGCTCCATTGACAACCCCTATTCACGGCACATTTCAGAGCACACACTCGCCGCAAATACCTTTTGCATCTAGCACCGCTGCAGAGCATCGTAGGCTCATACCCCGACCGGTATCTCGTGAGCAAACTTAGTGAACTGGGGACACGATCTAGCACTTCGGCAACGACGCGGTCACTATAGCATATTGACAGCGGTAAAGCAGCGAACACGCCACAGAACATGTCGATAGACGGCAACAAAGTTTATCACCGCAGATTGTACATCACCCAGTACTCCTAATGATTGAACCACGAACATGGCGCATATACACATCACAAACGCTGCTTGCAGCAATCGAACACTTTTGACGACAAGTGTGTGTTATCTGAAGATAACACCAGCAGATGTTGACGTTCCGGTTTTAAAGTCAAAGCGAACGATGGCACGAAACACACGAAATCGTCGGTCTCCGAACCTCGTGTAAACACAACTCTCCGTCGGGTTCCATGGGCGATCGCAGCCAGTAACAAGAGCAGGACGTGGGGTGCCGTCATGCTGCCTTTCGATGAAAATATGCGCGGATTCTCAATAACTATGGTGGTAATTGCAATCACGCCTATATACGCTACTTTTACGTGGCTACCGACTAGGCCTTGCCATTCACTTTGTCGCTTCAGCCGAGCGCCATGTTTCACGACCGGCTCCAGCTTGCGTGATTACGTCATGGGCCACCGGTTTTTTTTAGCCAATCAGCAACCTAGAGAGTTTGCGGGTTCGCCTCCTCTGGACGAAGCTGAAAACTTGTCGGCGCATCTGGACAGGTCGAAAACAGGACTCGCTCAGAAAAAACGGAGCGAAACCGGGCGTGCGGCCGTACCGTGGTTTGGCCTTTAGCCACTAGGCCACCGCGGTGGGGTCTTGCGCTTAAAGAAAAAAATGTGTTCAATGTCGCGACAAAATCCTACAGCCACATGTTTAGTGACCGATCCCTCGTTGTGGTTGAACCACTACTCTAGGACCTGATGAACCTACCAACCAACGCTGAAAAACGAATGCATCTCCTAGCTACATCCAGCTACGTCCTCTCTGCTTTAGCTTTTACCACGCCCGCTGGTACAAAAAGTAGGAAATGTGTTATAGGGCATGAGAAATGCCTGTCTCTTCACTGGTAACGAGGGATCCGAAGAATTTTTCGGAAATGTTGCTAAGAGAAAACGAACTTTATTAAAGAGGACCCCTTTTCAGCTTCGAAAAATGCATAAGAACAACCACAATATCTTCGTCGGCATTCCTCGTTTTCTTTCGTTTTGTCTCCTGAAACAGTTCGACTCATGTCCACTAGACGCATTGGCCACAGTGTGCATTATCAAACCAGTATAAATGCAAAACCTAATAAAAAAGAAATCAGAGACGGACTGACCGTAAGATATCTCTGATATTCGAAAAAAATATTTAGAATAAGGGCGAAATAAAAATAGAAAAATAAAGAACGGAAAAGCAATTGTACCAATCAGGTGGCACCACTATCAGCGTATCATTCTGGTTGCCTCAATATATTTATGTAGTGCAGACAGAGATGCACTGTTACCAAACTGACCCTCCCTTAACAATAACAGTTTAGGAGTTGTAAAGGTTAATTCGAACGTAATTATTGGTCTTTCCAGAAAAATTCGGTGCAGAGAGGCAGAAAAGTGGCACGTTTCTGATATATTACAAGCTTCACATAGGTTCATTAACGAGAAGCCAGATTTGGAAAGTTAATATTTCAACCGGGGAAATCTACAGCGAAAGCTTGTGAGGATCATGTCACATTGATGGGAAAAGCATTCTGTGGTGTTCCAAGAGAACTGGAAGTCCCGCAACTCCTCAGATTGTGTGAACGATGTTTTATTGTTGTTTTTAAAGAATAGCAGGTGTTTGAATTTTTGTGCCGTAACAAAAGAGAAGTGTTGAGCTACTACGGCAGAGGGCCATTTAAGATGCCATAGTGAGGGAGTAAGCCGCTTTATTTAGAGAATTTCCAGCACGCCCAGGAACCAAGAGAAGCCGATCTTCTGATATTCTACGTGGAGTGAGAGTCCAAAATATCTCGAGGTGAGGTGAACCCTTGGTGCATGTAATTATGTACAAACAGACAAGACATTCGAGTCGCTAATAACCTTTATTAGCTCAGAATCTAGTTTTTTAACAGTCAATGTTATTACCAGGAATTCGACGAGTAAAATAAAGGTAAAGTCAGGCAGTCGGGGCAAAGAAGAGCACTTAAGCTGACGAGGAAAACTGACCATTTTATCCTTTTGAATATTTTGCGCTGCGTCCGTAGAAATTACCTCGTGAGTAGGATAATGACGAGGTGGTCTTTAATGAGACCCTCCTGAACATGTTTGTTTATTAGGCTTCTTAATTAATTTTCTAACTGCGCTTTCATAATATGCTATTTATTGCACCCTTCGCCAAGCAGAAAAAGTGATTCCTGTGACTTCCTAAACGTAGAGCTCTGTACCAGTGCACATACACGAAATATCACACATGAATTACCTCCTACACTGCTATGCTATGCAGCCTTCCCTCCATTCTTCCATGGCTCGCAAGGCTATCATGAACGATGCACTCACTTTATTTTGCTTGTTATGTAACAGCCCAACAAGCGCCAAATTCTGATACGCTCGATGCTTAGTACGCACATTGCGCAGGTTCTTTTACGAAATCAGGGGTGAGGAAAAAATAATGGCTGTAGCAAGTTTAACTAAGACAACGACAAAACGTCAACCTTGTCTGTGAACAGGAACTGCTTGGGGTTCTTTATTAAAACACTTCACTAAATAATTGATGAAGTGCAGCACGGCCCCTTTGATATACAAAGCCGAAATTCTTTGGTTGGACAGGAGAATCAACTGAGCGCGTAGTGTTGCTTTCCTCCTATTCCTCCATTGCACTTTCCTTTTACGTAATTATTGCTATGCTATACGATATATGGCTATACTATGCTTTGCTTCTCAATAACTGATCCCCTCCTGCAACCCATCTTTCCGCTGTGCCACCCGTTGCTATACTACGTAATCAAAGACAAAGCCTGCTGCCCAGTTTTCATCTGTCCTTCTCTCTCTCTGTCTGTTTCCATCTTAGTCTTTCTATCTTTTGCTCTTTCTGTTCCCTTTGAATTTGCTTTGCTTTTTCTGTTTTTTTTTCTATTTTCTGCTGATTTCTCACTTTTCCTCTATACTCGTTCTTTCGAACATCAGAGTTAACTTGTCTCACGCTGGACAAACCAACTCATGTATTCTTTGAACAAAGCAGAAGAACAGGATGAAGGTGAGGAGGAGGAGAGCGCGTGCTGGTTCACTATGGTGCCAGTTTTTTAGCTTTCCCGCAAGTCATGACTGAAAGCTGGCTCCCCATTCACGTTTTACTGCTCCGCTTTAAAAGAACACTATCAGGTTATGCGAGCTATGCTACGCTTGCGAACGGAGGAAGTTCGCGCAGTATTTTGCTTAAGAAATGGCTGATATTGACTGTTACGAAATTAGTAGTTTTTGAAGTTGTGATTTTTTATTCAGTTCCAACAATAAGAAATAGCTATTGGGGAAAGAATCTAACCCAAAGATGTTTATTATCATATTTATCAACTAAACGTTTAACATCAACTAAACGTTTTGTTCACTGTCTCCACACGCAAGACTATTGTCTTACGACGACATAACCAGTGTGATTCCATCTAGCAGTAAAACTGACTCATAAGAAGTATTTAAAACCCATACTGACGAATTGCCACTCCTCGCACAAGCGATGCAATGTAGTACAATCACATTATTTTTTTCACATCTCAGCTGGATTGGGAGAATTATAGCGCCAAAATTATTAGCTTTAATTGCACATATTTCAACTGGTACTTTAAGTATGAACTGAGCCGGTACAATCACGTCATTCATGAGTACGATAGTCTGCTGGCTACGCGTGGGCTCTTCGCAAAAAGCAGACAGTAAAACTTCTGCAGCAGCGCAATCCACAATAGCTCAACATTCGCTAAGAAAGTCAATCCACAGGATGACGTCAAGAGTAGATTTAACGAGAACTGCAAACTCTGCGTCGAACTATTCAGC
Organism: Rhipicephalus annulatus; assembly: GCA_013436015.1. NCBI lineage: Eukaryota > Metazoa > Arthropoda > Arachnida > Ixodida > Ixodidae > Rhipicephalus > Rhipicephalus annulatus. The sequence continues at coordinate 99,060 of WOVY01000054.1, read as the reverse complement.
GCCGAAAGTACACGAGCTGAAGAACGCACTCCCATTGGGCGCAACAGTTATCTACTGACTGCACAAAACGTTGTCTTGTTTCTCCTGTGTCTAATTTATCTTACGTGAGAACACAATCTATAGGAACAATAATTTTAATCTATAGCATGGAAACTAGTGGAGCCATATCTGTACGGAGTGAAAAATGTCAGGCGACCTCACCTCCATTGTCCATGGATTCGAGGTTCCCGGTGAAAAAGGAGCGGTGAACCACCGACGACCGGATGATGGTGACAGATGCAGGTGGGAGGCTGGTGGCGTTACACACCGCACAGAAGCAGGGTAATCACTGCGGAAGGTCTGATGTAAGTCGTTCGGTGGCCAGCGATAGCCTCCCTGAGTACGTGGTGCCGTGTAGATGCCGGGGGTCGTTGATACTGCTGCAGAGGTGCCCGACGCCCCTCCGAGCAGAAGCGGACAACATGTTCCCGAACGCCACTGTGAACGCACACATGTTGTTCACGCACCACAAACTGGTGCAGATGGCCAGCTGGGTGATCTCACCACGCTGCCATGTCGGGGTGACATTCGGACAGAGTCGTTTCATGGCTCATAAATATCTGCATGAAACGCGACTGTACCAGCGTCCTTGAGTCGGCGAAACCCGCAGGAGTGATGGGTACAGGTGGGGTACCGCATGACGTGGGGAGGCACACGTCACAGAAGCGTCCCGCAGGTCAAGGTCTGTGTGGTCTGTTTGTCGTATAGTTGACAGCAGGTCACTGGGTGGAGGGCCAACATTGATGTTCGCGACTCTAATGAAATCGCGAGCAAAGTGTGCCCAGCTTTAAGGGCCTCAGATATTAGGGAGCGCCGGGTGATGTCCTTCACCGACTGCAAGTCATCGTTTTCTATGAGGTAATGGTAGATATCCTCCGCAATGCCCTAGACGAGATGCCCGGCCTTACCTTCATCAGTCATAAGTGGGTCCACGCACTTGCAGAGCTCTAAATATTTCCCTATGTACATGGCACACATCTCCCCGGGAACTTGAGCACGCTGGATTATCGTCTGCTCAGCACGTTTATTTGCTATGGTCGGATCACAGAAATACTTCTTGATTTCGTCGACGAAGTTCGTCCACGTATATATATATATATATATATATATATATTGTGTCAAATTCTGGTCATGCTTCTAGTACCAAACCAAGACGATTTCCTCAAGCACAAGCGGTATGTAGTTCTGCTGTCCAGTAGTGTCGCAGTGGTTGTACAGACTCGACCACTGATAGTGCAAAAGCTGTTCCTCGATTTCGTCTCCAGGTTTCCCAGAGAAAGAATGCGGCTCCCTATGATGCTGTCCAGGGGTGCTAGGCACAGGTGGTTGAATGGCACCATCAGTATTCATGACTGGTAGCGGTGGAGATCTTGCAAATCTGTGGTTTTGGTGGAACTCCAGTGTTGTGTCATCTGCCGTACATTTCCGGAGCCTCTTAGCAGTAACCAGCACATTTACCACTACTGTTACAGTGAAAGACGCTTATTTAGGTGCGGAAAGATGACTCATTGCAGGCGGTAAGCCTATCCTAGTTTGCTCGTTTACTTGAAAGCATGGCTCATACTCACTCAGAGGGTTGGCCAAAAAAGCGTAGGAAACTTTGTCTGTGAGCGTTAAAACTATGTGTAAGAATCAACTTATATATAATATAACTAATTAGAGAAAACCACAAAGAAAGAGAGAAAAACGAGAAAAAAGAGAAAAGGTAATTATTTGGAAGATTTCGATAGTTTAGAATTTGAGATGAGCATGCGGCAATGTTTACTTCACCTGACCATTCAGTATTCAATTTGAAACACTTTTTGATGGTACAAAATGATAAATGTTATATTAAAGATTACGAGGGGATGCGTTACGGTGCCTGAATAAATTCGCAAACGGCATTAAAAGCGTCAGTTACGTTCCGTTTTGGTTCTTTCAACTCGCCTCTCGCTTGTTGCGCGACATTTGTTGCTGCCGCCAAGGAAGCCGAAGACGAGATGTTTTCATCTGCTGGCACCTTGAGGAAACGAGCGCTCCAACATCATCTGGATATAGAGACGTTTATTCGTTTCTCTTCTCCCCCTCACTGTCCTTGCACCCCTGGTTTTATCCCCTGTCTCCCCATTCAACCACTCTTACAGTCCAATCGGAACGCACGGATGTGACTCTCCTCGACTCCCGGTTGGCTGCTGTTGAAAGTGCCAGGCCCAAATTTCTCCTCACCACAACCTCGAAGACCCACCGCCTCTTGCCCACTCATCGGTTCTCCGCCGTCACTCAGGTTGATTTCAACCAGCACAAAGGAAATACCTATTTATTTATTTATTTATTGTACCCTCATGACCCAAGGGCAATATAGAGGGGAGTGGGGATATACATAACGGAAGCAATGTAAAACAACAAAGAAAAAAGTCACAGCAGATAAGAAAGTAAAATAAAGTAGGCATAAACGACAACAATTCAATAAAGAAAAAGGTGCACTAAGAATAATAAGCTTTCATATACGCGCATATGTATACATATATACAAACACACACACATTATATATGTATATATATATATATATATATATATGCATTTAGAGAAGATCAATGGTTTTACGAAACGTATTATTATCAGTTATATAAGCGATATCATGTGGAAGATCATTCCAACTGACACAAGTTCTGGTTATGAATGAGTCATGAAAACATTTGGTTCGACATCATGAAACTCCAACTTTATTGTGGTGATCAATACGAGCTGATATATATGATGGCCATGTCAATAATTTCTTTTTGAGATAGCTGTAGTAATAAATTTTCAAAAAAGACATAATGAGGCTACTGACCTGCGATGCGAAAGAAGAGGGAGGGACAAACTTATTTCATGGCAGTTACGCTGCTTGTTCGGTGATAGTTGGAGAGTACGAAATGGCAGGCGCGGTTATGTACAGCTTCCAAATCGGAAATGACTGATTTAATACCAGGGCTCCAGACAGATGCACAATACTCTAGTTTTGAGAGAAACACTGTTTTATAAAGTAATTGTTTTATTGAACTTGATGAATGAGAGAAGTTCCTGCGAATATACTCAAGCATGCGGTCAGCGTTATTTATGATATAATGAATACCCTACTGAAACGTTCCGTATGAAATCTTACGGAAAACATATGGACTCCGTAACATTTCCTTATGCTACATACGGAAAACATAAGGAGTTTTATGGAAATATACGGAAGTTGTATGGCATTTACGGAACGCTTCTTATGGAGTACACGGACGGATAAGGAAATTGTATGGCGTATACGGAAGGCTTTTTATGGATTATACGGAAAGATAAGGAAATTTATGGAGCATACGGACAGTTCATTATGGAAGATATGGAAGGATAAGGAAAGTGTATGGAGTGTACAGAAGCTTTCATAAGGAAAATGCGGAATGTAAGGTCTTACGAAAATATACAGATTTTGTAAGGTGCTTACGAAAATGTGCAATAGTGTATGAAAGGCATGTGGATTGTTGCAAAAATGTGGAAACTCTACAGTTGTTGTCACATTTTCAGCAGGAAATCTGAGCTCTATAAAGTTTTAAATGAATTCACAGTGACATATATAGCACAAAAGAATAACACAGGCTAGTCTGTGTTGTCAGTCACCGCTGTTCGCCCTTTTCCAGAATGAATACAACTTCTGCAGATGACCAGGTGCTGAAGTCTGTCAAACGGAAAATGTGTCATTCACAAGGAATGACAATAACTGTCAATTTACTTGCATGCTGTCAAACGAAAACAAATCAAGCAAAAAAGCATAACTTCAAGGGCTTCTTTTTTGGTAGAAACAATAATAATGAGAACTAAATTCAATGTGAAAGAACTTGTCAATAATAATGAAACTGTTCTCATTAACATTGGCAAAGAGAAATGTCATTTTAAAATATCGACCATGAGCTTAGCTCTCCTGAGCACCGACAAAAGAAATGAAAATCTATGAAAACTAATTGCATATAGCCTAAAAATAATTTTTATTGATAGTATGTGCTACTACACTATAAATACAGCTATACACAACTTGCCACAGCTTCACGACAGAAACGAGGTAGGGGCAAAGGGAGTGGTCAGAAAAATAATTAAGTATGAGAGCACAACTGATATGTAGGGACATATAATGGTGCTTATCATTGATGCTCGTATGGTTGTGTATAGAGCTGGGTTGTTTTGAGATTTTGAAAAGCATTGTTTCAGACCACCATGCAGATTACGCTTTAATTGTAGTGCTACATAAGACACAACTTATGGGCCAGCTTTAATGAATAAGAAAATTATAGGTTAAACAAACGCTTTAAAATATATCATATCATGGCTGCATGGACGCATACAAGCTATGTAAAGCGCAATAAAGTGAGGACGCATGAGCTTCTCTTGACGCTTCAGTTCTACATAGATGCTTCAACTGTGCTGCAAAGAAATTTAACCAATATCTGTGTGTGCAACATTGTCCATTTTAAACTATCTATATGTATATATATAATTTCTACTGCGAGTTAAGCTACGTAGCACTCCATAACTCTTCCTTTTATTAAAGGCAATTTTTCAAACAAGCAACGTTATTCAATTTCTGTCTCATGATTTCTTGCCCGCAATTCTTGGTTTGGCTCGATCACAATTGTGCAGCCCTTATTTTGGAGGAATCAAAAAACATCAACCAAAATATATTTTGGAACTGCTTCTCGGTGATATTGCCTTCCCTCAACTGCCACAGCTTGAGGTGAGTCATACAGCAAGTCTCGCGCATACCTGGCCTACCCTTGAAGAAACTGGTCCGGCTGTGAAATGCTCAGTTTTATCTCAAATAAATTTTTTGGTTTGAGTTATCTCACTTCTTGAGTCCCTTCACAATCAAGCAGACCCAATGTTCCCCTTAGTCCTTACTTTTGTTATATTATAAAATGAATTAAAAATAATAATGAAAATAAAAATACTAATAACTTTTGCGCAAAAAACACAGTCCCACATACGTACTTGAACGCAATATTGCTTTTATTTTGTTTTAGAACCTAAGGCATTAGAAAAGATAGCAGTACAATAAAAACGTTGAAAAAAAAACAAAAAAAATTGACTTGGTGGGACTCGAACCTGCGCCACTTAGTTGAGCTCGTGTACGTGGGCTGAGGGCGTTAGCTTGCTAAGCTAATCGCGGTGAGGGTGGCGTGTGTTTAAGTTATGTATATAAATTTGCTTTTTACACGCTATGTGTTGGCATATTTATGTACGATATGCGATCGTATCTATTGTTGTGTGCATATGTTTTGTGATTGTATATACGTCACATGCTTTTCGCATGTCTTTCAACTATAGATTGCTGCCCCGCCGCGGATGAAAAGAAGTATTTTTACACCCACACACAAGCTTGAGCAGTTGAAGGTTGTTTCCCGGGGCTCTCTTGCGATTGAGTCGGCCACCACAGGGAATTAGAATGATACGCCATTAATCCCTGCATCTAGCTGTATTCCACTTAGTAGCTCTATCGCTTAATGACAAATAGAGCGCGGGGCGCGACGCTATTGCGCACGACCATGCCTCGCGTAGCGGCAATGTCAGCTGATTGTGCCAGCCGGCTTGCTTCGATTTGCATCAGAGCAAAGAAATGTCATACCTTGAAAGATTGCGTACTGCACTATGTCAAAATGTTACTGCTTTGTAGCCATCCTATGATTCATTGAGAGTTGATAACTCTGATATCACTACTGTAGAGCTTTGCGTCGGCGACACGCACCGAACGTGAAACCGCACTACGTTAGTCGTAGAAGCAGTAGGAGGCTGTCGTCTGCTAGAACAAAAACAAAACAAAGACCTGCGAAAATATTCATAAGTTGTAACTTGTTTTTTGAATAACCGTTTATTACTCCTAAAGGTATTTTGCCAGATAACGTACTTTTTTCAGTTTATAGCAGCGACAGATGTTTTTTTTTTATTTTCCTCTCACAGATATTCAAGTCAAATCCATTCACAGCTAAAGCCACATGTTGTTTGTCTTCTTTGTTAACGTAGGCATACCGTTTCGTTGCATCTCTCATGTGTTCGCGCTGCTACACACGAGAGCACGAAATGTTAAATTTACGCAAGGAAGGGCCGTTCCTCGTTCGTAAGATGTGCTAAGATTGCGCCCTATTCCCGCGGTTGTTCGAGTGCGGATCAAATGCGAGTCGTCCAAGGAATCGGCGGGTTGGGCGGGCGCTCGAAGGACTCCGAGGTGATGGCTGACGCCTGTGGTTGCTTCCCTCAGGACAGTGTCAAAGAAACTAAAGGTAAGTAGGACACTTTTTTATGTAGACCAAGTATGCCACTCAGTGCAAGTGTGTGTTGCTGCACTCGAACGAGGCGTCGTGAAACGGCAACCTTACGCGCCTTTGCGAGTGCGGTTGCCGATTCGCTTTGACAATGCTAACGCCAGCAGAGCCATGGCGCATTGGCGTGGCCTTACTGGAGCTAATTCGAGACAACTGCGGCAACATGCATGTGTATGGTGATCGATTTTTTCATATGTGCAATGTAGTGAGGAAGACGCACATGGCGCTTGCTACGTTGTTGATTAAACGAAGCCTGCAGTGCCATTTGATGCAAAGCAGCATTTTGTTTACGTTCGCGGGCGATACAATTTGTAACTTGGCTCGATTCACCTAGCCAACCGCCTAAGTGGGTTGATTAGCATACGTTCACGGTAGAGCGTTATTCTGCCCCGAAACAGTGGCGTGTGCTTGTTGAAAGATATAATGTGTGGGCCTAGTGTAGAGAGAGAGAGAGGTGTTCGTGCAATCTGCATGTGTACCTGCAAGACGCTTTTGCTTGTAACTAATAATGTACCGGCCTACATTGTACGCCTGACTTTGAAGAAAACTTGCATGCACAATGTGAGATTTTGTATTCTGCCAGAGTTGATTTTTATAAAATAATACACTGCCAGCATGTTCAAATTATGTTTCGCTGCTGTGTGGCAGGGGTGCGGTTATCACGCTGTTGTGTAGTTGCTGATGCAAGCACTTATAGTTTTGATGCGTTAATATTTCTCATCTAACTCATCAGGTGTTTGGCTGTTTCTGCACAAACAAGGTATCTTCCAGCCCGGTGACCATGCAATTTTTTTCTGCACACAGCGCAAACACCGAGATGTATCCACTCGCAGATGGTCGCGTCAAGTGCATATTTACCTTGACTAAAATGTCGAATCAAGTTTTTTCATCGACCGGTCCCTGCCCTGAGTGCTAACGTCTTGGCAAACAAGACACATTGTTATGGACACTGCACACACCACACACAATATTCTCAGTTGAACCGATATTCTCAATACCTTTCAATGCACACTACATGCCGCAATCAACAGTGCACATTTTTGAAGACTATGCCGCTGTTCCTCGCACAGGCCATTACGTGTGTTCACTTCTTCAAGATAAACAGACAGCGTGGCAAATATTTTACCACACAGTTTACCACACAGCTAGACGTTTGCTGACACATACTACAGCTAATGTCGACATTGTAACGTAAAGTGTAAGCTTTGAAAAATTAAAACTTGCCCCAAACACCGCATGACTGTACCGGGCTGAGCCACCAGCGGGAGTGTTTGTCCAGCCACACCTTTTACATGTGCCAGTGACATCATGCTGTGACGTACCTTGGTAGGGGCCTATCGCTGCATACTTTATGTGAATGAGGGTCCTGTTAGTGAAAGCAGGCATTGTTGATTTCGTAACTTGTTCATTCCCAACTGGACCTTCATTTGCACGAGTTGTCGGACTGATATTCAGGCGAACTTTTGTGCAATAAATTGTACAGTTGGGAGTCTGTGCTTGCCCCATACTGTTGGTACTGGTGTTTCTTGTTGTTACTTTGCACTGCTCATTACTGCTCACCTACAGAAACTAGCCTATCTTGCTGCTGTTTTGGACAAGATGCAGCTGGCAAGTGCGATAGTGTTCATAACTGTAAATTCTCCAGCAAAAATTATCGTTTCATATTCAGTTAGTTGCATTCATATCAGTACATTATAAGAAATCATTGATTAAACATGAATCCATGTTCCTTCACATAATGCTCACAACTTTTATATCAAATTGAATGGTGTTTATGAAAAACATGGGTTTTAGCTAAACTTCATGCTCTTTTCTTGAACAGCTGACAAATCGCTATTGCATGCTTACTTGCCATGAATTGGACTGTGTTTGAAATACATTGCAATTCTTCACCGGACTGCCAGTACACTTCACATTGGGGGAACATTTATTAACCATGGATTGATTAATTAAGAACGGAAAGAAAGAAGCGGCAGGCCTGGATACTTGATAATGGCATCCGTTTTGCTACCCAGCGCATTATCATGCAAACTTCCTATAGAGTGGTTATGCGTCTTGCATGTGTGTCTGTAAACCAAGAACTTTGGGTAGAACTATATTTATCTTACAAATAGTTGCAGGACTGTGGAGGCTGTAGGGCTGCTTAGAAATGGTGGAATCCCTGGACATGTGTTCAACCTTGCTGCATCAGCTCCTTGGTGTTTTCACGGCATCTTTACAGATGTGTTGGGTGAGTAAAACAAGCAGGTTTCAACACAAAAAAAGTATAATATGGCAGCACCTCTTGTGCGTGCCTTACATCCCAAGTGTGTCAAATATTTACCTTGCACCTTGTGGCCTGTAATTTTTAAAGAGACACTTCTTTTTGCTTTATATTTCAGTCTTGATGCTTCGACAGCAATGTATTTGTGCTTGACAGCAAGTGTTCTTGAACAAATAACTGATCTCAATAATGACAAAACATTCTTTATACTTGGTGCTTAGCATTAGCTAGCACATATCTGTAGCAGATTCAATTATTCATTTTTTGCTGGGATGATAATGGGCAAGTAGCAAAGGCAAGTTCAGATTAGAGTGGTCGGTGACGTCTGTTTAGGCTCTGCCATATTGCTTTGCAGCCAGAGTTACTTGTGGCCACATATACAATGAAGCCACATGACGTGCATTCTAAATGAGATTACCATATCGCATTTCACTGCATCTTATTATGTGCCAAACAAATGCAGATATCATTAGCTTGCCACTATAAAGGGATCCTCAGCCAACACAAGGTTGAAATTTAGTCGTGGTGTGGCAGCTGTGTACAACTCTACAGTGGATGCATAGCCGTGATAATTTGTCTATATGTTGTCTCAATAGTAATGTTACACACATTGTACGATACAAAAGCGGTCCTCGCCTATTTCGCTTTTTTTCGCTATGCTTCTTTCTTGTCTCTTCTTGCCATGTGCTCCTCCTCACTGTACAAGGAGCAAGAGCAGCGGGCACACAAACACGTATTTAAAAAAATTGTAAAGTGAGAACTGAGAAGCTGAACACTTTCAAAAGGCTCAAAGAGGTAAAGGTATTGTTTCTAGCTACTTTTTGGGCACCCATAGCTAGTTGGGCTGCTGCAGTTAAAAAAAGTTAAATGTTAAAAATTATTTGGTGGTGGTTTGGCACCCATAATTGCAGTTACATACAGAACTAGGTTTCAATGCGTAAGCAAAATCTGTTCACTCTAAATCAATCCTAATGATATCTAAAATTCAGGAAATATTCGCAGAAAAGCTCAGGAAAAGACTAAGTGGTTGCCCCTTGAACTTGAAGGAGATACCCTTCTTCTAAAAGTTCAATAGACAGTCTAGTAGTCTCGATATTACATGCACTATAAAATATTCTGGTGTGGTGCTTTTCATGATTGTTATAATGAGAGGAGTTTTTAATAGAACTGTTGTCACTTTGCCCTGCGTTGCTGAAATTGTTCACATAGTTATAATACATGAATGACTTTATGCCTTTTGATTTTATGCAAATGGTTGGCTTACCCAGTCGGTTTAACTTGATTTGGATGAAATCATAAATGCTCTAAAATTTTTTTTATTATACAGCAGGTTTATTTTTAAAATACGCGACCATTGATGTGAACGCAGTTGGTGGCGTGCTTGATTAATCCTTCACTATCACCACTCTACCTAGACCTGCTACAGTGCATAGTGTGACAAAAGTAAAAAAAAGACATACACTTTTCTGTCTCAAAATAGGTTAAAAAGCCTTGTAAAAATGTGTGTACGTTTTTTTTGCTCCAACTAAATATTCTGGTCTACTCAAAGTAGCTTCCACTCTTTTATGTTCCTCAAACTTTTAGGTGTTCAAAAGAAGTATCAATGCCATATACTTTCTTTGTCAGCCTACTCACCACTCTAATAATGAGAATTACCCGACAATATTACCCAGTAAAAGAAAGGGATGTTATAAAAAGTAATGTCAATTCAATTGTCAAAAAACGTTGCCAAGTTACGTTTTTGCCCCGCAGGGGCGCCTGCGCAAGTAGGCGTTTGGTGTGCAGCGACACCACGGACCCGAGCTAACGGGGAAGTTTCGACTCCCTCCCACGCCTAGCCGTGCGTGGCTTTGCCGTGTCCGGGGAAAAGGGGATCCTGGGGGTTGAGCTGACGCTGGGTGATTGGACCTTTAAGGCCCCCCGGCAGAGGCAACACACCCCTTTGGCCCCGGCTTCACGTAGACGGCACCCCTGGGCTCACCCACCCAGGGAAAATCGGCAGTCGCCTTTTCCTATCTCTCTCTCCCTACATCTTCGTCTTTTGTTTTCACTTTACATCTTTCCTGTCTTCTCCTCACTTCATTTTACTTCCAATTTTTCCTGGCGGCAAGGGTTAACCTGGTGCAAATATCCAAACTCGGATAGATATATTAGGTTATGGCAGTGGCGTACTAATGGCGTTGTGGAGACATGCTTACATGTTCTGCCACGTCCCCTTGTTGGGCTCCGTGGTGGGTGGTAGGCGCCATTACTGAAGGAACTGCACTTTTCTATGGGATCACGAAACCCCTTATCCATTGATCGCCCCTTCAAAAGGTGGTGCACCGAAGCAAATGTAATGCCAATTTCAGAAAAACAAGACCATTTCCCTAAGTACCACGTTATTCATTGCGAAAGCTCGGACAAAAAAGCTCGCAACATCTCCCCATTCCTCGTGTCCAGGTGCCTAACCGAGACTATCGGAACTGGCTATAAGGCTACAAAGATGGCAAGCGGAGACCTGCTAGTGGAAGTTAAAGACAAGGCACAGTTTCAGAAGCTAGAAAAATTAGTAGCATTTGGGGACAAGCCCGTAACCGTCTCTGCGCACCGAACGATGAACACTGTCAAAGGCGTTGTGTCAGACGATGACCTAAAAGACCTAACAAATTATGAGCTTCTGGCTGGCTGGAAGGACGAAAACGTCGTGCACGTACAGCGTATCGTAGTGAGAAGAGAAAACAAAGAAATTCCAACCAAGCACATAATTGTGACCTTCGGGTGCTCCACACTACCGCAAGAATTAGTTACCGGCTATCTAAAACTGTCTGTGAGACCCTACATTCCGAATCCGCGGCGCTGCTTCAAGTGCCGAAGATTCGGACATGCTTCTCAGAGTTGCCGTGGGCAGCTTACCTGTGCACGGTGTGGTATCACAGGCCACTCTGCAGATGATGACTGCAAGGCCGAACCCCACTGTGCGAACTGCGATAGAGAACACGCGGCGTATTCTAGATCCTGCACAGCATGGAAAAAAGAAAAAGAAATTATTACCATTAAAGTCACCCACAACATCAGTTTCCGCGAAGCAAGGAATCGGGTCTCCCCTTTCTATGCAACAAAATCATTTGCTGAAGTGGTGCAACAGGGGGCAGCACCACGACAGCATCAGGTGGCCGCCCAAGCTACGCACAGCGTGCTGGAGCGACCGCCGCTTGCCCCTACTGCGGGAGCAGCCAAGGCTGCTCCGGCCTTACTCAACAAGGCCCCACCACGGGCGTCGACATGCATTGGCACGAGCCAAGGCAACGGGCAGACTGCGGGAACCCCGTCGACGTCCAGTGTAAAGGGTTTGAAGGCTTCGTATCTTGAGCCGAAGCCCACAACGCCCACGGATCGCTCGGCAGAGCGACGGTCCAACGCTTCTCATGAAGCTATGGACACAACCGCCAGTCAAACGGCGCATGCAGCGCCGAAGGAGCGGCGAGTTTCTCTCGACCGCTCTAAAAAAGATAAAAGACAAATTACAGGGCCTCCAAAAAGCCCTGTAAAAGAAGTTTCGTTTTCTATAACCTGAAAGGTTATGGTACCATTCTGTTTTGACTTTAGTGTCACACGCATGTCACCAAGGTTTTATTGCCAACAAATCAATTCTTACTCCACTTTTCTGCTCAAGTTCACTGCCCGAAATGGCTTTTCTCCTCCATTGGAAGTGTAGAGGACTCATTCACAACATAGGTGACAAAAGATTTGCTAAGTAGTCTCTCTCCAATGGCTATGTGCTTACAGGAGACCAATCTGGGAGAAAAACACACCAACTTCCTCAGAGGTTTTACCGTAGTACGGCGCGATCGCGTCCACGCTAGCCGGTTGTCCGGTGGCGTGGCTATTGTCGTCAAAAGTGGAATTGCAGTGAGAGAGATCACCATCAACAGTCACATCGAGGCCGTAGCCGTCACCATTTTAGCTCACAAAACTATAACCATATGTTCCATTTATATCCCCCCACACACGCATTTTTCAATTAAAGATATAGAGCATATTTTGGACCAACTGCCTGAACCGTTTGTTATCGCAGGGGATTTGAACGCGCACGGAATGCTTTGGGGAAGCAGTACAACTGACACCAGAGGACAAATCCTCGAAGATTTTATTCTGAACAATGACGTATGTCTTTTAAATACTGGTAGCGTCACCTACTGCTCCCCAAGCACAGGAGCCACTAGCTGCTTAGACCTTCGCTCTTTTGCGAACTAAAGTGGAGCGTGATAGATAATGTCTACGGCAGTGACCATATGCCTGCTCTCATAAAATTAACACAAACCCTCCCCACCACTCAATCCCGACCACCGCGTTGGAAACTACATCTGGCAGACTGGCCACTGTTCACTGAAAAAGCTGCCCTAGAAAAAGAGATGCTTGATGGCCTAAGCATACAGGAAATGAACGAGACAGTCACCGCCTGCATACTTGCGGCAGCCGAACAAACTATACCACAATCCTCCGGCATTATAAAGAAAAAACTTAAACCCTGGTGGACAAAAGAGTGCACACAAGCTAAAAAAATTCAGCAAAAGGAGTGGGGCATTTTTTGTAAACATCCTACAGGAGAGAACCTCCTAGCATTTAAAAAAGCGAGAGCAAAGGCAAGATTTATTCGCAGGCAGGCTGAAAAACTCTCGTGGAAAAAGTACATTTCATCCATCAACAGCTCCATCACATCCAAAAGAATGTGGGATCAGGTGCACAAGTTTACCGGCAACTACAGTTCATATACCATCCCCATTCTCTGAACCCCTGGCATCCACACAACTTTAGTCGAACAGGCAGACCTACTAGCACAGCACTTTTGCGCTATTTCGAGCTCAGCAAACTATTCGGCAGCTTTCCTAAAACATAAACAATCTACAGAAAAGCAAAAGCTTCCTATTACAGGTTATCACGACAGATCATACAACTCCCCCTTAACCCTGCAGGAAATCAACAGAGTGCTTTCTCAAGGTAAAAAAACAGCACCTGGCCCAGACAAAATACATTACCAAATGCTCGCCCATTTGTCCCAGGAAGCGGTGGAGGCATTGCTGCACTTCTTTAACGCTATTTGGATCACTGGCAGAATGCCAACAGAGTGGAAAAAAGGCATTATAATTCCATTTCTCAAAGCCGGAAAAAACCCTACATTACCAACAAGCTACAGGCCCATAGCACTTACAAGTTGTATGGCGAAATCCTTCGAAAGCGTTATTAATATTAGGCTAACATACATCCTCGAAACCGATAACTTGATAGATGTTCAACAATGTGGTTACAAGAAAGGTTGTTCCACCACCGATCACCTCGTTCGCCTTGAACATACAGTACGAGAAGCTTTCCTGTACAAGCAGCACTGCTTAGCAGTATTTTTCGATCTTGAAAAGGCATATGACACAACGTGGAAGTATGGTATTTTACGAGACCTGGCAGATCTTGGAATTCGCGGAAAGATGCTCAACTGCTTGTCTGACTTCCTATCGAACCGAACTTTTCAGGTTCGTTTGGGCACCACACTTTCAGGAACTTTTACTCAAGAGAACGGTGCGCCTCAGGGCTGTGTCTTAAGCACAACTCTCTTTGTCGTCAAAATGAACTCTGTGAACCAGGTCATACCATCTACTCTTAAGCACTCACTATTTGTGGATGATCTCCAAATAGCGTGCCGGTCATCTAAAATGGCGACGTGTGAGCGACAGATTCAAATAGCACTAAACAAGCTAACACAATGGGCTAACAAAAATGGCTTCCGGTTTTCTGAGGAAAAGACGGTTGCTGTAGCGTTCTTCCAGAAACGAGGCTTACAACCAGACCCGTACTGAAAATAAATGAAACAGTATTGCCAATAAAACAAGAACAGAAGTTTCTGGGGGTCGTATTTGATAAGAAGCTCAATTTTCTTTCACACATTAATAATCTCAAGGTGAAATCCAACAGCGCCCTCAATGTCCTCAAAGTCTTGTCCCGAAAGCACTGGGGTTCCGACCGTAAGTGCCTCCTGCTCATCTACCGCTCTTTAGTACGCAGCAAATTAGACTACGGTAGTATAATCTACGGTTCAGCAAGAGACTCGTACCTGAAGCGCCTAGACCCTGTCCATAACGAAGGGTTACGCCTCGCAACAGGTGCCTATCTAACCTCACATATTTCGAGCTTATACGCCGAAAGTAACGAACCATCCTTGGAATATAGGAGAACGAAACTAATGCTCACGTATGTCCTTAGAGTTCGTTCTTCACCAGATCATATATGCCACAGCATTGTCACATGCTGTGACCTAAAACAACACTACGCCAACAAACCAAACGTATTTAAGCCACTAATACTAAGATTTGAAGAAAAATTTAATGCCCTGAATATTCCTAACGAAGCACTCTCCATTGCCAGAAGGCCACCTAGTTTGGCCCCATGGTGTGATTTCTCAAAATTCTTGGATTTTTCACTCACACATATAAAAAAACAAAACACCCCGCGTGAACATATACTACAAGTTTTCCTTACATTGCCACAAACGTACAACACTTACGAAGAATTTTATACTGATGATTCGAAGACATCTGCTTATGTCGGAAGCAGTGTGGTAGGAGCAACACACGAGCAAATAACTAGACTACCACAGTTTGTATCCATCTACACCGCTGAGTGCTATACGTTATGGATGGCAGTACAATACATTATAAGCTCAAAACATAAAAAAGCTGTAATATTTACAGACTCGTTAAGCGCGCTTAAAAGTCTCAATTATAAATCTCAGTATGAGCAATTCATAGGCGATATTTTAACATGCTATCCCACACATCTGATGACCACACCATACGTCTCTGTTGGGTCCCGATTCATGTCGGTATCCCAGGCAATGAAAGGGCAGACCAACTAGCTGCAAAAGCAAACGAAATGCGCGAGTCAAAAACCAACATACCTGCCAGAGATGGGATTCAAGCTGTTCGCCAGGCCACCACCTTTCACTGGCAGCAGGAATGAAAATCACGACAAAAAAAAACAAACTTCACCTAATTAAACCTGTTCTTGGTGAATGGAAGACCTGCCTTCATCAAGCACGTTTTATCGAAGTAGTTATATGTCGACTTCGAATAGGTCATACGCACATCACACACAACTATCTATTGGCAGGCGATGAAGCCCCAACATGCGATATGTGTCAGGAGCAACTAACTGTAATGCACATTTTAATAGCTTGCCCACATATGGAAACATTAATAGAAAAACATTTCCGTATGTTTTACAGGTTAAATATACCCTTTCATCCAATGCTACTCTTGGCCACGACGCCCTAATACCTATAGCTGATGTGATCAGCTTTTTTTTAAATGAAGCACAACTTCTGAACAAGGTCTAACTACAATAAACTATGCTACCACTAGACATGGCAAAACTTGACTGATGTGACTCGTAGCACAGCCTCTTCGGAGAGGCATCTGCTGCAGCTCGAATTTACAACGAGGCACTTGCCTCCCTGCCCTTAGGTATAAGGACACGGGTATGGTATTAGTGCAATTTAAAAGCCGTTACGGTTTAACATAACCTCATGCACCAATCATACACGTTGATCACCCCAAGCATCACACACATAATCTTAGGAGAGAGACGATTTGGGTGCACGTTGAAGAACCCCAGGTGGTCAAAATTTCCGGAGCTCTCCACTACGGCGTCTCTCATAATCGAATGGTGGTTTTGGGACGTTAAACCCCACAAATCAATCAATTAATCTTAGGAGAGATATATACTTCACGCGTTCACGGAGCCAATCCTTTTAGGCCTTTATACAGCCACGCTTCACCGCTCATCATATTCATATGTCATCGCCGTTAAGACATTTCAGAGTCATTGTCATAGCCCTGTTTGCTGTAAGTATTCTCACCATGAGTCTGGCGCAGGATAGCCTTAGTTGCTCTTGCGCCACAAAACCTAACATAACTAACTAACTAAGTTACGTTTTTGTTCAATTTTCTTTTCACAATTTTGTTAAAGTTACTTTTGATAACATCCCCTATAGTTTGTTTGGCATCATTTTCTGTTAGTTCTCATTATAATGTGTTCAACAAAGACAACAAACCCTTAAATTTATAGTTCTTTCCTTTACTCATGAATCTGAAACAGTGAATCTCAGTAATCTTAGCGGTGTGTGACTTGTTTTTTTTTTGATCAGTTGTGCATGTGTTCAAGTACATGCATTTAGGTGGGAGGGCGAACTATTGCCTTCTCCTGTGACTAGCAGATTTTCTGAGAACAGACAGATGCATAATGCTGCCAAAGAAGTATAAGGATATTGGAAGTAATCGTTGCGTAATTGCAATCGTAATGTAAATGCCAGTAGGCAAAAAAGGTGTCCCACACTTGCCATAATGGTAACAGGCAGCGCTGACTGACTCTTCCATGTATAAATGCACATATATACCGTACAAAACGGAAGAGGGATAGCCGCCATGGTAGCTCAGTTGATAGAGCAACGGACATGTTATTCGAAGTTCGCAGGCTCGGCCCCTGTACAGGGCAGGTTATCTTTTTTTTTCCTGCCCCGCCACGGTGGTCTAGTGGCTAAGGTACTCGGCTGCTGACCCGCAGATCGCGGGTTCGATTCCCGGCCGTGGCGGCTGCATTTCCGATGGAGGCGGAAATGTTGTAGGCCCGTGTACTCAGATTTGGGTGCACGTTAAAGAACCCCAGGTGGTCAAAATTTCCGGAGCCCTCCACTACGGCGTCTCTCATAATCATATGGTGGTTTTGGGACGTTAAACCCCACAAATCAATCAATATCTTTTTTTTCCTTCTACTTTTCTTTCTTCACAATTACAACACTTCTATACTTCTTGAAGATTTTCTGGTGTAAAAAAGGTACCTTATAATCTGAAGAGGCAAACAGAATGTGCCAGTGTACGAGTTAGCTCTTGTAGTGGTTACAAGTAAGACATGTTTTGAAGAATAAATCATTCTGCCACTTGCCTAAAGAATGGCTACAGGACATGGCACTGGATGCACTTTGTTATTTTTAAATCAAGCTATCTTGTATTCTATTTTTATAAATTACATGGGATACACATGACGGTATCACACACTTTAACGCCACAAAGATTATGCAGCGAACAATGTTATAAATGCGAAATTGCATAAGGATAAGGTGAAAACTGCACCCTCAACGAAAACGTACCGAAAGCACAGGGTGCAGGCGTCATTCCTTCTGCCCGTGCTTTTCAAGTGCGAGCTGTTTTCACCTCGTTCTGACCAACTAACTAGATTGAGATGTGTTGTTATAGTGCAAGAGGATGCTCCACGGGAAACTAGGTTTGTCTCAAAGTCTGTGTGTGTCTTTCAACCTATATGGTGCCCGGTTGAAGAGTTCATGCAGACCAGATCGTGTAACACAGGACCGTGTAAAAAGGACCGTGTAAATAAAATGGACCATGTAAATAAACAGGTTCGTGTAAAATGTCGTTTTCGTGTGCAACTGTAGTTGTGGTTGGGCTGAATGACCTTTCTTTATATACACTACATAACAAACTTGCTTCTTTAGAGTCGAGTGCATCTTCGGATCGATTGTAAATGTTTGCATATACGAGGCCTTAAGTTTTATAAGAAATTCCTCAGTGTGCCACGAGAAAATGTGTGTTTAGCGAAAATTTGTATATCATTATATGCAACTCTTAAAGCCTCGTCTACAACTTTATGCAGGTTGACCTTGAGCAGAAAACGAGGAGCGGCTGCAGCCCCCAGAAAAGAGCAAGCACCCTCCAAGCTCCCGAAGCTCTCTTCGACAGGAACAGCAAGGTCACTGTGTGGCATTGAAAACCATTGCAAGGAGTGCCTAATCAGTACACTGTGCTGCTCTTTCATCGCAGAAGACGAAGTTGACCACTCCAGAGGAACTTCAAGCTGTGTATTGTGAGTGCTTCAGTGGTTTTGTTTTTTTCCAGCCAGCAGTTAAGAAATCATGTGTCAGATTCAGCCAGGATGGCTAGAGGGAGTCGGGCAGGCATGTTTGGACATTTGTCTAGCCAAGTAGTGCCAATTTTCGCACTGGTCCTGTTGGAGTTACTGCCACAATCACAGAAGCTACGTCACCTCTCTAAATCTACAGATGTGTCGGGGAAGTTTAGCTGCATTAGGTTTTTTTTATAGCTGATAGCTACCAACATTCTTCATTACACAGGAGTTTTGTTCCTCACTTATGGGTGTAAAGCCCTCTACAGAAAAAATGCAACACGTCTACTTCCAGAAGACTCCAAGGCCCTACTTGTAGGTTTTTTCGGCTTGTATCATAGGCACCTCGTTTGGGGTACATGAACGTTTTATAAACATGTACAACGAAAATTTTGGGTGGCTGGTCGTTTTGTCGTTATATTGTTCCTCGCAGTATTCTTAAGCATGTTGTGCATTACGTTGTCAATCTGGTTCATGTGCATAGAAGACATTACGAAGTTTCAGGCTACAGTATAAAAAGCCTGGAAGCAAGCCATCTATAATTTTTTAACAGAGTTGCTTAATCTGATAGATGATACATCACTAAACTTTCGTGCGTATTCATCAATGTAAGCTCGTCTTAGTGTTATCTAAAATGAAGATGTGAGTCGACAGATGGAAACATCTAGTGGGGTAATCAGGGTGAACAGTAGAAGTGCTTCAGACAGGCTAGCCGATGTTGCGTTAGGAGGACCTATTTTTTAGAAGTCACCTTGTCATCCTTGGCGTGTTAGCCTAATTGGGGTCAGTAATGACATCATCTTTTGGTATAGGCGTGTGTGCCTGTTGGAAATGTTTGTCTGAAAAAAAAACCTATAACGCAGAAGAGTGCAGCCCTTGCTTCTTTTCAAGTTAGGTTGCGCTGATACAAAGTCTTCTCCTGTCGGAGGTTGGGGTAAGGGAAGCAAAAAAAAGATAAATGATAGAAAAGAAGAAAAAAGAAGAAAGAAAAGGGGAATGCAAAGTAAAAGTAGTGCTACACTGCTCCTACTTTGCATCTCCCCTTTTCTTCTTTTTTTCCCTTTGTTTTCTTTTTTCACCTTTTTTGTTACATTTGCATTGTCCCATCCAGTGCATGAATCAATGACACATGGCTTTGCTATAGCAAAAATGCCTATGTGGTGTTGGATTGAACAGTGCATTGTACTTCATTTAGTTAATTACAGACTGATCAGTCTTGCAATAAGTGCTTCCTGCCTATCACCACACATGTTCAATTGAAAAGTTTGTGCTTGGCTCTTAGTATGCTGGTATATAGCTTGTGTCTTGGACTACTCAAAATAAATGTTGTTTTGCTGCTGTTTATGGTAATGAAATTATCCAACATGAAAATATCTTGCCTTGTGAACTTTGTCGGACCTGCCTTTCTTTTTCTTTCCTATGCAGGCATTGTATGTGAGGGAGGCAGTAACAGAGAGGTGATAGCTTGAGCTTCGGAAGAATAAATGCTGGCAGTGAGGCAATTACGCATCAAACATCCCAGCCATTTTGCCAACCGTCCTAAATGTGTTTTGAAAAAAAAATATTGCGCTCGTTTATTGTATTTCTCTGAAAACAGCAAAATGCTAAAGTATCTCGCAGAGAACAAAATATTAGGCCACGTTGGTGCCTTCTGGACTTCCCAGGATGTCGTCTGGGTGTTGTTTGTAAAAAGTAAAGTGTTTCAAAAATACTGCCTCTTCTACACCAAATTCGGTGTTGGTATTAAGTAAAGGTGATTGTGTGTAATGCATGAAGCTCAGTAATATTAGTGCAATTTTTTCGCCGCATCAAAAGCAAGGAAGCAGCTCTCTTTATATGACAATTTATATGATTACACTTTCTCCTAAAGTAGAAATGACGTTTTGAAGTTTTCCTATGATGGCTGATTTCTGCATTTGATGTACGACAGGTTCCGTTCCGAAGTTCCCCATGGCCCTCAGTAGGAGACTTCAAAAATCATTTTCCTCATTTAAACAAAAATTGTAATGATAACACTTGCCATGTAACAAGAACTGTTTATTTGCTTTAAACTTACATATAAAAGTACTTTTCAATTAGACAAACACACAGCTCAAATTGCATCTCAGTGTGGACAAAAACGATTATATAGTGATATTTGTAATCTGGACCTAACATTATTTTTTTTCGTAAATCATAACTTCTGTGCAGTGAGTATTTGTGGCTCAAATATTCATAAAATGCATTATTGCCATACAAGAAATGCAAACGATAAACAGTTTGGCTGAATTCTTCAAAGCCTATGTAGCAGAAAAATTTCACTAATGTTACTTGACTTCAAATACTTTAAGAAGCATCTTTACTTAATATGTAGATCAAATTTGATATGGCAAGAAAAAGCGGTACTTTGAAATTTTTCTCACAAATAACACCCGCACGACATTCTGCCAAATTCTGAAGGTACCCACGTGACCACTACTCTTTTCTCTTCAAAACATTTCTGCAAATAACTACTTTCAGAAGAGTAAATTACCATCATTTTTTAAACTATACATCTGTGATGGTCGCCAGGCAGTATGCTTTGTATGTTTGGTGTAGAATAGCCCAGTGCAAAACACAACAAATGGCTGAGCATCCTTTAACGCTCGGGATATTTCGAAAGCGTTTGTTTGTTAGCAGCAATTCAGTTAAGCCCCTGTCTTTATGCTTAGGCCCAGAAACAAAACACAAGTAACTAAAGTAGTCCTAAGAGTCATGTAGTCTCACTGTTCCAAGGCTTGTGGAGCCTAATTTAGTGCAAGCTTCACCATTTTTTAAAAAGTCAGATTCAACCAACAGGTTTTGGAGGCACAGTGCATTTTCAGCTAACTTGTTTCACACCAGTTATTTAGATAAAAAGTGGAAAGTAGAGGTAAAAATACCAATTTAAAGGCATTGTAGGTAATAACAAAAAGGACTGCTTTCTTTTTTTGTGTGGTGCTTTGCCTGAACGCTGTGCTTTTTGTGGTATAGTTCATTGTCTAGTGAACATAGGCCTTAAAAACTAACATTAGCCATGTTGAGGTCGATTTCTTGGTTATAGTCATAGTAGCCATATAAATAATTATGACTTCAAACTTGATTGTTCTTTTGAAGATTTTTTCCTTGCATAATGATATTTGAGAGTCTTAGTCAATTTTGTTAAAAGAAAACGTGATGTCATAATAGGGTCACTTTTTGTAGAGTCGTTCAGTTCTACCTTACCTTTTACATTCCTAATAGGGCAGTTATTTTCAATATCGGTATATAAAATGGAATGAGCATGCTGTATGTAGTAAGGTGTAAGGATAGCACATGCACCCAACTTTTCTGTTGGCAGTTTATTTCTGGTATTCTTGATTTATATGTGGGGTTTCCCGTCCGAAAATCACTATAGGATTATGAGAGACGCCGTAGTGGAGGGCACTGGAAACTTCGACCACTTGGGGTTCTTTAACGTACACCCAAATCTGAGCACACGTGCCTACAGCATTTCTGCCTCCATCGGAAATGGAGCCGGGGTTTGATACCGCGACATGCGGGTCAGCAGCCGAATTTCTGTTACTCTTGCTTCCTATATGTGTGCAGTTCGGTTACAGTTATCTGGCTTGCACAGATTTTTAATGGCACCTGCCTGGTCCTGCTTGCTTTCATGGTGATTTTAACCTTCATAAGTTGCATAGGTTTAACTCTCAAAATTGTTCAAAATGCCAATTTTGTGCACAAACTGTATAGTATAAAGGCAGCAGATGTACATGCACACACTATTAAATGAACATTGAGAGCTTTCACTTGCATTTCCTAAAGTTTTACTGTGAAGGAAGCGTTTAAATCATAATTTCATAAGGACATATTAATTGATTATTTTTACCCTTGAAAATCGTGACAACCTAGTTATTTTCACTGTGATAAGCATGCTGTTTTTTTGATGTGGCAGAACTAGTTTATACACTCATTCCTTCTATTATTCACATATGCATAACATGAACGATTGTGTGCCTTAAATTTTCAGTTTCATTGTGTGTGTTATATTTCTTGTGCATGTAAACTATGGTGCTAACATGTGTCTCTGACATTATTTGTGCCAATTATTTTCATTTCCAGGTGCCTATGAAGGACAGATAAGTTGTATCGCAGTGACCTTCGAAATTTACAGTGGTGCCGGAGCCTCAAGCAGCATTTCGCCGATCTCCACAAGGCATTCATGAGATAAACACAGCGCCACACTTTCACAGTGCTATGAATATTATTTATGTTTAAACATTTCGTTTTAAAATTGCTGTTACATTGTGCCACCATCCTGTGGCTTAGGTGGAGCTCGTGAAATTGCGGTGCAGTCACCTCATTTGTGTACGATCAACACTGCAACGTCACTATTCATAGCTGGAGCATACAGACAAATAAAAAACATATTGATTGTAGCAGGGCTGATGTATATATTAATGCTTCTCTATTGATAATAATAACTTTATAAATTCTTTAAGTCTTGCATAGAACACTGCATTAATGTGTTGCAATGTAACCACCATTTATGATCGCTAGCATGTTAATTTAGTAGTTTTGTAATGTATTTTGTTTAAAAGGTAATTTTGCTTCCGCATCACGACAATTAGTAAGATGCCGATGATTCAATCCCTCATCATGCAGGTTTAAGAAATATTGTGATTTGTACACAGTATTGCATGTACTCAAGATGTGGACGTCTATTCAATTTACACATTATATTGCTTTGCATCAAATTCAGACGTAACATGCACACATTTCAGTAATTTCCGCATGATACGTCTTTCCATAAGATGCGGAGTCCGCATCATACGTCTTATGCGGAGTCCGCATCATACGTCTTCCATATTCCAATTATTCCGTATGTGAGGTCTCCGCATCTTACGGAACGTTTCAGTAGGGTATGAGTTTTCCAAGACAGGTTAGAAGAAATGTGCACACGTAGGTACTTATAAAAGAGTACAGTTTCAAGAAAGACATTGTTAATGTGGTAAGTGGAAACTGGGCTAGAATTTTGAGAAATGTGCACGTGCTTACACTTAATATTGTTTAGTTTAATGTTCCAAGTGTTGCACCAGCCCATGACCTTGTTATTGTCGAATTGAAGGCAACAGACATCGTTATTGTCGTTAATTTTGCGATAAATAACGCACTCATCTGCAAAAAGAATGATTGAAAAGAATTATTAGTCGGTAAGTCATTTATACAGATTACAAACAGAAGGGGCCCGAGAACGGACCTCTGAGGTACACGAGAACGGACAGGTAAAGGATGTGAAACAAAGTTGTTTGCTGTTACGAATTGTGAGCGCTTTGAAAGAAAACAGAGCAACCATGCAAAAATATTAGGGTCAATGTTAAGATTACGTAGTTAAAAAAATAGAAGTTCATGCGACACTTTGTCAAAAGCTTTCGAAAAAATCCAAATATATACTGTTTGCCGGAGATCTGTGATCGAGGATGCAATGAAGTTCATGCGTGAAACATATGAGTTGGGTTTCAAATGAAAATGACTTAAGGAATTCGTGCTGAGCTATAGTGAGAAAAGAATTCGATTCCTAAAAAGAAACGAGATGAGAGTATATGACGTGCTTCGTGATTTTACAAGGTATACTAGTGAAAGAAATGGGACGAAAGTTGTCAGGGCAATGCTTATTTCCAGACTTGTGCAGAAGAATCACCCTCCCAACATTGCAATCATTAGGAATACAACCTGTTTCAAGGGATCGTTCAAACGGTTTATTAAGAAATATGGAACAATATGACTTTATATTATTCAAGAGTTTGGAAATTATGTTGTCAATGCCACAAGTACAAGAAGTTTTAAGATTTTTTATAATCTTCTGAGTGCCAGATACGTCAAATATAACTGGGTCCATAGGAGGAACTTCAAAAACAGGGTAGTAAAAATTATCGTAAGAAACATTGTTAAAAAAGCCGCCGCAAAAACATTGATGATAAAAGAAGCACATTCGTGTGACGGGACTGCAACACCATCAGTAGATGTAAGTAACAATGTGGTGGTGTACTTCTTGTTTATTACATTCCAAAATTGTTTAGGATTGTTAATAAGCATAGCAGGCAAAGTGTGGTTGTTGAGCGTGTCCTTGGCGCTCTTTATTGCGGCTTTGTACACAGCAGACGCAAAAAAATTGGATTCCCATCGCACCTCTGAATTCATCACCTTTGCAGAGCGAAACAAACGTTTCGTTTTATTGTACAGTCTCTTCATATGCTTATTAAACCAAGGTGATTCCCTCTCACACCTCAAGGATTTAGGCGGCACAAAATTGCCAATATGACACTCAACAATGCCCTTAAACAATTCCAAATCAGTGTCCACAGAACGCAGTTAAAACTCCTGCAAGTAATTATCGAGAAAAAAAGCTAGCTCACGATTCAAGGCGTTGCAGTGAGCACGTTTATAGTCTTAAGTGTATTTTGTCTGATTTCTGTGGTTACAGACAGGAGTTTCAAGATCAAAATGGCGTAACGAATGATCCCTGAGAGCAGGTATATACACGAGTGAAGAGATATGAAGCGGTACGTTAGTTAGAACGTGATCTAAAATGCTGGATGTGGCTGAAGTAGTTCGAGTAGCTTCTGAGACAAGTTGTGACAGGTTTAAGTCCAGACAAGACATCAAAAACTTGTTACACTCAGTCGAGAAAGGGCTAGGATAAGGCGAAGCATTATTCCACACAATCGAGGGGTAGTTGAAATCCCCAGCCAAGAGGATAGAAGTGTTGGGAAAACGTACAGTGACCATGATAAGCGCGTCTTGCAATTCATCAACGAAAGTGGGACACGAAGACGGGGGACGGTAATATACGCCCAAGATCAACTTCTTAAAACGTACGCTAACCTCAACCTAGACTAGTTCCAGGTTACTTGGGGAATGAATGGGCGACGCAACAAAATCATTTGCAACAGCTATCAAAACACCACCGCCAAATCTTTGGCCTCTGTCGAAGCGGAATACGTTGAACTTCGTTTTGCAATCAAACAATTCCATACTCGTTGCCTCAGAAGAAAGCCAAGTTTCAGTCATCAAAACATCAGCATCACAGGAATTGATTATAAAGTCAAGTTCATCGCGGTTTCGTAATAAACTTCTAATATTTGTAAAAAGAAAATAGACAGAATTTTCAGTAGTAGGCGCTGAATCACTGCCCCTCGCGCAACCCTACAGCGCAGGGTGCGGTAGAACAGTGACATCACGGGTTAACTGCTGACTCTGGACCAGCGGACGAGCAGAGAGATCAGTATGCTCAGTGTCTGACAAGTCAGACATACAAAAATCATCGATATCGTGACACGTTGTCTGTCCCCGAAAATTATTTTCCATGAAAACATGATCACGAGTTGCGCTGTAGCTATAACACTGACCGTTAATGTACAGATTGTTGTACCTCAGTTTGTGATGCGAGCCCTGATTCTTTGCAAACTGAAGCAGCTTTTTCTTGGCTTGGCGCGTTTCTACGAAAAATCTTTCTTTACGGTGATACCTTTATCCATGAGCTTCACTGACTGATATAGAATCAGCTGCTTCGTTTGAAAGGAACGAAATTTCACGTTTACCGGACGGCATTTTCCCTCCAATAATGCACCAATTCGATGAGCACGTTCTAGCGCGTCCATTGTAGGCACTGGAGTAAAGCAGCTAGAAATCATGTTTAACAGCTTCTCTTATGTGACCTCCCATGTTTCCGATCAACTGTCATGTACACCGAAGAACAATAAATTGTCTCTTCGTTGTCTGTCTTCCAGCTGTGATTGACCAAGTCGTAATTTGTCATTTTCAAGAGCTAGGTAATCCGCGAGTTCTCGTACGGCTAGCAGGTCTTGTTGAGCGGTATCAGTGGTAGGTGTCCTAGTTTCAACAGCGGGCAGCCTTATATCAATATCATGAGCTTCTTTTAATTCAGCAATCGACGTCATTAATCACGACTGTTCCGTTTCCATCCGAGCTGTGGGCGAGTTAACGCTTTGTAGTAGGGTTGACGCATCATTCAGTTTCTTCTGTATTGCCTCCTCGCTAGCATTGTCTTTAGACCGCGTAACAACGCTAGAAGCCCCAGTAGAAGGGCCAGGGTTTAACTCTACGTTTCCTGACTGCAAAAGCACTGACCACAAACATCAAATGATTGCACAAGTAAAACAAGTAGCACTCGTGGGCGTGGGAACAGCAAAAGGCAGGCATCGCTAGATTTCTTAGCAAACAACGAAGTGTTATTACTGACCTGCATGAACAAACGCATGTTGTGGAGCAAACGTCTAACGATGCTGTTCGCACGCCCACTGGAAGGCGCGGGCCATTGGCATCCGTTTATATTCAGAGAAAATGGTGTTGTCGTAGGCGATGAGCTGAACTTGTGCAGTGGAGCCATGGTCCAGAAGGGTTGCCATGCAAGTCATGTCCAGCGTAGTTTTCATGGCGGTGGCTGCAATCAGTAGGCGCACACGAAGCGATAACGGCTGGAGCGTTTGATGCCGCACAAATTTGAAGGCATCCCGCTATCTGCATGAACAAACGCGTGTTGTAAAGCGAACGTCCCAACGATGCTGTTCGCACGCCCACTACATCACTAGATGCCTTTTTTGATGCGGAAGCATCTTATACTCGCGCCTTGTAGTGCGCCGTCCGCGCCTTCCGACCGCTTCTCGAACATTCGACAGCTGACGCGCGCGCATGCGCTGTCGCGCCGTCGCCCACCATCTCTGCCGCGCGCGCTTCTCCTTCGAGAACATTCGACAGCTGACAGCGCATGCGCCGTCGCGCCGTCGCCATCTGTGCTGCGCGCGCGCTTCTCCTTCGAGAACATTCGACAGCTGACAGCGCATGTGCCGTCGCGCTGTTTATATACTAAAGGTCGGCGCTCGCTCGCTCAGTTGCCGCTCGTCCGTTGGTTTGTACGGCGCGTCGACGGCCGTAGAAAAGTACGTCGACGAGGCCGTGCAAGATTACAGAAAACAACAACCGCAACATTGACCGTTCATGCTAGTTGGCGACTTCAACGTCGACGTCATCAAGGACGATTGAATAGTCGAATACATGGCGTCGCGACACTCGCTGAAACGCGCAACGCATGACGACTGCAAACACCACCAGCCGACCACCATTCGCGGAACCTGCATCGACCACGTCTTTGCAAATTTCGACCTACGACCGATGCAACCCGATCCACTCACTCTTTACTTTACCGACCACAAAGCCATCGTCCTCAAAGTTCGTCGCAATAAATAAAACACCGCCCTTTCGCATACGTGCCGTACGTGTTCACTCATTTAACACCCCATTTCACAACCACGTTAACCAATTTAGCCATCGACCCAAGTAAGTCGCAATTTAACACCCGTTTACCAATTACATGCTTCCGCATCCTCCTCAGTGTTCCCCCGAGGTAAGCTGCGGGCAATTTTACCTACAGAGTATGAGCGACAAGGTAAAATATATTATTTAGTTGTTTCGATTTCTTTGCAGAATGCACAGATGTGTGATATCACGTGACCACTCTGTGCAAATATAGATTTACAGGGGGGCACGGTGTCAAAATCTGTCAAACAAAACTTCGAACTTTTGGAAGTGAATCCACTGGGGTCGCCAAAGAAACTTGAGGTTTTCATGTACTGTTCATGCATTTATCGTTTCTATACCATCAGTTCAGATCGTTGATTTTCTATGTTTCATTGGGGTTATATATTCAACTTCGCGCAGTATGGAGGATATTAGGCCATCAAGCGCTGCTCGTGCCAAGGAATCGACCAGTTCACTCAATCTTAATCCGCAGTGATCTCGAATCCACAGTAACCTGACGTGTCTCAACTGTGGTGGCAATAATGTTGAGAATGTTTTATAGTTCGACAGTTCACAGAATCTGTCAGAGCTGCACAAACTGAAAGGAAATCTTTCATTGAGACTACGCTGCTTTAATTAGATGGAAGTTATCGAAGTGCTGAAATAACTGTCATGAGCTCAGCTTCAAAAACTAGAGTAAAATCAGGCAGACACACTGAGGAGGACCAGCCAAGTAATTCAGAGGCAGTGACTGCGCCTGCCTTTTGATAAATCACTGAAGCATTTGTCGCTATTATATAATTTCTTGCTGCATGCACCTAGTAATTTATTATACGTTGTTTGAAGATCTGAGAGACCGGAACTTCAATTATTGGGGGGAAAATATTATCATGCTGAACTTAACATTACAATTTGAGTCAACAATCGCAATTGAATATGTAATGTGCACATTTACATTTTGTAGTTACTATTGAACAAACAATATCTGGGTTGTGTGAAATTGTGGTGAATGAGCGAGAAAGAAGGCTCTAGGTCTTAGATAAAAGAATATTGAGATATTCTAGCTGGTAAGCCTTAAAAATTAAAAAAATGCTTGCAGTGTCAAAATGCGATATCGACAAAGCAGTGTAGGCGGGCGCGCGTCTTCATACAGTACATTGATAGCCACAAATATGGAGAGTCCCAGGCATCTTCGCAGTGCTTCTCAATCCAAGACAACCAGAGTCTAGCCTAGAACGCTGTCACTTGTTTCGCCTTTTCAACATTTCGTCGAATGTCTCATATCGTTATATTTATTATTTATTTTTTTACCTATTTATTCATGTGTTTATTTTTTTATTGAAAAAAACTGTCAGCCTTTACCCAAAGCTAATACAAGAGTGGAAATAAAGCCCATAAAAGTGACAAACACTAGAAGTCCCAAACATGTACCATCAAACCACCAAATAAAGGGGTATACTCGAGTAAATCAAGAAATGCAAGTGGAAAAGAAAATAAAACACTACAGTATGTACAAATAACTAAAGATTTCTTGCACTCCTTTCACAAGTTTTGCCGCCGGAACAAAGTAACAAAGCAAGACGGCATAGATGCGGGTTGACTCCACCACCCGTCGTACCTTTCATTGGTGTACCTAAAGACCAGCTGACGGGGAACTGAACTCGACTAGAAAGATCGAGAGAAGACAGAGTTTTAAGACCGTGATGAAGTCCTCGAGTTTAAAGTCATTCCTTTTTGTCTTTTCTCGCTCCTCGCGATTTCCGCTTGCGCTATAGATACTGTACTGGCCGGGTTAAAGTTGCAGACTTGTCTAATTCACTTAGACGATACAGTTGTGCTTTGCACACATTGATGAGCACCACTGGTGCCTTGAAGCTGTAAATCAAGCAATCAACACTGTCGTACACACCTTGAAGTCAGACAAATGTCGCGTTGTGCACGAGGAACTCTTGATCATAGGAACGTGATAAGCAAGTCCGCAGTACGCCCATACCCGCAGAATAAAAGCGCAATCCCAATATTTCAGTCCTTCATTGAAAGGAAGGCTATGCGTCAAAATTCCGGCCTCGGTGCCTACTACAGGTGGCCAAAAGCATCGCCCCGCCAGGCCGCTTACCAGCCTTAGCAGGACATACGTTGAATTGAAGTGGGAAAAGCCGCAACAGGAATCATTTCAAGAAATAAAACATCGAATACAGACGTCATCGTTACTTGCGCATTTCATCGAATAAGCTGAAATAGAAGTACGCATCAACGTGAGCCGTGTAGCACTTGGCAACGTTTTTGTCCAGAAAGCTCACAAACTGGAAGGGGTCATCAGGTATACTTGCCGATTGTTATCAAAGTCAGAAGCCAACTACTCTACAACATAAAAGGAGCGCTTTGCGATTTGTTGGGCTACATGAACGTTTCGCCCCTACCTTTACGGCAAGTTGTAAGTTACCACCACGCCTTATTTTGGCTATTTATCTATAAGTAACCCAAAGATCTTTCAGGTGACCTCGGACGAGGGAGCATGAGACTACAAAAACTCCACATTACCATCGCTTACAATCCAGGAAGATAACACTTTGATGCCAGCTGACTGCCTGTCTTGTGCCACGTTGACGGACTACCGCAGGATGACCTTTATGATGACTGATTTCTGTGAACTCCATTAAAAAGGCTCGACGATGCATCCCCCCTCTCCTACGGGGGCGCTTGTGAAGGCAACGGGAGATCTGCTCATTTCCCCAGATGATGGTTCATTCTGAGCGTTTTAGGTGCGTAATTCAAATATTATAATGTGCGAGTTGTTGTGACCACATTTTTTGTGTTTTTATAATTTAAAATGCCCATGGTCATCCAACACCACACGAAAAACCACCAAACGCCGCAGGCGCGCCGTCCGAACATGGTGGAGTACTTTATGTACAGCTAGTGCATACAACAAATCCTACTAAAATGAGGCGTTTCAGAGCGGAACTCTTTTATAAAACAGGAGAGTGGTCACGACAAGTCAAGTGGTAATGGCAGAACCAGCCTTGTCTTGTCTTGTCTTGTCTCCTAGGAGATTTTGGCTCATACCCACATGGGGGATTGGCCACACTGTACCTCATGATAGATAATTTTTATAACGCTTGCTAAAAAAATAAAGAGAAATTAGATAGAAACAATAATAATGTTCCTTTGAAAAAAAAAAAAAACGTGATAAAATTGTAGAAGAATACGATAAAACAGAATATATAAAACGAATTAACAAGAATGAGGAAGGGGAAGAAAGAATTGGATATATCTGGCAGTACCACTAGCAGCGTATCCTTCCGGTTGCCTGAATGAATTTATGTAGCGCTGACAGAATAGCACTGTGGCCCACACCCAACTGACTGGCTCCAAACGATAATACGGTGGATGTATTGACTGGCAATCCGAGCATACCAATCGGTCTTTCAAGAATTATTCGGCGCAGTGAGGCGAAGCGGCGGCATGTGAGAAGAAAGTGATCTATTGTTTCCGGTTCATTGCAAACTACACATAGGTTAGTTAATGAAAATCCTGATTTGTTGAGATAAAAACTTAACAGAGGAATTCTACAGCGAAAGCTTGTGAGGGTCACCTCACATTGACGGGAAAGGCATTTTGCGGTGTTCCATGTGAATTGCAAGTGCCGAAATTCTTCAGATTGTAGAAGCGACGTTTCGTTCATTTTTAAGATTAACAGGCGTTTGAATCGTTCGGCAGTAATAAAAGGAAACTGTGGAGCTACTGGCACCACAGGGAAATTTAAAGATGCCGAAGCGAGCGAATCAGCAATTTCATTTAGTTCAATTCCAGCATGCCCGGGGACCCAAATAAACCGAACTTCTGATAGGCTATGCGGTACGAGAGACCAAAATATCCTGAGAAGAGGAGACTTCTTTGCGGACGTTAGATGTGTACATACAGACAAAGAATCCGAAATAATAATAGCTTTTGATTGCTGATAATTTAGTTTTCGAAGAGCCAATGTAATAGCCAGGAATTCTGCGAGATAAATTGGTGTGAAGTCAGGCAATCGGAGCGCAAAAGACCAATTAAGCTGATGAGAAAAAATACCTACTCCAGCCTTCTGAAGATTTTGCGTTGCGTCCGTCGAAATTACTACGTATTTAGGAAAATGACTTAGATGGTCTTGAAGGAGGCCCTCCAGAACATGCTTTGGAAGTAACTTGGCATTTTTTGGAAAAATATCATCGAAAAAAAAAAAAAAAAAGAACCAGCCGGTGTACCCAGCCAACCAAACGTCGTCTTCTTCACAGACTGAGTGATTCCCCCTGCCTTTCTGAGTAGCATTCATCTTCTTCACTACATTTGCCTTCACTCCGGAAAAGAGCTATCCTGGCGATTTATGGGCAGGAGACAATATAGGGATTATAATACGGTGTTAGGCGGTCTATGTGGACGGTCTGACGTCCATGGCGTCATTGATCATGGGGCTGCTCAAGCGGCTCCACAATGTAATTAACGGGTGAAATTTGTTTAACCACACGGCAAGGGCCGTTATACTTGTACATCAGTTTCGTTGAGAGACGAGGGCTGGTTGAAGGGTTGCGAAGCCAGACAACGTCATCCGATGCATAACAAGCCGGAGGCGTCGGGTTATCGGGGTGGGGTTTCTGGCACTGCTGTTCGGCACTTGTGAGGAAGTGGGCACGCTGACGACACACTTCCACGTATTTAGCAGCTTGTGACATTTTCGTCGACTCAGCAACATCAGGGTGGTAAGGAAAAATGGTGTCTTGCATGCAAGAGGGCTTGCGACTACAAAGGAGGAAGTATGGAGAAAAACCAGTGGTTGTCCGGACAGCAGTTGTATGCGCGTATGTTACAAAACAGAGAACACTGTCCCAGTTGGAGCGATCGGTTGCGACGTACATTGACAGCATATCTCCTAATCTACGGTTGAATCGTTCTGTAATGCCATTAGTTTGAGGATGATATGCGGTGGTGGTGCGATGAATGCCTTGGCATTCCTTGCGAAGCGATTCGATGGCGTCCGACAAAAACACACGCCCTCAGTCATTCAGGAGTTCACGTGGTGCACCGTGACGTAAAATGATCTGATGCAATATGAAACCACCGACGTCATTCGCTGACTCATAAAAGAGTGGTGAAGATTCTGCGTAACGCGTAAGGTGATCGATAGCGTCGATTACCCAGCTATATCCAGCCGGTATAATCGAAAGAGGTCCATACAGATCGATACCAACACGGTCAAACGGTCGGGCAGGACAAAGTAAGGGTTGTAATGGAGCTAGAGAACTTGAAGTGGGATTCTTCCGGCGCTGCCAAGCGAGACAGGAACGTATGTAGCTACGAACGAAGCGATACATTCCACGCCAGTAGTAGCGGTGGGACAGGCGGGTGTAGGTTTTCAACACTCCAGCATGGGCGCACTCAGGGTTGGAGTGAAAGGAGGCGCATATGTCTGAGCAGAGACGTCTGGTGTTAACTAGGAGTGATGGGTGTCCTTCGGAGAGATAATTCCCTCTGTACAGCAAACTATCTCTGACAACCAAGTCTCGTATTTGACGGCGCGTACTTTTAGAGATATTTTGAGAGGGAGTTCGACTCAACAAGTTGATAAGTGAAGCGATTGAAGGGTATTTTTGTTGCTCCTGTAGCTTGTTGCTGACACTAAGTGCAGACACGGGGGGGCAGGCGAGGACGGCGACTTGTCACTACATCTTTGAGGTGATCGGGACAAAGCGTCTGCGTCGGAATGTTTTCACCCAGATCGGTAAACGACGTGAATGTCGTACTCTTGTAGCAGAAGCGCCCAACGGGCGAGCCGGTCGGTGGGATCTTTTAACGAGGAGAGTCAACATAATGCACGATGAATTGTAACCACGCTGAATGGGCGCCCGTAAAGATTAGGTTGAAAGTTGCCTATGGCCCATTTGATGGCTGGACACTCTATTTTGGTGACTGAATAGCTGGCTTCTGCTTTTGTGAGTGCACGGCTGGCGTAAGAAAAGACGTACTCATCAAATTTGGGTTTACGCTGGGGGAGCACAGCACCGAAAACAACTCCGCTAGCATCCGTGTGTATTTCCGTCGAGACAAGAGGACCGAAATGTCGCAGTAGAGGAGGTCACGTAAGAAGGCGGTGAAGTGTGGCGAAAGCATCATCACAAGCTAACGACAAACTAGAAAGGTCGCTGTTGCCGGTAAGAAGGTCAGTCAAGGGCGATATGATGGAGGCAAAGTTGCGAATAAAACGACGAAAATATGAACATAAACCGAGGAAGCTGCAAAGTTCTTTTAAGGTGTTCGGCTTGAAAATTCGGCAGCGGCACGGAGTTTCGTCATACCCGGAAGAATGCCATCTCTAGATACAACATGGCCCAAAATTAGGAGTTTTCGAGCGCCGAAGCAGCACTTCTTCAAGTTGAGTTGTAGACCGGCGGAGGTGAGGAAAGTAAGCACTGTCTCTAGGCGCTTAATATGCGTTGGAAATTCGCTTGAGAATATCACGACATCGTCTAAAAAACACAGACATGTCTGCCATTTCAGGCCACAGGGGATGCTGTCGATCATGCGCTCGAAAGTGGCAGGCGTATTGCGGAGCCCGAATGGCATGACGTTAAATTCGTATAAGCCATCGGGGTAACAAAAGGTGTCTTCGGGCGATCAGCCTCAGCCATGGAAATCTGCCAATAACCTGAGCGCCGATCTAGTGACTAGAAGAACTCCGCGCCTTGTAAGCAGTCAAGGGCATCTTCTATGCGAGGTAGCGGGAAAACATCTTTGCGCGTGATCTTATTAACCGGCGGTAGCCGACGCAGAATCTATTGAGCCATCCTTTTTCTTGACTAGAACAACTTTACAGGCCCACGGGCTGTTAGAGGGCTCAATAGCACCTCGCTTCAACATGTCGTCAACTTGTTCCGCGATTATACGACGCTCAGATGCCGATACCCGATACGGAAGCTGGCGTAACGGAGCATGAAGGCCAATGTCGATTTGGCGAGATACTGTGGAAACACGGCTTTAAGTCAGTTGCTGGTGATTGGAGCTGGCGTGGAAGCGCACGAGGAGAGTGATGATGTCAGCGCGCTGCTGGGCCGTAAGGTTGGTGTCGATGCAGTGCGGAATAGCGTCAGTGAATGATGGGGAAAAGTGGGACGTGCAGCAATCAACAGCGTCAATAGGTAGCGTAGTCGAAAGGTCAGGAACTACACGTGCCCTCGAGGAATTAATGTCATCGGCAAAGCACAGGCACTCTCCGCAGAGTAACTTGGAAGGCGAAGGAAACGGATTCGAAACAAAAATTACACTTGATACAGCGTAAATATTCCGAATGGCGAAAGGGATCAAGAAGCACTTGCGGCAAACAGCGGTTTCAGAAGGAATAAAAGAACAGTTAAACCACTAGAGACGTCCCAAGAAAGCGGAACTAGGGCGGTTGAGAACGGGGGTATCGAAGTGTCGGCGGCAACGAAAACTTTTGAAGGTCAAAGGGGCGAGTCGAGTGAAGCAGCATCGCATAACGGCGCTAACTCCACTTCGCCGCGAGCACATTTGATGACGGCATGATTAGTGCAGAGAAATTGCCAGCCTAATCTAATGTCATGGGAACACTGCGGGAGCACTACAAACTCGATGACATAAATATTGTCAGCAATAATAACACGAGCTGTGCATGCAGCAAAAGATTCAATTTGTTGCTCGCTCGCAGTGCTCAAAACGAAGTCGTAAAGAGGCATTGTTACTTTTTTTAGTCGACGGCAAAGTTTTTCAGTCATTACAGACACTGCGGCGCCAGTATTGACCAATGCAAAACCAGGCATAACTTCAATGGCGACAGCAATGGCGTTGGACGGAGAAAAACAAGGTCTTGTGGCGATCGAAAGATCCGCAGCTCTTGCCCCCGGAACTGCAACTCCTAGTTTTCCTTAGGGACAGGGCGAGATCAACGTAGCATAGGGCAGAGGGAACGGCGTTGAGGTGAAGTCGACCGGTGTCTGTTGAAGTTCCGGCGAGGTGAAAATGTGTCCATGGTGGCAGGCTTGCCAGATACAGCAGGCTGAGGTCGCGGTGGGAAATCATAATTGTTCGGCCGAATGTCGTCACGCAGGAAAATCTCCCGCCGTCAACAAAATTGCGCCACGTGACCCGCAATTCTTCAGGCGAAGAATATGGGGCGGTTGTCTTGAGTGCACCAAGGGTTCTGAAAGCGTGGTGGTGGTGGTGGTCGTGAGAAAGGACGGGAAGCCTGGTAGATACGCTCAGTCAGTACGACAAAGGGGCGCGTGGACGTGGGCGTTCGCGACAAAGAAACGTGGGCGCTCGCGACAAGCGGATGTCGGGTTCCGTTCAGTGTTTGGCATAGGTCAATGGAGCAGCCACAGGTGGTGCGTGAGCTGTTGGTAGCGCCTCGGACAATTCCTCCTGAACTACTTGTTGTATTGATGGCGCTAAAGTAGATGGGGCACCTTCGGAGGTGTAAGGCACGAGGGACAACTGGCGTGCGACCTCCTCTCGTACAAATTGCTTGATCTCGAGAAGCAAAGTGGTGTAGTCTATAGTAGTGCCAGCTGACCTTAACGCGGAGGTTGTTGCACATGACGCGCTGGCACGTTGAGTGGTGTCACGCTGTTTTCAGAGCTCGTAATAGCTCTGACAAAGTTGAATCACTTCCGGTACCGTTTTTGGGCTCTTGGCGACAAGCATCTGAAATGCGTCGTCAGTCACGCCTTTCAAGATGTGTTTGATCTTCTCGGCTTCTGTCATGGCCGAGTTGAAACGCCGGTAAAGGTCGACCACATTCTCGATATAACTGGGGTAATTATCACCATTGTGCTGAGCCCTAGTACGCAAGCCGTTTTCTGCCTGTACTTTGCAAAGCGCTGGATGGCCAAACAAGTCCGCAAACGCCGTTCGGAAGCCCGACCAGGCGGGGAGGTCTCTCTCGTGATTACGGTACCACAGACTGGCGACGTCGGTCCAATAACATTTGACGGCAGTAAATTGTGCGCATCGTCCCACTTGTTATGCTTGCTCACCCGTTCGTATTCCTCGAGCCAGTCTTCCACATCCTTGTCATCGGTTCCACTGAAGGTAGGCAGATCGCGTTGTCGAAAGGAGCCGACACAGCCAGGAGCTGCAGTAGTTGGAGCCGAGGCGGGCGCCTGCTGATCATCGTCCGTGGACAGCGTAGCAACTGGAGGCAACATACGGTTTCGCAATTCCAAGATTATGTGCTACGCAGAAAGGCAGGGGGTATCGCTCATCTTCATCACTACACTACGATTAGGCATAACTTGGAACGGCGACTAGCTTCATACCAAAAATGACAGATACCATAGCGACGCTGTTTGAATACGACGGAATGTTGTAACGTGCAACCTTACAATTACTCATCAGTCACGAAACAAAATATGGTCAACAAATTTTGTTACCAATTTTTCGCAGATCCCACGAACAGTGGAAATCTATGATATGTGACGCACTAATGGGGAAGATTGATATGTCACTTTAAAATGAGCACGGCGTTACAAAGTAGAGCTAAATTAGGCCATACATGACTTATTTGTCGTGATCATCATGTTTGAACATGTCATTTACCTTTGTCAGCTATTCACGTCACCTGATACTAAATTTACTATATGTGGATCTAGTAAAACGGCCACCAGCCCATCATGAATGGCGCAATACCCTTTGACGTGTCCTTGACGCGCGGGCACGCTGGGCACTGAAACACTGCCCTATCAACGCGTGCACTCCATAGTCTGATGCCAGGCGTGACCAGCGTTCGTCAGAGCGGCCAGGTGGCAAACGACGCGAAATGCGACGAAGTGCAGTTCCAGACGACGGCGTTACCCAGAGAGGACTGCGTCTGTCTCTATTTGTGACGGAGTGACGCCCGCCGCGCTAACACGCGCATGCGTGTAAACAATGCAGTGCGACGTGTGCCTGTGAGGATAAGGCAGGCAGATCAGCGCCTGGCATGGAATCACTATCGTGACGCGATGAAGTGAACACCGGCACACACGCGCGCCTGTTCACGTCGAATTGTATTGGTGCCTTGAGTTGGGGTATTCATGTTCTTACATCACACGCATCTCATAATTTTCGTGTCTCCAGTAATATACCTTAGTCATGCATCCACGTCTCATAATACCAAATTTGTTATATGTGAAGATCGAACACAAGAGCACCATGAGCGTGGAGTGTAGTCATGACTCATGACTTACATAACATGCATGTGAAGATTACTATGTTAGGGTCTTTCGCTTACGTTCGCCATGCAGTCGTGTCATACCATACCAGTTTTGCAAGATGTCATGTGAACTAAACCACCGTGAAAGCCGAAACACTATGAAATGTATATCTTACCCTGATGACATACATATCATGATTTTTTGTCATTACTATTCACTTGCCCCCGTCATGGAGTCAGGTTATCCCATACCAAGTTTCGTATTCATACCATTATTGAAACGGCCAGGAGAGCGAAAAACGTAAACGGCTAGATAGATAAATAGATAGATAGATAGATAGATAGATAGATAGATAGATAGATAGATAGATAGATAGATAGATAGATAGATAGATAGATAGATACGCTCAACGCCACCAAAGGTTACCGAGAAATGCTTCGCATTTAAAAGAGCAATAAGTGCGATGGCATTTCTAGTTGATTCATACAGTTTACTGCGCTGCAGCCTAGAATTTTGCTAAAAAGAAAAAAAAAACTGGCGCTGTCATCATTCGACTGTTTATGGCGGTGGCTTCCGGGAAACGAACGGCGGCTTTGGTGGCCTCAGCCAGGCGCCCTCAATGCGTTATACAGCTCCCCCTAGTTATGGTCAGCGACTGATTCTTGGCAACCATAAGCGCCAATCACTTCGCTAAACAACGAGCCGACCGGGATCTTTGGGGCCTTATTGAAAACAGTTCAATTAAGCTTTTTTTTCAGGTGTGCCCTGAGGAAACAGAGGCTAAGGGCTTTAATCGCCTGCCCTTAGGAGTTCGGAGCAGGTACCTGATACATAAAGCTAAACAGTAATGCTTATAATCACATGTATACCAAAAATAAATATGTACGAAATGGAGCGGTAATGAGAAGCTACGACAGAGGTTATATCTTCAGTGTTACAAAACTACATTGGTACAAAGTCATAATGTGTTGAAGAATGTTGAGGAAACGTAGAAAATGTATAATTTACTGCACACAATAGTTAGCATCTTAAATTAGTATATACACAGTTATTCACCGACATCAGTAGTATTCAGATACGTCTGCTAATTATGTTTCATAATTTTTGCGGAATCAGTCCTGCACAGGATGCCTCTGTATATACTCAGGAAATTTGCAATATGGTAATGTAATGTGTGCTTTCCCTAATTCGTCCTCACTTTAGGCAGTCGACACTCTTTATTGCTTAACTTATGTGTCTGTTTCAGTATAATTGTTTTCTTTATAGGCATTTTATTGTGTATATACTGCATAATTTAAATAAATAGATCTTGATGGAATTCATTATGCTCTAATTTCTTTTGCAGAAATTTCGCGTATCAACATACATAAAAATTGCCATATTTAGCCTCATCAGGAATTAGGCATAACATGCCTTATATGAATGCTCACCATATATTGCCAGATATGTCCAATTTCTGATCAGCCCATATAATGAAGGTGTATATATAGCTTTATAAAGCTATATATGGCGTCACATAGTTTTATATTGCTTTATATGAACACTTCTACATATGACCATATATAGACGATTTCCATACATATATAAATTCACCTTGTGGATGTTACAAAATAAATGGTTTAAAAAACTCCACAGGTATAACTATTACTGCATGATAATCAATGGTGCCCCAAATGGTGCCCAGTGAATTTAGCCTATATCCATTTGCTCACCTTATAAACTTTGGTGTCGATGGTCTATATGAAGATTGATGAAAGATCCAGTTTG
Source organism: Rhipicephalus annulatus (assembly GCA_013436015.1). NCBI lineage: Eukaryota > Metazoa > Arthropoda > Arachnida > Ixodida > Ixodidae > Rhipicephalus > Rhipicephalus annulatus. Next base: position 59,257 of record WOVY01000054.1, on the reverse strand, counting down.
ATTAGTTTTAACATATGGGCAGAGTATCCAGCCCAGATTTAAAGCTCTGAAAGCTGGTGAACGCAACAGAAAAAATTGTGTGACGTACGTGTACACACAAAACACATTGCTGCAGGTATGTGCATTATATATATATATAAGGGAAAGAAGTGTATACCTAAGGGCTCGTTTTTCCGTGTTTTTAACACAATATTAATGAGATATAACAGACAGTAATGCCAAGGAATGTACAGGGGAAGTTATTAAAACCAATGGAATGTAAATAAGAAGAAAGAAAAGTGGATGAAAAAATTACCAACTGTGAGCAGGAATCGAACCTACGACCTTCGAATTACGCGTTCGATGCGAACGCGTAATTCGAAGGTCGTAGGTTCGATTCCTGCTCACAGTTGGTAATTTTTTCATCCACTTTTCTTTCTTCTTATTTACATTCCATTGGTTTTAATAACTTCCCCTGTACATTCCTTGGCATTACTGTCTGTTATATCTCATTAATATATATATATATATATATATATATATATATATATATATATATATGTTTAAGTATTTATTTATTTATTTATACCTATATATATATATATATACATATAAACCGCAGGTGAATGTGCTAAAATATCAGGTGAGTGTAGGAAGATGTTAAACAACATCACCAACAGGCAGGACTTAATAACGATGCATATATGACACCATGCTTGCACAGGCATGTTTCTCTTTTTGTACGTACAAAACTGGCATACACAAAATGCTGCGAAAATGACTAACTTCATTGTAGGGCTGCATTTTTTTCTCGGCTCGCAGCTCAGCAAGATTCGTGCCAATCGAAGGCACAAGGAGTTTTTCTGAACACTCCCAGCCTTTCGCTGTGGCCGAGCTTTTCGTGAATGGGGTAAATAGTAAATCAATCACATTACCATGTACCATGATGTGACACAATTTCATTATATCAGCACCACGAATGAGCTCTATTACATTTATTGCGATAGCCTCTAATAATGAATACAAGGCCGCAATAAAAATAATAATTGGTTTTGTCAATATTCTTTGAATATGTGCATATGGTCAAACCCTCCTACAACAAAAAATTCTTGGTTATGCAGTTTAAATGTTACTACTTCAATCAAGCATAAATTATACCTAAATTACAAAACAAGTTCAGATAATGGATATTCAGATGAGCAGAAACGTATGTTTCTCTATAGTGGCATCAATGCCAGAAGCGTGAAGAGGTGGCCGTTGTGTCACCGGCTTGTGCATTCTTTTGGCCTTCTGGCCCTTCATTGAGCACGTCAGATGTGGCCCCAGAACACTTCCCTGGGGCACACCTGATGTCACTGTTAGAGAAGAGGAACTAGTACCATCGATGTCTGTTGAATACCGCTTTGAGGATCCCCGAGGCAAAAGCGGTCACTGTCTTTGGAGAACTCTGCACAGCGTGAAGTGCCCGCTGCTGGACAAAGATAGAGCTCCTGGGCTGAAGTTCTACAACCTGTGTAAACACATAGAAAAGTGAAAATTAGGCCAAAATTATGCAGCTGACAAGTATTTATGACGGTCTATTCGTAATCACGTGACCACATAAAGCTTGCCTCTCTGGCAATATTGCACTATCCTGCAAGACTCGCAGTCAACACACATAAAGCACTCCTTACTTATAAATTCTTGGAATGCGACTTGCTGGCTGCCATACGCACCGAGACACCCTTTCTTGCAAATTGTTTTTGTTAAGCAAACATGCAGATATTAATCAGTAGCTCCATCTGTATTGCAGCCAGCTGGTTTGTGGCAGCCAGTTGGTTTCTTCAAGAACAATAAATTTCTAGTGCATTACTAAATATTTTATTCTTATATACACCTTGTCGCGCTGAAGCTAATGCTGAACATATGTAGATGTCATCCACTGGCCAGAACGCAAGCAATGTAGCTCTGATTGGTTGATTAATGTCGCTGACAGTTGGAGGAAACAAAAATGAGACAAGCATAGATCACACTACAGTTCTGCCATAGTGGACACATTTGTGACAAAAAGAATAATAATACATATTTTACATTGCACCCCTAAACCCCAGTATGACGCCGTAGTGAAAGTCTAGCTCTGAAAAATTGGACCACCTCCTGCTGTTTAACTTGCATGGACGCTGTTCTTACCGTAAGCAGTAGCAATTATTTTTGGACAACTGTCAAAGTAATGGGTGAATCGTAAATGGAGACGAGCGCATACGTACGCCATTGTCCAGCGGCACCTAAGGTCTGCATTAGTGGTTAAAAGGATTCTTGTTTCTTTTCCTTGGCTCTTTACTTTTATTGTGATTCTACCATCACTAGCAAATTATTTAGTTCGGCTCATAATGTCACAATACAAAGTTTATAAAACGGTGAAAACACAAACACTCATATGTGTGTTGATTCGTGTCGTTGTCGTAGTCAAGCTTGTGTCTGATCACTGCACTGGATAACGAGTGGTAGTGGGACGAATGAGCTTGAAATCCCATGTAGAAGCAACACAAAAACAAAGTGAAAATAAATGATTTGTACATCCGGAAGTACGGCTTGTATAGCGTGAGTTCATTTCAGCGCAGCAAGCCCCCACTGACGATATGCAAAAAGTGTGTCTATTTTTAATAACATGGTCGTCGTTTTAGGAAAATTCATTTAAAGAAGAATCACGACAAATATACGTGTTCAGGTAACCACCTGGTTTTAGTTATTGTAGGTCAATCATTCAGATTGTTACTGAGGCAAAAACACATGACAGACGCGGGTCTTTCTGCCATGCAGCTTGGAATGTGCTCCTTCGATAATCTTGAAATTACACGCATTAAGGTAGCCTCATGCATTGTAACTCATGTGCTGTTGCATAGAAATTAAATGCGAATATTGATGTTGGAACAGAAGAATTCTGGACGAAAAACTTCCTACATTGACCATGAGCTTTCACAGTGCTTCTCCTTGCTGTAGATGAAGAAGTATACCAGCCCCCTCTTCCCTCTTCAGAACCACAACAAAGTGGTGTAATGAAGAAATGGCCACAAGGACATGCAGACACCACATATAATAAAATATTTGTCAGAGAAAGAGGCTTGTGACCTTTGTAATGTCATTTTGAAGGAAGGTGCACCTGGCAGGTCTCGGCAGCCATATTTTTGTGCTTTCGATAGTTGTTGCCAATGCCAAACACAGTGCCGTGGTAGCCTGTCGATCTGTTTTTATCCGTTACATCAATATTCGGACGCAAAACTGCTTTTGCGCGTAAAAAAAGGAAACACATTGACCCTCATGCGCTGCACAAGCAAAACGCAACAGTCTACACCAGTGGTGGTGACCAAACAACTGGCGAAAAGAAAGAATGACAAAAAATGACCGCAGTTTCCCGAGTGGGAACACTGGTTAGCATGCGCCGCATATGTGTTGAACTGCGATAAACGTGGTTTGTAATTTGCGACATGCGTGTGTGTTATAAGTGAACGTCAGTGAACACGCACGCACGTATGCTGCGAAAGACAATGTTTATTGATGAGACGCTTTGGGTATTTAGAGCAAGGTGGCTTTATGGTCGATAAAGTGAAGGGTGAGTGGGTCTGGTTTCTGCGGTCCAAGGTCGGAATTTGCAAAGACGTGGTCGATACACATTCTGTGAACCATGGTCTGACAACGCTTTGGAAAGATGCAGTTCATTCTGAATGTTGCTGATCCGCGTCAAGTTGTTGTCGAACCAAAGTCGATCACACACCTTGCAGCTGTGGCTGAAGCTCTGATCGAGGAAGACGCGCTTAAAGCGCGCGTTGGGTGTGGCGTACTGCTTGGCTCGCGACGCCGCTATCACGGCGCGCTCGCCCACGCAGGTGGCATGGAGATCGGCCTCGCGGCGTCCACGCTTGCACGCTGCTTCACCGTACGGATTCTCTTGCCGATGCTTACGCCTCGCAGCGGCTTCGCGTTCTCGAAGCTGGGAATCTTCCGCTCGACTTTGACGTATCGCAGCTGCTTCGCGTTGGGGATCTTCCGCTCGACGCTGACGTCTCGCAGCTGCTTCACGTTCTCGGAGCTGGGGATCTTCCACTCGACGCCGACGTTTGCGTTCCGCATGGCGAGCTCTTCTCAGCACGGCCTTGTCCTTCGGCGAAGTGTCTTCGGAATTGCTTGTGGTTCCGCCAACACATTGGCTGACGCTATTGAAAGGGACGTCAGTAAGTGTGTTTGCGGATTCGTTAGCATGCACTTTCACCAGCGACATTGGACGTGAAGGCACCACACAAACCAACCGACGTAGGGCGGCACGCCCCGACACTCAATTATTTATAGCGAGCGCCGGCCCCGGCCTGCGCATGCGCGCGTTAGCATACAGCTGGACACGTAAAACTAAAGGTCGCGCGGCACGCGGAGGGGAGAAGCGAGCGCACCGCACGCTGTGTTGAGAGGAGGAAGGAATGCACAGATAGCTAGCGGAGGAGGAGGGGAGGCTGCGGACGGTGACGGCGCATGACTAGCCTCAAGTATAACATGCTCCGCATGTAAAACGCACTGGTTCAAGGCTACACGCCTTTTCTCTTTGAAAACGGTCAATGCGCGGCCAGATCGGGCTACAGAACATTTAGCAAGCACTCTTAAGTCATGACTCGTAAATTGCCACTATCTCTCAAGAGAAAGGTATAAACAGCTGCATCATGCCGGTACTTAGCGATGGAACAGAAACACGAAGACTTACAAAGAGGGTTCAGCTTAAATTGAAGACGACGCAGCAAGTGATGAAAAGCGAATTGGTAGGCATAATTTTAAGAGACAAGAAGAGAACAGAGTGGGCGAGGGAACAAACTTGCGTTAAGAATATCATAGTTGAAATCAAGAAGAGGGAATGAACAAGGGCCGTGCATATAGCGCGTAGGCAGCATAACCGCTGGTCTTTAGGGGAACAGCCTGGGTTCCCAGAGTAGGCAAGTTGGTTAGAGAGAGAAAAAGTTTGGTGGGCAGACGAGATGAAGAAGTTTTGCAGGTATAATGTGGCAGCAGCAAGCACAGGACCAAGTTGACTGGCGGAAAAATAGGAGAAGCCTTAGTCCTGCAATAAACGTAGTCAGGCTGATGATGATGATGATAATGAATAGCAGCGTCCTTAATTACACTTTAAGGTATGAGAATGCGCTGTGCATTTGCGTGACACGCTTTTACTTATTTATTTATTTTGCTACATGAATGAAAGGCATAGCTGTTGCAAGACACAATACCCACAATACTTAAGTATCAGCAGATAAAGAAGTGGTCTTCTCTGTTTGCTTACAGAGTTAGTGCTTCCATGACAATGCTTTATATTAACGTGTTACAATACAATTAAGCGATGTAAAATAAGAGCAAATTAGCAGGCATTGCCCCAGCAGTGTAAGTATAAAACTTCATTTTATATTTATTCAAGGCAAAATCGTTACACTTTGCCTTTGGGGACACGACTATAGGGTAAAAAAACGCCTGACTAAGTCGTGCCACCCTGGCAGCAGAAGCATAGACGCACGAACAAGCATTTGTTGTACAGAATACACTGAGACATAATCATCCAGAGTAAGTACAGAAAAAAATTATAAGTTCACTAATATATAAATGTAGCTGTCTTAAAGTGATATTGATATAACGAACGTATACTCACATTGAGCCAAAAAAAAGAAAATAAAAAAAGTCTCTCGCCTTTATTGCGAGATAAATGCACAAAAATATAATCAAGTTTCACTAGAGAACAAAATCGATATGACTAGGCACGCTTATGTACAGAAGAAAAAACCTACGAACGTACCAATCAGAAACTTTTAACAGAAGAAGCTATCTCTAACATAAATATATCGTTACAAAATTTAATAAACAAACACAGTTCATTAGAACAAATGTGTACACGAACACAAGACAATATAAAGTCACAAAATTTTAAGGATCAATAGGGTCATCATTTTTGTCTGTTAGGAGTTTCTTGTTATTTTGGAATAAATACACTGATGTTTACCTGAAATAAATGAAGAATGTTTGGGTATTTATTAAGGATGCCTGGTATACGTGAGCTTAACCTTTGGTCACCATAGTTTATGCGTGATCTAGGTTTGTATAAAAGCTCTTACGTAACTTAAATGGTGTTTGTTTGACGTAATATGTACCCAAAAATAGAGATGTATTTACTATCTGCAGTCATTTTATCTCTAAGCATAGCTTGTGTCGTTAAAACTGACTTATCAGCAATATACTGTGGCTTTTTAAATTTGGTCGTGTGCTTTCGTGGAGTGGAGGGCTAGATATTGCACATATTGCACGCTTTTGTAGCACTAATAGAGAATTCAGGTTTGTGACAGTCATTGTTAGCCGCACTAAACAGCAGTATGTTAGTCGCAAGTGTACTAGAGCATAGTAAACTTGTCGCTTGATATTAGTTGGAACATGGTAACTTAGCCTATTTAAAATGCCGATTCTTCCGCAAAGATTTTTTTATCGTGCCTGTGTAAGGAGTCCAAGAAAGTTGTCCTTGAAATAGACTTTCTAGGAATTTTATTGTTGTTGTTCGATGAATCTCATTGCCCGGGAAGTAAATTGGTGCGCAAGGAATGAAAATTGCCCCTTTCGCTTTGAAGAGCATATATATTGTTTTATTGATGGTCAGTTAAAGTTTGTTTACAATTAACCAAACACTGAACTTGTTTATCCACATATTGGCTTTATGTATTTCACATAAGTCTGATCTTGCAAAGAATACGTTGGTATCGTCGGCATACACAATTATCTTTTATAACCCTCAATAGTTACAATATCAATAATGAACAGCAGAAATAGGCCAGGTTCAAGGATGGGTCCCTAAGGGACACCATACATAATGTGTTCCTGTAATCCTCTTAATGATAATGCGCTCGGTCATTTTCTCAAATACTGAAAGTACTGATATAGGTCTGTAATAATTTAGATCATCACACGAACGCCCTTCATGTATTGCAGTAACATTACCAACTTTCATTTGATCGAAAAAAAGACCAGAGGAGAGCATCAAGTTACGAATGCGCGTAAGAGGAATAAAAATAATGTGATTGATAGCCTTTAACGGCTTCGGCCTAATATCATCAAAGCCAGAAGCACATTGTTCTTTTAATGACAATTTTTACACCTCTAGTTGGTCTGTAGGAAAGAGGAAAACACTAGATGAGCAATCTCTGGCTATATAGTTATCGCAATAAATTTCTGTGTTGTTCGCCGTAAACTGACCAACTGTAAGAAAGTATTTGTTAAATGTGTCAGCAATTTCTGATTTACTCATACCCAGTTTTTTATATTGATTCCTTCCGGTTCTTTTTTTATTATTCAGTTTATCTATTGTATCAAACAGGAGGCATGAATTTCCTGAATGAGCAGTAAATTTATTTATAAAGTATTCTCTCCCACATTCTCTTGAAATCTTTGTTCACATTATTGCGGATTTTCTTTATATTATGCAAATTGTCAGCATATCTAGATGATAAGAATGTTTTGAATAGCTTATTTTTAATTTACTTTTTTGTATAATTTCACTGTCACCCACGGCTTTCAAATTCTTTTTTTTTTCGGTGTTCAAGAGGAAAGCACTTCTCATCAATGGAGGTTAAGTACTTCATAAAAGTGTTGTAGGTGTTGTAAGATCTATTAGGATCAGTATCTTTTATAATCGGGCTCTAGTCAACTTCAGCAATTAGGTTCATAAATAGTTCGATATTGTGGTTCGAGTAACTCCTGAGGAGTACTTCAGCCTTTCTTTGACACACACTTGCCAAGTAAGAAGCAGTAAATTGGAAAATGATCGCTAATATCGATAGTAATCGTTCCTGCTTTAACATCAACAGGATCGGAGCTTGTGATACACAAGTCTAATGTAGTTTCACATGCAGCTGTTATTCGGGTTGGTGAGGTACCTAAATTCATACAGCCATAAGCTTCGATCATTTCATTTAGGCGTACAAAGCAGGGCATTAATGTATAGTGATTTAATAGTGTTAAAATCTCTCACTACAACAGTGTCCAGGCGAGAATCTAAAAGTCTGTCCAGTTGTTCCTCAGTGAAATTCAAAAAGCTTTCTATTGAACCAGAAGGAGGGCGATAAACAACATAGAATAATACTTCGGCACATTCTATTCTTGTATGATTTTATACGGCAGGATTGTATAGACATATACAGAAACACCACCCCCAAGCTTTCCGATCCTATATGCATACATACACTCATAGCCATCAATCATAATTTAGTCACCTTCTGATGAGCACCGTGTATAACTAAAGCAAAGTATATCAAACGCATAATTGATTTCAGACAACAGCATGCTTATTTTATCAAAAATTTTTTCTCAAGCTTCTAGCATTTAAATGAAAAGCAGAGCGTTTGGAGCCGCATGTTTGAGTCGGAATATGGCGCAAGAATTAGAATATGAAGAATCACATCTTGAGACAGTCATCAGTGAAGTACATACGTATTAAAACCATTGTCATGATAGGGGCATGCCCTCTCTTCCTTAAATGGCCCGGGCTTTTTCACCAGTTGCTCGCATTACTAGCACATTTTCATTAACATGCCATACAAAAGAAAAAACGGATTTCTTCGCCCATTCTTTGGTCATTCTGAGCAACGCGCGCACTTGTCATGTTCTCACATAGGTATCTGCTACTGCTTTCATTTTTTTAGGAGACGCCGCTTTGAGAGCCACTTGTCTCTTGTTTCCTGTTTCACGAAGCGAACAATTATACCACGTGTTTTTCCTGGCTCAGCGGGTATCCGATGTACGGTTTCGATGTAATTTTGGGATAGGAGTGGCCGTAGAATTTTCTTCGCAAGTTCATTAAGTGTAGCCATCAGGTCCCCATTTTTGCTTTCCTTGACACCATGAATTTCTAGATTCAAACGTCTGCTACGGTATTCTAGCTTGTCCAGATCCTGTGCCATCAGAGCTAGATCCGTACCAACCTTGCTCTGCTCTAACTTATCGACTCTTCGCGTCAAGTCTCTGGTAGCTAGTTTTTGAGCCTGCAAACACTCACTGAATTTATCGAATTTGTTTGACAGGTGTTGCAGAGCTGTTTCCTTGGCTCCACATTTGCTAGGCAGGGCAATGAGTATATAAGTTTTAAGTTATAATTACTTGAGTGGCTGGGCTACAATGCTCTCGGTTGTCATCTCTTTCTTAATGGTTCCGGTTTTCTGAACACCGGTCTTGCACTTGTCACTTCCCGCTTTTTACACGGTTCTTATGAAACGCCTGAGCATGCACATAAGTGAAACGCGAATTTACATTCGCAGCAAACCGACAGTGGGCTTTCATCTTCTAGCTCAAGACAGCGAAAACAGCAACATACTTGTGACAAGTCACTACCGTTCAACATTTCAAGAACACACCAATGCTTGTGAGCAGCGGCAAAAAGCGGAAGCGGAATAATAACACGGTCAAAATTTCCGGAGCCCTCCACTACGGCGTCTCTCATAATCAAATGGTGGTTTTGGGACGTTAAACCCCACAAATCAATCAATCGGAATAATAACACGAAAATAATAGTCACCAACCTGTGAACTACGGAGCAAGTTTTAACGTGTGCTCGCTGGTTACGCCGCTGCTGGTGGTTCACGCCCCTTCAGACGTTCGCTTGCCGCATCGGCATAGTGTCTCTGTAGCAGCCAATGACGCTGTTATCACTCTCTTATGCTGTGGAAAAGCATGATGCCAAACCAAGTGCCCATGTATGCGGATTCGGATCGGCAGTCAGTTAAAGCGTCAGCGCCTTCATCTGTGAAATACGAAGCAAGTTTTAACGTGTGCTCGCTAGTTTTGCCGCTGCTGCCGAATATACGCACCATCAGCAATGATCACAAAACATCAGCGAGTGAGCTAGTGTCCTGAGACCAACGTGCATGATGGTTCCCACGGAGTTTGTCAGCCGATGCCATAAAACTTTAGAACTTACTTAAAGTACAATTCAAACAAGTTGTGAAATGAAACAAATTTATATTTATTCTTGTTGTAGTTTCAGTAGAATGGGAGTGAAGTGTGAGCCTGGGTTTTGTGCAAAAAACGTTGTGCAAGCTAGTAATGACTGTACAATAGATAGAAAACAACTTACACGTTTTTGTGGTCGGTCATGGCCTGTCTGTTATATTCTGCAATGTCTTTATCTATTTGTCTAATTAGCCCGGGACGGTCCTCTGAAATAAGTATTACGAGCAAGAATTTTATGGGAAACAATTCTACTGACAACTCTACCACTAAACATGCATCGTAACAATAAAGCTACTGATTTTGACTGCACTCCCATTAAACTAGTGCCTAACCTGTAGTATTGGGTAAGTACAATAAATGCAGCAAGGTCAGAAAAACGCATAATATTTTACCTTGTTCACATGTATACCTTTTGCAACTGAATCTCCAGCTGAGTAGGTACAAGCATCCCTAATACTCTTTGACTAATGCACACAACACCTACACGTATAACACATTACCAGCAACGAGTACACATGCCAGCACAATTTTTTCGACAGCAGAGCTGATTTAAAGAAAGATTGATCCAGCCATGATTTCTGAAAACTCATCGGGTATGAACCATCGAAAACAAGCTTACCCCAAGTAGCTTCTAGCACGGCATGACCGCTATCCTGCGTCAATGTCGACATTGACCAGATGGGGTGCTACTTCAATGACTGAGCCAGAGAACATGAATGAAATTAGAAGAAGAAGAAAATTTACCTCATTGACCACTGCACTGCTTGTTCTTATCGTTAACTGTGATTCCAATTTCAAAATATCCTAGGCAGAAGCGGACAGAAACGACTCACGAAATATTAGAAGCACTTTTTATTAGGAAAGCAAGTGAGCAGTGCGTAAGCGACATTTAGTTTGAGCCGTGCATTGCTGAACTTCAATTTATTTTGTGCCTTGTTTTTTATCTAAATTGTTTATCGTGACGATGTGCCTGCGCAGCTGGTCGGATGTATAAAGGTGTGGATCTGCCTTTAACAAAATCACTAGTTAGTGTGCGCCTATGTTTATATGTTTTTTGCTGCATACCCTGTTTAGTTGCGCTACTCAGGATGGTTTTCATGTCAAAACACCAACCTTTTTAACAGTAAACTTTTTTATAGCAAAACATAACTATGTATAAAATATTATAGCAGTAGGGTGGGAAAGAATTGAATGAGGAGTAAAGTAATGGTGAGGAGAAAAGAAAGAAGGGGACAGCGTACAGCGTGGTATCACCTTGTATAGTAAAGTTTAGCAAAATGGTAGGAAAGAGAAGTGAGGATGAGGAGTACTGATGTAGAAGTGAGAGTGTAAACCATAGCATAGCCATATACAGTGCAGTATAACCAGGTTGATTAAGGAAAGTTAGGGTGAACAGGAACGGAGAAAGGAAATAAAAGGAGAAAGTGAAAGATATACAGAGATAAAAAAAATTATAAAAGAAAGAAGACGACTTTGAAAGAGATGAAGAAAACAGAATGAGATGATGCAAGAACTCAATCTGCAATTGCAAGGTGGTGGCACTTGCTCCGTTGTTTATGCAGATTTCACAGGTCGGAACTGGCTCTCTTATATTTTAGATAGCAAAAAAAAATAACCAACCCTTATATGAACACTAATTACATTGCTTCACTATTTGACAGCTATTGGGTGTAATTATATAAACATTCGACATATTGCATGCCTGTTGGACAAAGGGGCAAAGCACATGCCATATGAAGGCAATGCTGCCTGTAATCTTGAACACCATTCAATGCCTGGTCATTTTTTCATTGTGGGCAAGAAAGAGCCAAGAAACAAGTCCATAGGCGAGCCTGGTATAGCAACCTGCTGCAGATACCCATTCTACACAAGCACAAGTAACATTGACAAGTTGACGCATTATGATGCCTAAAAGTTTTCGGCCAAGCTGCCACACACCTATTTTAACCCTCTAATGCCTAAATTATGAAAGAGATGAGGAAAAAGGAAATTGTTTTCGATTTCCAGCTTTCAATAGCAACCTATTCAACGAGTCACAGTCAAGGTACCTAAAATTCACCTTTAATGCATACTTTTACGTACGTGGCAAAATCTCCACATGCCACGGAAGCGAGGACCTCGCAATAAAAAAGTACTTTTGATTTACGCTACACGTCATGTGCCACGCCTTTGTTCATTTGCTGTGCCACACACATCAAACGAAAAAAATAATGGAGGATAGAACTCCCGTCAGCCATGTGAGAAAGAATGAAGTGAGCACTCTTCAACGTGCTTCGCAATTTCCATCACCAGCTAAAAACTTTTTGTTCTAGCATACAATAGATTGCACAAGATAGCGCTAGAATTTTCATGCTAAAACTTACATTCCTTATAAGCTCTTGACGGCTGGCAATGAAGGTGGCACGCATTCCGTGACTTGCTTGCCCAAAATTGTTTGGGTTATGTCGTGAATTCGCGACGGTAGACAGTGAAGGGTTACTCCCATTGCAGCTGACGATGTCAATAACAGTGACTTTTGAAAAGAAAAATCTTACGGTAATAGTGAAATAAACGTACAATATACCAATTTTAATCCGCTTTCAGGTATAGTGAAATGTGGAAGCAAGCAGAATGTGGCGCAATTAACTTGACTTTGTTTGTATCGTTTAAATAATTGCAACATATATTACAGCAACTTCAGCCGCTTATCTCTCATTGAAGATGTTGCAATTATGAAGCGAGTTTCAATGGAGTGCCACCGAAGAACAACACGGGACTTGTTAAATGTGATTTATAAAATATTTATGAACCAACAGATTCTATTTCAGATGTTACGTTTGTAGTGTAGTGAGCAATCTATTTGTCGAAAGTACGTATTTCCAAGTTTTGAGTTCGAGAAAAGGGTGACGGATGACATAAATATGAATGCCAGGAATAAATCATAAGGCCTTGTAAAGAGAACGCTATTTTCAGCGCCCGTGAGGCAGGCCTTGGTATGAGAAAAGGTTGCACCTAACAGCCACGAGATTACGTAAATTCACATTCCTTAGTTGACAGGTGAGTATCAATGTGAAAACGGGCAAGTTTATTTATTTATTTCCCTCAGGGCTTACAAGAAACGTTACAGAGGGGAGGGGCTACATCAATAGTGGATAATAAGGCACGTAAAACAGGGGGAACTCAAAAAAATAAACCAATAGAAAAAAACGCATGAGCTAAACACGCATGTAACGGTACAATATAAGGCATATAAAGCAATATAAAGCATATAGGGCAATAAGCATATAAGGCAATATAAAAAACGGGGAACTCAAACAAATAAACCAATAGAAAAAACCCATGAGCCAAGACACGCAAGTAATGGTACAATAACAAGTATGAGGTGAGTGTGATCAAAACCTGGAAAACACACTGCTAACAACAATACCAAGTATAAAGTGAAAACGACTGAAAAGCACACTGCTAAGAAGCAATACGAATAAACAATACAAATATAAAGTGAACGTGGGCAAGAACTAAATAGTAGATCGCAGTAGAAAAATTCAGTGTTGACTTTAGCACATGCACCTTCATATCACCAGCATAAAAAATATAAGAAGGTAAGGCGTAGAGGTGTACGCTCTAGGTAAGGTTTGTAAGTGCACCGCGAAAAAGATGGGTGTCTGCGATAGTCACCAATGGGGCAGGCAGGTGATTCCAATGAGCGCACGTCTTCGGAAGAAATGAATTACTGTGTGTGTTGTAGTACGCTGAAATGGAATGCGAACTGTATGATGGTGGTCAACACGGGAAGAAGTATAGGAAGAGGATGCGGTGAAACTGGATCGAAAGAAATGATTGTGATAATATATTTTATGAAAGAGGCATAGTTGAGAAAGCTTTCTGCGAGAGGCAAGACAGGGAATGGTAAGTGTGGCTTGCACGTTAGTAACGCTTGCAGTGCGGTGGTAGACGGAAAGATTGAAGCGAACTGAGTGGTTTTGGACACTTTCTAAACTATTTATTAGAGTTACAAAACCAGGGTCCCAAACAGAAGATGCGTATTCTAGGTTATATCGAACGTAAGTGAAATACAATTGTTGTTTGAATGAAGGCGAAGCAAGGTGCAAGTTTCGTTTTAGATATCCAAGCATACGGTTCGATTTTGAAGCTGTACACGATATGATGTTTCCAGGAAAGATTATTAGAAATATGTATACCGAGGTATTTGTATGAAACTACGGAGTCAAGGGGAACATTGTTAAGGAAATAGTTTGGGCAGGACGAATGGTTGCGCGAAAGTCTCATTGATTTACATTGGGAAATATTCAGCTTCATATGCCAGAGAGCGCACTAAAAAGTGATATTATCGAGATGAGTCTGTAGTGCAGCAATATCTGAGTTAGTATTTTGCTTGCGCTACACAACGCAGTCATCTGAGAAAAGACAGGTAGAACTGGATATATTACAAGGAAGGTTATTTGATGTAGATTAGGAAGAGCTTTGGTGCTAAAACAGAATTTTGAGGCACACCAGAACTGACGGGAGCTGCAGCCGAGTTTGCTTCCTTAGCGAGCACATACTGAGTTCGGTTAGATAGGAACGCAATAAACCACCTCAAGTCTTGAGTATCCATGTTTAGCCAACTAAGCTTCAGTATTAAAAGTTGATGGTTAGACGTGTCGAAACCTTTAACAAAGTCTAAAAACACACAGTCGGTTTCGAATACAGAGTCGAGAAATGAGCGCAAATCGTTATTGAACTTGAGAAGCTGCGTTTCACACAAATACTGTTTTCTAAATCCATGCTAGGATGGATGGAAAAAATTATTCGATTCAAGAAAGTTAACCAGGTGCGTAAAAATGATATGTTCAAGAATTTTGCATAGCACAGTTGTGAGCGAGATTGGCCGGCAGTGACATGGGCTTTGCGTGTCTCTTGATTTGTGAAGCGGACCAACTTTGTCTGTTTTACAATCAGTAGGTGAGCATCCATCGTTAAAAGATTTGTTGAAATGAGCTGCAGTATTACTGAACTGTATTCTAAAGTACTTTCGAAAACTTTTGAAGTGATTCCATCAGTGCCACAGGAAAATGACCGCTTAAGTCCCTAATAGTACTTCTTATCCCGGCATAGTCAACAACAACAAAATCCATGGGAAGAAAATTGGGTGTGGGAGGGAAAGGCTCACTAGAAATTAAGGAATCGTTGAATGAGCGGGTAAAAGTTTCGTTAAGTGGTGATGCGCAGTGGTGATTAGGAACTTGCTCACCGGAGCTGTTCAACAAGTGTTACAATAATATAGTTTTTACTCTTTAAAACGTTCCAAAACGCTTCGGATTGGTTTGAAGGATTGACGGAGGGGTCTGATCAAAGAAGACGAATTTGGCACCCTTGAGGACGTTAGATTAAACTTTAGCTTCGCGTTTGGCGCTGCCCATCGAGTGGCACTTGGGCATTGTTTCGCTGCTCGAAAAAAAACCACTGTCTGATTAGAGAAGCGCTTAAGAAACTTGCTATACCAAGGAGAGTTAGAGGATTGCAGTACTCTTCTTAGTGGAATGTATTTGTTTAAAAATACATGTCTTTTGTTTTGAAAGAGGCTTAAATTTCTTCAATCGATAGCTCGTTGCAGGCTAGCAAGAAAGTGTGTAGAAAAGAAAAAAGGTCGCCGTTTAGAGCATCAAAAGTACCTTTGTTGTAATCCCTAGTATACTTAGCGCGACTGCTAGCACGGGTGTAAGGACCAGATATGGTGAAATGCAATTCATCATAATCACTGAGGCCAGGAATGTGCGTTACTGGTGATGCAATATCAGGTGATGCCATGAGGAATAAATCAAGCAAAGAAGACGTTGATGCTGTTACATGTGTGGGATGCTGAACAATCTGACAGAGCGTGAAATCTGAGAAAACATTAAGAAAAGAAGCAGCACCAGTTGACGTGGGCTTAGAAACGAAATCGAAGTTGTCCCATGTCAAAAAAGGAAAATTGAAATCACCGAGGAAAAAGATGGGTACACCGAGGAATTGCACAAAAATTTGATTGAGACAGTCATAAATGTTTTCGCAAAAATTATTGCAGGACCCAAGCGGGCGATAACATGCACCAAGAACTAGTTTTCTGAAGAAAATTTTTATACAACACCTTATAATTTCCAAATTGCAAGTAAGCGACAGTGAAAAACTGTCAAATGTATCGTTAACCGCAATTAGTACACCTCCACCATATCTTTGTTCGCGGTCGTTGCGAAGGAAATTGAATTTTTTTGTTGCACTGAAGCAATTCAGAGGTAGCTATTTTCTCTGAGAGCCAGGGCTCAGGAAGTACGATACTGTCAGCGTCGCAATCAATAATTAGGTCATTTAGGCTGTCTGTTTTTGGATAAAGACTACGTATGTTAGTGAAAAGTACGGGCCCTTCTAACGTTACACCACCACCCCTCCTGAATCCCTATCTCGTGACCAAGAAAACACGGTCACAGTGAGTTGTTCCTGGGCACGAAGTATCTATGTTTTGAGAGTCCCCTCCAGTACTCGTCGGGTGAATTTCATCGTCGTTCAGTCATATGCGTACTATTGATTACCAATAAGAAGCTTATTGTCTTTTACCCTGAAAAAAGCTTTTAGGCTTTCAGTATACTCAACAAGCTTTTTTGCGGCAAGTCAAGTGGCAGGACAAAAATCTAAACAAATTCTAAAATCTGAATTATCGAGCGATGATCGCGTAGCAAAAACAAGTTCCTTAATTTTGTTTGCAGAAAATTTAACGATGATAGGTCGATTCCTACCAGGAGTAAATCCGCCGATTCTATGTGCACGGGTAATGGTACCAGTTAGAATCTCAAACTCGAGCTTTTCGGCAGCAAGTGCAATGATCTTCTTTTCTGAATCTTGCCATGTTTATGATTTGTTGTCCATAATTCCATAAAAAACTAAGTTGTCTTGCCGAGACCGATCCTCGGCGTCATTCATGTGCTTTAAGGGTTGCATTATCTTTTTCCATGCGCTGTAGTGCTTGACGTGTTTCGTTTGTGTCAAATTTCTAGCTATCGTAGGTAGCGGATTGTGTTTCAAGTGCCTGTAATTGTTTGTTATTATCAGATATTGACTTAAAAATAGATTCTTGTGCATATTTCAGTGCGGTGATAGCCTGCGACATGTTGGACTGGTTCTCTTCAATGCGGATTGAGCACTCGTTGGTTTCTTTTGCAGTATTTAAACATCTCAGTCATGGTTTCATTTCCAGGTCCCGGACTTTTCTCAATGTAACCACACAATAACACCAACAGGTCACCAAATGGGTCAAACAGCATTCCAGGCCATGGAAGCGCGACTATAAAGTTTAAACCGATTGTCTCACTTGAAACAGTTATTAATTATAAAGGGTTGACCAACCTGCGCAAAGAAGACGAGTGGTGAACTGTTGCCATTCCAGTCGTGCCTCCATCCCCACTGACGAGCGAGCACGCAAACCCAGCTTTTAAATGCTCGGACGGAAGGATGGTCGATGTCACTATGGCTGCGCGGCTGAATATGAGAAACTGTTGCGCAAACTCGGTGGTGTTCGGAGAGCACAGCGACGCTGCGCAGATAGGCACGGGTAGTAGTTCACCCGTCTGCAGGCTCGGCCCATCGTTGAAACGTGTTGCGGGTACCGTACCGACCACGCAAAGAGGCCTACGATCTGCGCAAAGAAGACGAGTCGTGAATTGTTGGCTATTCCAGTCGTGCCTCCATGCACACTCAAAGTCTGGTCGTGATCAGGCCCAATCAAGATCATATTTCTCGGTCACATTTAACAAAAGTCGCTGCTACACTGTGCACACCAATACACATCAGTTCCGGCTTAGAAGTCAGCCAGATCACAATGCACGGGTGTTGGCCGTTTTCTTCGATTATGGCCTGACCACAAAGTGTCCATGTGACACCTTAATTACACTGAAAAGTAAAGCGTCAATGCCAGACGCAATGAAAAAATCCTAGCAACAGGAAATACCGCAGGGGCCCAACGTGGTGCGGGGCTGACGTCGCAGTAATGCCACCACTTATAAAGTGGTCACACGGTCACTTTTGATCACGGGGATCGCCGATCCACATCAGACACTGCTACAAGCGATCAGTATATCCATATTTGGCTTCCAGGTCGCAATTGGGCTGACATAAGCGCTAAGCTGGATCCAGAGGAGACTTGTCCGAGCAGGAGCGACCATCGAAATACGGTCCAGATCGTGATCGAAATGGCCGGTGTGACATCGGCATTTGTATGTTAGAAACCCGAATTCAAGCTTACCTGATACGGTGATCAACGAAGCCCAAAACAACCCTTTGTCTCACCGGTGAACTTGCACCTGCGATCCTTCGCAGGGACCATCTTCTTCTCACTCGCGAGGCGAGTCATTTTAACACGTCGAAAGTTGTTCTCTAATCCGCGTCGCCATCAAAACGTGCTAAGCAGAAGTGCACCATTTATAATATGAAAATAAGTGCAGCAACGCAACAAAACACGTGTGGCACTAAAATGCTTTTAACCACTCAGAAAGCGGATATAATTCATCCCGGCTTGGCTTGTGAATGATATGGTCAGAAAATAAAATAAAAATAAGCATATGAGAAAATTACACTAAAATTTATTTTCTTTCTGTTTTTAAAAATTCAGAAGGTAAATGCTGTAAATGTTGAAAAAAAAAACATGCGCCAAGATTTGACCATATCCGCAAATCTCTAAGCTGGCTTTGCTGCAAAGTTGTTTTCCAACCAAAACGTTTCCTTCCCAGGCTGATTTTCTCACTCATTGTGTTTTTGCCTTGCCCCAATCCTTTCTTTTCACGAGCTACAGCTGCCTATTTCCCGCCATGCGATCTGCGGTTACACCTCTAAGAACACTGTACTACGGTTTCGTTCGAGGTGGGGCAACTCCACTGGACAACAACACAGTAAAGGTCGTTTTGTCGAACCAACGCATTGGTCGCACTCACGTGCCTTCACTGAAATCGGAGTGGTGAAGGCACAGTGAGCAAGAAAGCAGTCTGAGCAAGAGAACATTTTTGTTTTTGGTTTTCTTATGGTTGGAAAACAACTTTGCAGATAAACCACCTTGCATAATTATGCAAATGGCGAATTAGATAGGAAAATGTTCTGTCTTTTTTGTTTTTTGCAGGAGTGAGGAGTTGGAACTGCTGTTAAAAAATAGCCGGTTAGAATGAAACACATATCAGAGATTGAGATGACATAAATGCAAGTTAAAAAGCGCAGAACTTAATGTGTACTGGCACACCGAGAATGCTCCCCCTCCCGTCGTGTTTGGATTTTTTCATCGAAATTGTAAACATCACCACTCCCGGTATACGGCAATTCCATGAATTGTGTTGTTTTTGTCGAAACGGCATGTGCATGTCAAGCACTATCCCTATAAACTTCGTGAAGACGATGAGCAGTGACCGAATTCATGAAACACTGCATTGCGATATAAGAACTGTATTTGAAAAATGGAGCTTTGTTTATTAGCACGATTTCATTTTTATTAAACATTTTACAAGTATTATTGTCACGTAAGATGTAATAAGGCTATGAATCGACAGTATTAAACGTGGACCATTGTCTCGGCGAATCTTATACACTCGATATGAACGTTTTTATCTACGCGTCTGAATGCTATCGTGATCACCTCCTTAAGTAGATCGAAATCGAGATGAAAGGGTAAGATTGTTTGACGAATATGGCTGTCAAGTCGCGACATGAACAGCGAGAAACTCCTGTCCCGTATGGCGTCAAACCCTTTTCAACAGAGTCGTGTGTGGGGTACACACCCGAATACCATGGGCCATGGTAGGCGAGTATAGGCTATAGCTAGGTGATTGGCAGTTTATATAGGCAAACAAAGCACGCAAGAATCAACATTGGTAAGTGAAACGAAAGACGGTTGAGAAGCCCACATCGGCAAGGTTTACCCGACGAATACAACGAATAAAAATCAGGATCCAGCACGAACGAAACCCAATCTGCGTGACAGGTATATTCTAACGAATAGCAATTCTTGAACTTACAAAATGGGCCATGTAGGCGGGCGTAGTGTCGGTTCAACGTCGGTTGCGACTGCAATGATGCTTATATAAATTTGTAAAAAAAGAAAAAACATTATATACGATACTTATATGATAGAGACATCATGTCCGATGCATGCCAATTGCGGTTTCAGTGCTACCTCTGCTTTTATTAGCAGTTTAGTGAACATTACATTTGTATCCCTATGACTACGCAACCTATATTCAAGCGTTGCTCAACCCCGAAGGAGGTTGCTAACTAATGTTATATGTATGATACATATCTATTTCGCATAGTGAAGAGAACATCGATTCGATAAGAACTGCATTAGTACTGGCTTTGAGGTAAGTTATAAGACACCGTAAGTCACCCTATAAACGCCAGTGTGGTGAACGTTCCTGGTAATCATGGACCACGTTAAACCTATTTCCACAAGGCAAAAAATGGGCCCATTTTTATAGTACATGCATATTGCCATGATTACGAGTGAAGTAATAGATTACACTAATGACGATGAATGAACAAAAATACTTCCTCAATGTATAGCACCATACATTGCATTCTGTGGAGATAAGATTTGTAGAGGCCGCAGTTGCACGCACATGCTCCATATTTGTGCAGTCGCTATCATTCACTTTATAGGCAGCTGTGCATGCCGCATCACCGAATGCCCTTTTCTTTTCAACCGATAGGAACACTGTTTTGTTGGTTTGAGTATTCCGCTTGAGTATACTTTGCGCAGTCATACATTTTAGTAGGCCATCGGTGAAGTTGTGAACACAGGATAATAAAGTTAGGCCAAACTGCCATTATTGCATGAAATAGTGTTCCTACCTCAGAAAAGCCGCATTTCATTATTTTAAACCCACAGGAATAAACGCAACACAACAATTATTTGACACTGGCTGCATGCTTTTCAACAAATTGTGGTCCTTGTTTGTCCTTTATTTGTCATGCCAACCGCTTTTCTGTTTGATGAGACTAAGCCGAACGTTTTTACGATCCTGAGGAACATAAAATATTGTAATACATAGACTTTCAGAGTTCAGGTTTCTAAACGATGGTGAAATCGCTGCGCGAAATTAAGTCACGTTCTGTACGTGGCATGCCTACCATTAAATGATGAATTTACAGCTGATATGAGTTGGCGTTATTCTTTTTGTTTTGTTTTGCTCTATATCATCACATAGTTCTTATCCTGATCACTACAATAACCGTGCACATTTCGACATACGATACGCCGCTGATCGTCTATACGTATCGTAACGGAACCAATCCTTACTTGTTTCTGCATGCTTTGCGAATGCGTCAATGTAACTCGCTGAATCTCCCTGATTTTGCTGTAAGCATTGTTGCACAATCGTGAATTTATTTATAGCTGAAATTAATACTTACACATTTTGATTCCTTTTCAGGCGTTAAAGGCCCTTCTTTTTTTTTCTTTTGCCTCATTACCATACGTATTCCGGTTCACCTGCAGAAGCTTGAGCACGAAATATCTTTCGCAAGTGTCGAGTTAAGACATTTTCAAATAAAAGACGGGATATCTAAAGGTGAAACATATTTCACAGTCAAACTGTCTTGTTAGGTAAAGTATTGGCACCGGTGCCCAAACTACAGACCAAAGTGGCTGGACAGTTTGTGTCATTCTTATGGAGACAGAATATCCCCAGACTGGTCAAGGGATCTAGTACCGAGGGAACAATGAGGTTACCCTTAACTTTTCAATGAAAAAATTTCTGTCCGGGGAGGGAACGCAAAAGGTGATGAATCCTCGAATAAGCATTGGCCGGTCACGCATATTACTGTCATTCCTTCCTCCAACCACACATACAAACCAGAAGAGGAGGTGTCTTCGCTGGTCACGTACGTACATAGTGGCACAATCGCACTTGTCGGGATCTTGCGCACTTCGTCGTCATTTCGGTTTTCGAAACGGCTGGCGCCAGGAAACAACGTGTTGGTCTTGTCAGGGTGGAGGCACCGTACTTAACGTCAACGTCTGCTTGAGCAAGCTTACGAACGAAGACGCTGTTCAACGTAAGTATTTTTGCGCCCTCTGTCACTCGGCCTTAAAAGTGCTAGATATTTGAGGCCTTAATTACCGCTTTCAAAGCATATAAACCAAACGCATTTCGCAACGCAAAATTAGCAATCCTGCAACCACTCACGATTTCTGTTTAATCACGAGAGAGCTGTAACATTCATTAGAATTTTATCGGGAGGGAACAGTGATATCGCCTGACAGTATCAAATCGTGGCACAGGGCCGCATACACCTGCGCGGCTGGTCTGTGGCGCAGCTTGTGGTCGTACCTATTTGAGATAAGGGTGCCTACACACTGATCACTCTCGGCAAGCGCTTCATATCTTCGTATTGCGCTTTTCTTAAACTTAGCACAGCGCTGGCACAAAATTGCTTAAGACTTCGCAATTTAAACAAAACACGTGCATTTAAGGCCACGCCACGCATAAGGCAAGCCCGTCGTAAAAACAAGCCTGCGTTCGGGGCCGTATAACATTGGCTGTGCGAAAGGTGTCCAAAATGCACGTCAATTAAGCTTTTCCGGGGCGGCAGTTACGTGACACGCTGCAGCCTGGAACGCACACTCATCCTCTTAACTTCCAAGCTCGCCATGCGGAATCGCCACAACGTGAACGCCACGTAAAAACGCGAGCGTGGGCTGAAAAAAAAACACATCAGAGCGAAAGCGAAACTTCCAGAAGCAGACGACGCAAAGCCGGAGAGGACCTCTAATGTAGCTATGACGACCACCACACCTCTGTCGCTCTGCTCGTGTGTCTTATAACGCCGCGAGTTCACGTGCATGAACAAAACTGCCTGTGCATGGCAGCCTGAGAACGAAGAGAGCTAGGTGTAAGAAAAAATATTTTTCCGACACGATGGAAGAGACATAGACGCTTCGCAACGTGTTGCTTGAACACAAAGAAAGACGCTATGAAAGAACATACTTGTATGCACAAGACGAGTACTCGTCCTGTGTAAACACGCGTGTTCTTCTGTGCATATTTGTGTTCGATCATTGCGTTGAAAGTGTCGACTATATTCACAACTAACAAGCCCCTAATCCTGCCATTCTATACATGTGAATGCCAAACGGCCCAAGGACAACCGCCGTGCCGATAGCGTCGCTGAGTCTACGTGAACGTTTCTGGCGAAGTATTACTGCAGCGTAAGAAATCGTTATGGAGTGTTTGCTTGCGTTTTTCATATTAAAAACAGATTTATTTTTGTAGTATGTGTAGTCAAGACGCGGTCAAATGATTGAAAAAAGAACATTGACGCCTGTGACTAGCGAGAGAAATATTCAGTCATAGTAGTTTCATTTTTGCTTAATGTTTAACATAGGCAACCATGTGCATGTGAAATTTACTAATTTTTTCTGCAATGTCACTGAGCAGAGATAAATTTGTTGAGCAGTCAAAAGTGTACGTAATTCATTTATTTATACAAGGAATATTACATTCTTGTCATGGAAACGAGTGCATTAAAGAGTGCCACATGTCACATTCCCTGCCAGAGCTGGGACACCAACAGCATTTTGTTAGTAGACATTACAGCAACAGGCAAGATGCAATCCGATGTTGTCATTGTGTTGCCTGAATCCTAGAATTATTCAATACCTCTGCCATAAGAAAGTGGGAAACTGATGCACATGATGCTTCACTTTTAGTGAACAAGCACACACACCCTGTCATTGCTCGACAGAAAGATGAATCCAAGCCGGAGTCGAGGACCATACAAGCAGTACCTTTCAGATGGATCAAAGTTGGTAAATAGACTTGAAAAGCAAGCTTTCATTATTATGTTAATGTGCCTCTTTACAGTAAAGGTCAGTATAAAACATGATGCATTAACCAGAGATTACTTCCACAGAAACACCACGTATGAAATAGTAGTGTGTCAAAGAGTGTTTACAAAGAAACTCCACATATGTTTCAAACCCGTGCACAAAGCGCCTTTACAGAATTCATTAGGTATGTAGCACTGGTGGTTGCTTTTTGGAGGCAGCAGCTCACTCGACACTTGGTGCTCGTTTCCACTGGCCTGGCGAAAATATCGCGAAAGGAAAAATGTATGTTTGAAGCACAACACAATAAAACAAAATTTTTTTTTCTTTTTTCTGTCTTTGTCTTTCATTAGCGGTGAGTATGTCAAGCTCAGCTATGACAAGGAAAGTTCTGTTATGTTTCATCGTTGCACACATAATCTCACACTACTAAATAATTTTTCATCGCCTCTATTTCTTGTATACGGGTATCGTTCCTATGGCTAGAACTAGTATGCAGGTTACAAACGCCACAGTAACGGGCGTGTCGAGGATGCATGTAGATAGAGTCTGCTGCTATTAAAACTAAACTATATGCTGTCGATGGATATGTGGGGTTTAACGTCCCAAAACCACCATGTGATTATGAGAGATGCCGTAGTGGAGGGCTCTGGAAATTTCGACGACTAGGGGTTCTGGGGCCTACAGCATTTTCGCCTCTATCGAAAATGCAGCTGCCGCAGCAGGAATTCGATCCTGCGAACTGCGGGCTAGCAGCAGAGTACCTTAGTCACTATATCACCAAGGCGGGGCAAAATTATACTATCCACTGAAGCAGAATTATATTAATTTTTTTTCCAAAATTATCTTTAGGCAATATTTAATAAATTTTGCTTTTGTATCGAAGTCAAACCAAGGCATAGAACGTGTAACGTTTTTGAGCAGTACGGGTAAGAAAGCTTCGCAATTTCTTCGTCGGTGACATAAAAAGAGGTGGATTGGGCATAGTAAATGGCAGTGTTTTCGCAGTTAAACTATGGCATTTCTTTCTGTGGCGGTATGGAGACAGTAGCTCAAGTCTCGGGGAAAATGTTTTAAGTGTGAATATACTTTATAAGCGACCCCAAACCATCCACCGCCGTCTGCGGCGTCCGCAGTCTTCTCTCTATCTTTATATGAAAGAGGACTTCGCGGGCCGCAGCGCGACAATCTACCGAATAAGCCACGGACGCGACGCTGATATCGGTGTCAGTAACGCGCCTTATAACCCTTGCCCCTTCGCTCGCTCCTCTGCTCTCCTCGCTCGCTGCAGCTGCGCGCGCACCCCTCTCTCTCGCGCGCCCGCCTTCTCTCTCAGTCTCCCGTCCAGAGCGGGTCGTGCTATGGATGTCCCGGAGGCAACGCGACCATCAACAACGAATGCAGTACAACCGAATGCCAGCACTGCACCCGTCGTTGGAGGTGACGGTACCGCGGTGATTTCGCCGACGTTGGAAGACAAGGCGGCGCTGCGAAGGGCTCGTGAGACCGAACGTAAGCGGGCGAAGCTTGCAGCGGATGCTGAACTGCGCGCTCGCGAGGCCGAGGACAAGCGGGCGAAGCGTGCAGCGGATGATGAACTGCGCGCTCGCGAGGCCGAGATGAGGCGTCAGCATTGAGCCGCGAACGCGACCCAAGAAGCGGAACGACAACGCAAGCGTCAGGTGGAGAAGGGCTATGAAGGCCGGCGTCAAGACGCCGCTCGCAATCGTCAACGGCGAGTGGACGTTCCCGAAGCTGTTCGAGCCAGTGAGCGTGCCGCGCGGGAGAGGGCGCGAGCCCTGGACTTTGCTCGTCCGGACGCGCGTTTCAAACGCGACATTGTGGATCGCAGCTTCGGTCACAGCTGCGCCGTGTGTGACCGGCTGTGGTTCGATAACAACCTGAGCTGCATTTCCGGCGTGAGGAACGAGACCAACAGGCTGAACGCGTTGCGGGTTCTTTGGAGCGAGTTCGGAAGACGGTCGGGCGAACACCGATGCGACGACATGGAGGCGCAAGACCCGCGGCTGGCTCCCTTCGGTGCGTTCCGGGTGTGTGCGTCTTGCCGAGAGTCCCTGCTGGCCGGGCGGGTTCCGCCGTTGAGCAAGAGCCACGGCTACGCGTACCCGCCTCGTCCCGCGGACCTCCCCGATCTGAACCCGGTGGAAGAGCGCCTCATCTCGCCTCGACTCCCCTTCATGAGCATCAGGCGGCTCACGCGGGGCAACGGTCAGTACGGCATTAAGGGACAGATCGTGAGCGTCGGACAGATCGTGAATTAATAAATACCCCTCATAGCATCACCCCATGCATTCGCACTTAACCATGTTCACCCTCGGGGAAATGCTTGGGAGTTTTTTAATAAGGACTTTGAGCAAGTGGTAGCCACAATAGAAGCAAAGGGGGGTGTTGCAGCTTAGATATCTGATAAAATAGGAAGTTAAATAACGTGGCACTTTGTGTCAAAATGCCTGCGATAACTGGAAAGGAATAAAAAAACCTTTTTGAAACTAGTTTCGGATTTAGATAAAGTGCATTGAAAGGAAAATAAACGTGACATAGCACCGCCTTATGACTCCAGTGACGTATGCTTGTAAGGACTAAACCTTTTCAAAGATTATGTTTTGCACTCACATAAAGTTGGCACAGGCACAGAGGAACACAGAATAGACACAAAAAAGATCTGTTTGTGTGTATCCTATCTGTGTCTCTTTGTGTCTGCGGAAATATTTCAAGATGAGTGTGTTGCAACTAGGCTCAATCGGGGTTTTGCGCAGAAAGTTTGCAGCGAGAAAAATCAATATGTCATAGCACTGCTTTCAGCTTATCGTCATCTATGCTTCAAGCGGATAAAACGGAAAATATGACCAGGCATAACACTCATTATTGAAAAAAATGAAACTTTCCAACCATGTAGTCTTCATTGCTGATTACTGACTGAATCAACATTTGAAAAATACCTTACACCAGTATTTCTGTAAAGTGTATTTGTAGAAGGTTATAACCATTCACAAAAATTAGGTGGCAGTGATCATCAATGAATAATCCTCAAGAATAAAAGAGGGAGTGAAACATGGAGAACCAATTCTCGTTTGAAATGCGCACTGAAAACATGCCCAATAATTGTAACATTCTTGTATGCAGCAGCACTTTTGTGACAGTGAAAGATTAAAAAAAAGGCGTTATTTTAAATGAAAGAGATGAGTTCATAACCAAGTGTGCCAAGAAATAGAATTGACGCACACGGCATAGTTGTCGTGTTCTCCCTGAAGTGATGTGTTCTGTCAAGTTGGTTGATTGATTGATATGTGAGGTTTAACGTCCCAAAACCACAATATGATTATGACAGACGCCGTATTGGAGGGCTCCGGAAATTTGTACCTCCTGGTGTCCTTTAACGTGCACCCAAATCTGAGCACACGGGCCTACAACAATTGCGCCTCTATCACAAATGCAGCCACCGCAGCCGGGATTCGATCCCGCGACCTTCGGGTCAGCAGCCTTGTACGTTAACCACTAGACCACCGCGACGGGGTGGCGTTGTGGCATTTTCAAAATGCTGAATTACTAGTGAGTGAGCTGAAAGTAATCATTGTTAGCTGGAAAAAAATATTTGCCTCCTGTTGTGTAGGTATGACAGGTTTTTAGTTTAGTGTTGTCCAGAATGTGCCGTGCGCAGCATGCACGAAATCTGAGGCTGCCTTCTATTGCATGACCGGGCGCAATATGCGAAACATTCGCTTTACTTAAGAGTCAGCAGGCTTGCCTAGAAGATATACGCTATGAGCATACCCTTTATAACAAGGTAATGACAATTTGTGTCACTATGTTTGAAAAATTAAATGAAAAAAGTTTTCCCTCCTTATTTGTGAAGTGGCCTGATGCCTAGACAAAAATGCAAATCTATCGCCCATTTCTCTGCCCTTTACGATAGAATGTCCTCAGTCTGTTCACTACTTATTTTTGTCCTTTCTTTTTAGTTTTCTGCCACCAATACTCTGATCGCCCCTTACTTTTATCGCGGGTATGTTCAGCTTTCCATTGGCATCTCTTAAACACAAGACTTCATGTAAGCTCCTGCCCAAGCTTACACCTTGGTGTATATTTCCACAATAAATCAAAACATGCTCCGTCATTTCCTTATCTGGCCCATAGCATATGCATTGTTGTTCTTTATTAAGTCTCGCTCCCTAAGGCAACTCAATCTCAGTTGAAAGAGGAAGTGCTTCCGCTTGAATTGTTTCAAAATTTACACCTTCCTATTTCAATTTTTTATTTTTTCGCCACTTTTTTCTTCATTGCTGTCATTCAGTTAATCTTCTCGGTCTCTCTGACTTTTCATTTATAGCTATTTGTTGTCGTACCACTTACACTGCCAGTGGTTAATTTGTAGGTGAGCCTCCTAGATTATTTTCTCCAAGTATGTCAGTGCTTTTTCTATACAAATGACGGAACACCTTCACTGCCGATCTACTCTTGTTCATATTATTAGACCTCTCTTCAAACCTTATTTTTGTCTCTCCTCAAATCTTTTAGCCTTCGAGTGTTGCTTTGCACCATTTAATAGAGAAGCAACAACCTATAAGAACTGATGCTGGATGACGCAACACATAGGCCAAGGCACGAAACAAGTCTATCTTTTTCGACGAAGAGTAGTGGCTTGGGGTGTCGAGCTACTGTATTAGCACGAGATTCGAGAGACGACGAAGACCAGCGCCTACTGCAAATCTAAACTTTCTATTGCTACGAACATCTTGTAGTACAAACAGAGAACCAAAAAGACATCGCTTAGCGATAACTACAGAATTACCCTTTTTGGCGCTGGCGTTCCTACGTGCCATAAAAGCTGCTTTCATAATGATGAAGAGGCCAATTGGGCATAGGCGTGTGCAGGGCTCTCCTTCAGGTGGGGGAAGGTTTGTAGCAGCGCCCCCTACTTGTCATGTCAAGGTATGGAGCAGACTTTGCACCCCCCCCTCCCCTTCGAGTCGCAGCGGCCCCCTGACATTATGTCAGTGTGTGGGGCTAGCTTTATGCCCCCCTCCAAATTAATCACTAAAGAGTGGGGCTCTCTCGCTGCCCCCCCCCCCATTCGTGCGAATGCCTATGCGTGTCGTACGTGTGCCAGAAAAATTACCCGAGCTTGGTAAAACGCGGAAACGCATCCACATGTGCTACAAATGCATGGCTCGATCTATAATTTCACTTCCTAATACATGTGATGCTTTTGCAGGCGATGATTGATGTATACTGCGCGATAAAAAACACGGACGGGAAAAAGACAACAACAAGCGCCGTCCTTGTCTTCCTCCCTTGAGTGTTTTCTACCGCGCAGTAAACATCGATTATGATTCACCAACTGGCCCAATCGTCCACGTTATTTGCAGGCGATCATTCGGACATATGTGGGTTATAGACACGTAAAAGCCACCACAGTTCAAAACGTTGACACATACGACGCTCAGCACACAATCCAGAAATCCGTCGTTGTGCTTCGCGTCAACACTTGGTTCCTGCTTGAAACTCACTTTGTCCGATTGCCGTATATGCGTTGTGCTCTGGCTTATAAACGATCACAATCCACTGCATGTGTTCACCAATTGGTTTCAGGTTACTTGAGCTCCTAATCAAGGGCAATGCCAAAATTCACACGGGCTTCGTTGGCTGCCTCAACCATCGTATATCGCTGTCGGTCACGGCCACCTTCACTCCTTTGGTCTCGTCGAGATCTCGCGAGAGATCGAGAGCCGAAGGGCACGCAATGTAAGCGCCGAGATCGCGCATCCCTTGCGTGCAAACGCACGCGTCTCTTTTACGTTCACCACACGCGCAGTCTTCTGCCCTCTCGCCTGTTGCGTGTGTATGGCCGTTGCGTGCGCTTAGCTAAAAAGTTCTCTAATAAAAGATGAACTGCCATACAATATTGCAGTACGACCTTCTCTTCTAATAAACTTCGCAAATATGCAGCGCTATATTTACATGTTCATTCTCACTGTGTTCTAACACCGGTATAAGTGGCTGATTACGTTATTCTTCCTCCGTTATCCTTGGTATCTTAACTGTGCTATTTACTGACTTATTTTCTTTCTGAACGACAATAAGCCACTTCACATGCCATGTTTTTGTAGTTTTTCATGAATTCTTGCATGCAAAAAAAAACAACAAAGCCACTGCTAAAATTCGAAGAGGAAATGCATATTTGATACTGAATGCATTTTTTTTACATCCAAGGTTCCGTGAGAGACCCTTCGTCGCTGGGCTATTTCAACATCTGACGCAGCCTCCACTGGAAGAGCTGATGGAGCTCCGGGTTGTCACATCACCGAACCATGCCTCTGCCTCAAGGTTGGAAGAATTGTCATCTTCGAGCACAACACCAGATGTCGACGCAACAAATGAGGTAGACATGCCAATGTTCTCAGACTCCGACAGCAATAGTGGACCGGCTAGCTGCTCAACTTTCTCGATGGAATGGCATCCTAATGAGAAAGAACTTTATGAATTGTTGCGTAGCCACCTCCGTGGCTGCCACCGATGCCACCACTGTTGCGTAGCCACCTCCGTGGCTGCCACCGATGCCACCACTGTTGCGAACGCCGGGCCGATCCCACCGAAGCCACCACTGTTGCGTAGCGTAGGTTTATCAGCTCGCGACTGCTTCTGCGCAGAGCTGATAAGACGAGCGGACGAGACGACGGTGAGTTAAACAAGGTTTATGTACAGCATATATACAGAGGCGTTACAATTTCGGCACTGGGGCCGACAGAGACTCGAAGAGCCGAGCTCTCCTCTCTAACACATAGGTCAGCCCTTCGCCTAAGACCGCCCGGACTCACACACATGTCGGCTCTCCGACACGGGGCCTCCTCTCACTCACATAGGACCGCCGATCGCGACGCGCCGCAGGCTTCTTTTATTTACACCGGGTCCAACCAAAATGTCCAATCAGAAGCGCCGCTGGTCGTCAGGGCAGATTCCTCCAATGGGGGGTCGCCGCGCCGTGCGTCAGACCACCAGACACGAGAACGCCGGCTCGCTGTCACGTGCGGAGCTGACTCAATGCACGTGGGCCAGAGACGCGCCGCGCGTGTTTACCGCCGTTCGCGCCAGGCAGACTGCGGGCTGGCCTTGACCCAGATTGCCTTTTTCAGAGGCACGGACGTTTGACGAGGACTCGCTGGCATAACAGCACCCCCGCCGCCAGACAATGCACCGGAAAGACGAGCTGCTTCCACGGGGCTCGGATGTCAGGTGCGCTCGTTCGCCAGGTCCCTCCAGGTTCGCCTCCAGGGCCATGGGGAGAATACAGCTCCAGACTGTTCCGGGAATACAGCCCATTCTTGACGACGGATCCCAGCTCCACTGGCTTGTCGCCACAACTTGTCGACCAGCTTCACTCGTCTCTTCTGATCATCTTCGGCTTCAGCACTTGTCTATGGTTCTGCAACTTGCCAAGAACGGATCGACAACAGACAACACACGACACACGCAAGTGCCCTCGGTCACCCGACAGAACACCAGACAAAGTATAGTACAACATATACCTATCTACGTGTCTATCGGAATTTTGTTCCCTCTACATCAAGAGGCACATGTGGGACACACGACTCCTAAAGTAAGAACTTGAATTTTCACAATTACAACAACGCAACGAATTAGAATACCACATAAAATTGGCCCCTTGAGATCACTCTGAACGAGAGCGCTCAGCCCAGGTCGTGATGAGGTCAAATTTTGCCCCGAATCACCAGCCAGAAACCGAAAGGTTGAGAAGGTACTAGCTAGAACGCACTGCTCAATGCACCTGCATTAGCGTTTAGCTTTCCCCCCCTTTTTTTTGATAGCGAACGTCAAAGTTGCGCTGTGGAGCAACATGCTCCACTTCAGTAACCGGCCACTTTTAGGCGACGATACCTATGCGGCACCAAGAGCGGCTCACACTTTCGACGTTGCACAGGGGAACGACGATACGGCTTGCTACGGATTGACTCCTCACCGCTTAGCTCGATATCGTGTTCGATCACCCTCGTGTTTCCGGGGCGGTCCGAAAACACGTCTTCAAACTCGGAACCAATCTTTCTCAGGTCCTCTTTCTCAGGTCCTCCTTCACTTAAGCTAGGCTTCAGGTTTATCTGCTCCCGGATTACTTTCGATCCCCTTTCAATTTCCTCACTAGAACTCAAAATTTCTGCTTCCTCTTCCTCTGAAGCATTCAACAACAGATTTACGACCGCTTGATGTTGAACATTGGGTTTCATCAAGTTGTAATTTTGTCCGGCCGCCTTCCTAATTTCACTTCATAATTTGTATCGCAAGGCTTCGATAATACAGTTGGCGGGCCCTCCCAATCAACGGTAAGCTTGTTCCTTGTAGGGAGTACGCGACAGCAGTAATTAACTGCGTTTTTATGAATTCCTATCAGGTTCGAGAACTCAGTAATAACATCAATGTCGTATGTATCATCAAAACTGATCTGCAAGAGGGTCTTTCTCAGCATTGTGTAGTCTGTCTTGATAATATGTCGTCGGTGTTCCTTATTATTTTGGATTAAGTAATTAAGTGCAATAAACATCGGAAGGTGATCCACAATGGGTTCTTTGAAAACGCCAGCATGAACGTCTGTATCTATATTTGTTAGAGCGTGATCTATAATTGATGAAGATACACTTGTAACACGCGTGGGGGTGGTTATAACATTTCTGAAGTTGAATGACTGCAGCAAGAATGAGTAGTCCTTATTAGCATCTTGGCTAGTATCAAAGTTAAAGTCCCCAGCTACCACAACGGGATCAGTGTACGTTGTTGATATTGTCATAAAAATCATTTCC
Source organism: Rhipicephalus annulatus (assembly GCA_013436015.1). NCBI lineage: Eukaryota > Metazoa > Arthropoda > Arachnida > Ixodida > Ixodidae > Rhipicephalus > Rhipicephalus annulatus. The sequence continues at coordinate 26,647 of WOVY01000054.1, read as the reverse complement.
AGTTTAGCTAGAAAGTCAGGTAGACTAGAACTGGGAGGCCGATAAATGACACTAACAACGAGAGGAAATCCTAACTTTACGAACAAGGCTTCCATAAAAGAACAACTGCACGAAATCGATGGCAAAGATATGAAAGAAAAACTTTTATGAATAAATAGGGCGACGCCGCCACCGCGATTTCGCGACTCTCTTGGTTGTGAGGTAAACCTGTAATCAGCGATTACAACCTCTTCGCCTATTTTCAGCCATGTTTCCGTGATTGCAATATTATGAAACGGTTGCGCATGCTCAGACAACTGTGCTACAAGTAAATCTAAGTTCTTTCTGATACTTCGAACATTGCAGTGGAATACTGACGTGCTCGTTTCGCCAGCAAGTTGTTGAACCTGAACATTATTCATTGTAAAGGTACGCCTTGATACCTTACAAAACGATTAGGACACGGTGGGTGACTACACGACTTTGACGAGATCATCTTCGCAAGTTATGTGAAGAACCTTCGCTTTATCCAATTTCCTCATTAGAATCTTGCCCTCAGAAACCCAGGTGAACTTCCAGTTTCTCTCACGCTTTGCACTTATGGCTTTGCCAAGCAAAACTTTGTTTTCCGGGCACAGATGCTCGTTGATGTACACTGGTTCGTTCGTTGCAAATCCGAGCATCGCCGTGTTTTATCTGTTCTTCTTGGCAGCCTGCAGGACACTATCTCGAGTCGACCTTGAGTCAAACTTAACAATAACGTTAGAAAGCCCTTTTGAAGCTACTCGATGCACTACGTCAATATCCTGAGAAGGAACGTCAATGCCTAAACGGGTAGAGATTTGCTTCAGGGTTTCCTTTAAGTCCTCGTTTTCTGTAAACGGGACACCTTTCAGCTCAAGATTATTCTTTCTGCTGTACTGCTTCAGCTCCACAAGTTGCCTTCTGACGTCCTTCAATTCCTTGTTCAGCCTCTCATTTTCGCGCTGACACTCAAGGCTCCGATTCTGGACTTCAGTGATCTCCTCCTGGATAGACTTCACATCACCCTTGAATTCCTCGAAACAGTCATTCATGAATTTCATTGAAGTCGTGACGGAGGTAAGTTCCATTTTGATATCACTGGTTGAGGAAGCAAGAGCTGTTACCGTAACTGTCAACTTATTCATGGCCTCGATGAACTTCGACGTCATTTCTACCAGGACCTTCGCGATTTCTTTAATGCTAGTTGGTGCTTTATCACCGAGGCCCTTCGCGAACTCGGTCAAAGGGTCGGTTTCCTTGTTATTGTTTGCCATCTTAATGCGTCAAATATTTCTAGACAACACACTTTCAACCAGCAAAAATACTCATAGCGATCCAAGCAGCCGCAGTATATCAGCTTGTATCGTGCACATAAACGTATGAACAGTAACTGCAGTGATACACAAAGCGGCTGAGCAACGCTGTTGTTCGGCTGCCCGAACCGCCCTGATGAAGCGTAGCTGTTGGCTGGGTATATACGGGCGACGGGGCGTCAGCGAGTCCTCTCCGCATGCGCAGAATCCGGGCCGATCTTGCGCAGAAGCTGTTGAAGCCACGTGCCTTTGCAGCGACCACAGCGGGCTGACGTGGTGGCGTCCCTGGTGGCGGAAGATGACGCGCCCGGCGCGCACTGTTTGGCCGCTATCCTGCAGTGATACAGAAAGCGGTTGAGCAACGCTGTCGTTCGGCTGCCCGAACCGCTCGATAATGCTATCGACAACAAAACTTAGTATGGAATAACATGACTGTATGAAGAATATAATCTGCTAGTCATAACATGAAAACTATGACATGTATATCATGTGTGTCATGAGTTACATTTCATGGTCCTGCAGCACTTGCGGTGGTTTCGTTCACATGGCAAGTTGCAAAACTGGTATGGTGTGGCATATTTACATGGCGAACACAAGCGACAGACCCTAACATGAAAATCATGACAAGCGTGGCACGTAACAACATGACTACATGCCACGCTCATGATGCGCTCGCGACCTTTTCGCTAGCGTCACATATACCAGATTTCGGATTACTGTACGTGAATGAATGACGAAGGTATGTGACTGGTGCAAACATGATAATCATAATATGCGTGCAACGCAACAACAAGACTACATGCCACAGTCATGATGCGCTGACAGCCATTACGCTAGCTTCACTTATACTAAACTTGGTATTACAGGACGTAAATGGATGACGATGGTATGACACTCGTGCAAACATGACAAACATGAGATCCATGTCATGTAATACCATGACTACATGCTACGCTCATGCTGCGCTGGCGGCCGTTTCGCTAGCTTAACATATGCTAAGTTTGTTATTACGTGACGCCAATGGATGACGAAGGTATGTGACTGGTGCGAACATGATAATCATCAGATGCGTGTCATATGAGTACATCAATACATGCCACAGTCAAGGCACCACTGCGATTCGACGCATACTTGCAGGCGCGCACCACGCTGCGTTGCTTTGGACGCATGCGCGTTTCAGCGCGTGCGGCGTCCCTCCGTCACGAGAAGAGGGAGACGCAGTGTTGTTGTCTGGGTAACGCATTGGTGCAAAACGCAGCATGTCACCTTTCGCGCCGGTGGCCGTCGGGCCCCGCCGACGGCCGCGCTTCACGCATGCCGTCAGCCTATATAGTGCGCGCGTTTTCCTGACGTAGCGTCACTGTGCCCAGCGTGTGCACGCGTCAACGCTACATTAGAGTATATTGGGCCCTTCATGATGCACTCGTGGTCGTTCTGCTAGCTCCACATATACCACATTTCATGCTACGTGACGTCAATGGTTGAAGAAATATATGGCTGGTGAGAACATGATAATCCTGACACGCACCTCATGTAAAAACATGACAACATACCATGCTCATAGCGTGCTTGTGGCTATTTCGCTAGCTCCACATGTACTAAATTTATTTAATGTGACGTGAATAGAAAACGAAAGTAAAGGAAACATCCAAACATGATAATCATGACAAGGAAGTCATGTACGGCAGCATTTACCTCTATCTCGTAACGTTGTGCTGATTTTAAAGTGACATATCAACATTTCTCGTTTATCCTTTGCATATATTCGATTCCAGCTGTAATTGGAATCTGCCAGTTTTTTCAAAATGATTCTCTCATGACGTATCACAATACTATTTTATCAGAAACATAGTGTAAAAGAGTATAAGTTCAAAAATTGCCTTTCAATTGCCGTATTTCTATAACTACATGATTTACTGTATTCAATTCTGGTAGAATTTGATCTCGACGAATCGATATATATGTCATCGGGTGCAAATGTAGTTTGGTATCATGGTTTGTTTACTTTTTGCAATAAATCACACTCTTGTAAAACATGGTTCCTTTCGTATACATACAATTTAGAATTGGGTCCCTTTTTACACAAATTGTCAGATTTAAAAGTACCTACCGTATATGATAAACAATTCATATATGTGGTGTTCCTGCTAATTATGAATCTATTAGACGCCATGTATGAGATTATGGTGCCAATATAAGCCATATTGCACTCCATATATGGGCGAGACCTGCCTTATAAAGCCAGATATGCACCCTTACACAGAAAACTGACGCCATATATAGCGATACTTGACTCCATAGATGGCAAATGGTAGCACCTACGCAGGCGTATATACCAATATATGGCAACATATTCATATAGGTGCCACACATGGCATTTTTATAAGAGTTATGAACAGTTCTTTTGTTCGCAAGTCGAGCATGTCTCATATTTTAAATGTACGTAGTACCTTTTTGTAAAACTAACAGCCTATTGTATTTGGTGTCTGTAATTGTTTCCCAAACTAGATTACAGTATGTCACTTTTGAAGACACTAATAAGTAGTAAAGTTGTTTTTTTAACCACATTGGTATTCAAGAACTAATTCATGAATGCAGCCTACGGCTTCGGCCATGTTTGCAGTCAAGTGTGAAATGTACGTATTCCGTGTCGTGTTTTCGTGTAAGCAGACTCCTAAAGATTTCTGCTACTTTGTTGACGTGCAGATCTATATTTAATTACTGCGTCACCTACATCCCGCTTATTTGGTGGTGCAAAAATATATACTGTGTCTTATTTGCATATAAATGTAACTTATTATGATGTAGCCATACAGATATTTCTTCTAGTTAGTACTTTGTCATTGTTTCTCACAGGTCCATGTTTTTTGCAGTAAATATACATTCGTGCAATCTGCATACATTACGATGTCTTTTTAACAAAATTATCCGCTATACTACTATTATACAGCCGGAATAAAATTGGCCTGAGTATTAAGTCTTATGGTGCTTAAGTTGTGACACTTATTCGGTTGGATTAAATTTTTTTTTGCTGTAAATTGGCATTGATGACGTAAATATTATTTCATGAGTTCTAATGTAATGCCCCTTATCCCGTAATGTTGAAGCTTCAACAACAGCACTTCGTGATGGACAGAATCAAAGGGCTTTCGTAGGTGAAAAGTAATCCTAGTGTGTATTACTATTGCTTAATTGCTTCAATAATTTTTTTACGTAAAGCAATACCTGCTCTGTGGACGTTTCTTTCAAGGACCCACAATCGGAGTTAGATATAATGTTGTATTTGTGTATAAATTCACACATCACACACACACCCTTTATTTCAATGTTGCGGCCCCTTTTACATATGTTCTATCTCTTTAACATGAAGCTTTAATTGCTTATTTTTAGCTTCTAGTTTTTATTCGTGGCAGTGCCAAATTTTATTGAACAAAACGAGGCCAGTAGAGCCATTGTCCCAAGGTTGTAATTAGGCTAGCACTGGCAACAATTATCTCGCAAGCTGGCCTTCTTCAAAAGAAGAACTTCTCGACACTTCGAGCCAAGTACCTTCTACATTTACACGTGTGGCAGCTTGGGCTAGTTGGTATAACATGAGGACAAATAGACAAGTGTCCATCGTGTCCTTCTTGTCTCTTTGTCGTCGTTCTGTTCTCACGCTCTAACTATCGGCCTTCTCAACGTTCCGTCCGCATTATAACCAGACGTCTTCGAGACCTTCCACGACAATCTAACGGCAGAACACCTGAGAGTTTTTGTATATCTTGCTACTGACGTTGCTCGTTGCGTAAAGTGTGTGGGGATCGAGAGCGCCCTCCTACCTGGCTACTCGTTCCCCAGCGGCAGCGCGCGTGCGGCCGCGTAGCCCGGGCCCACATAAGCACCATCAATCGCCAACATGACTGCCAGGGCGCCGCCACCAGACCTCTGTCTCGGCGAGCCAAGCGTTTGCTCTGTCCCGCACTTGCGGGTCCAAGCACGCTACTATGGCGCGCTGCGCGGATCTACGTCACAACGCAGCGCCATTCGACCACGCGTGACATTCTCCTCTTCTACAAACTCGGATGCGCCTGACGATTCACTCGTGGCGGGTGGCAGATGCTCTGAGGTCTTGACGAGAGGTTTACGCGCTTCTCAGTGGGTGGCTTCTCGTTCGTGCGCTGTACTTCGGCCCTTGTGCGTGAGTCGTCGCGCCGTAGGCGAGCGTACTTACTCGATCTTGCGGAATTCCCTATTCGCAATGTTCATATACTCTCATGCCACCTAGAAAAATTCAGCAGTGTCCTCTCATATATGATCAATAGGCAGACGCTCCCAACACTCCCTTGTTCGGCAGTGCTGGCCTCAGTGTTAACGCGTTAGCAAGAAAGGAACACAAACGAGGTTGCATGCTGCGTGCATCATTGAATATAGCAGACAGTCCGTGACACGACAAATCTGATTCGTTTTTGAGAGAGGTGAAGTTTTCTTGAAAATACGCGGAAACTCGAGCTTTCCATAATAGCCTGCAGTGTACACATATCAGCTTCGCGAGATTTCCCGCAGCGACGTTGGATAGTTAAATTTTATTGTCTAACCTTTGCTGCTGAAACTCACCTTGTCTTACGTGCGTAAACTCTTAGAAAAAAGGTAGTAGTACTTGCTAACTTTGGGGTACAAATGTTTTGTTACGTATTCTACAACTATGGTTGTAAGTGCAGTTAGTAACTGCGAGGGCGGTAACTGTTACTACCTTTGCTGTTACTACCAGCACTTAGTAACCGTTAATACCCTAGCCGTTTCCACCCATGAGTTGTAACGTTCAAAGGCTTCAAGAAAAAAAGTTCAAGCTACCCAGTTCATTAATTTTGGCATAAAATTTCTCCTCTGCTATTGTTGGTCAATAAATGTTCAATTACTAGACAATTTCGAGTATTGTAGCGTGGTGCGCCTTAATCAGAAAGTATACAAAGACTTTACAAGTATACTATACTTTAGAGTTTTTCTTTATTGTTTACTGAATTTTACTTTTTTTATTGCCTTCTTGACTATAGGTCAAGCTAATCTGACAATCACCATCACACGTGTTTTATGTGTGATAACGCATCAAACAAAGATATTACATCTTCAACACTGTCGGAAGTCCTATACACATCTCGCACTTTTCTAACAGCTTCCACGAAACACTCATTAACGCATAAAACTGTTACATCACCGTGTCTGTACGATAGTATACTTCGCCAAACCGAATGAAGACCAAGTAAAAATATCCAAGCGCCTCATCTCGCCTCGACTCCCCTTCATGAGCATCAGGCGGCTCACGCGGGGCAACGGTCAGTACGGCATTAAGGGACAGATCGTGAGCGTCGGACAGATCGTGAATTAATAAATACCCCTCATAGCATCACCCCATGCATTCGCACTTAACCATGTTCACCCTCGGGGAAATGCTTGGGAGTTTTTTAATAAGGACTTTGAGCAAGTGGTAGCCACAATAGAAGCAAAGGGGGGTGTTGCAGCTTAGATATCTGATAAAATAGGAAGTTAAATAACGTGGCACTTTGTGTCAAAATGCCTGCGATAACTGGAAAGGAATAAAAAAACCTTTTTGAAACTAGTTTCGGATTTAGATAAAGTGCATTGAAAGGAAAATAAACGTGACATAGCACCGCCTTATGACTCCAGTGACGTATGCTTGTAAGGACTAAACCTTTTCAAAGATTATGTTTTGCACTCACATAAAGTTGGCACAGGCACAGAGGAACACAGAATAGACACAAAAAAGATCTGTTTGTGTGTATCCTATCTGTGTCTCTTTGTGTCTGCGGAAATATTTCAAGATGAGTGTGTTGCAACTAGGCTCAATCGGGGTTTTGCGCAGAAAGTTTGCAGCGAGAAAAATCAATATGTCATAGCACTGCTTTCAGCTTATCGTCATCTATGCTTCAAGCGGATAAAACGGAAAATATGACCAGGCATAACACTCATTATTGAAAAAAATGAAACTTTCCAACCATGTAGTCTTCATTGCTGATTACTGACTGAATCAACATTTGAAAAATACCTTACACCAGTATTTCTGTAAAGTGTATTTGTAGAAGGTTATAACCATTCACAAAAATTAGGTGGCAGTGATCATCAATGAATAATCCTCAAGAATAAAAGAGGGAGTGAAACATGGAGAACCAATTCTCGTTTGAAATGCGCACTGAAAACATGCCCAATAATTGTAACATTCTTGTATGCAGCAGCACTTTTGTGACAGTGAAAGATTAAAAAAAAGGCGTTATTTTAAATGAAAGAGATGAGTTCATAACCAAGTGTGCCAAGAAATAGAATTGACGCACACGGCATAGTTGTCGTGTTCTCCCTGAAGTGATGTGTTCTGTCAAGTTGGTTGATTGATTGATATGTGAGGTTTAACGTCCCAAAACCACAATATGATTATGACAGACGCCGTATTGGAGGGCTCCGGAAATTTGTACCTCCTGGTGTCCTTTAACGTGCACCCAAATCTGAGCACACGGGCCTACAACAATTGCGCCTCTATCACAAATGCAGCCACCGCAGCCGGGATTCGATCCCGCGACCTTCGGGTCAGCAGCCTTGTACGTTAACCACTAGACCACCGCGACGGGGTGGCGTTGTGGCATTTTCAAAATGCTGAATAACTAGTGAGTGAGCTGAAAGTAATCATTGTTAGCTGGAAAAAAATATTTGCCTCCTGTTGTGTAGGTATGACAGGTTTTTAGTTTAGTGTTGTCCAGAATGTGCCGTGCGCAGCATGCACGAAATCTGAGGCTGCCTTCTATTGCATGACCGGGCGCAATATGCGAAACATTCGCTTTACTTAAGAGTCAGCAGGCTTGCCTAGAAGATATACGCTATGAGCATACCCTTTATAACAAGGTAATGACAATTTGTGTCACTATGTTTGAAAAATTAAATGAAAAAAGTTTTCCCTCCTTATTTGTGAAGTGGCCTGATGCCTAGACAAAAATGCAAATCTATCGCCCATTTCTCTGCCCTTTACGATAGAATGTCCTCAGTCTGTTCACTACTTATTTTTGTCCTTTCTTTTTAGTTTTCTGCCACCAATACTCTGATCGCCCCTTACTTTTATCGCGGGTATGTTCAGCTTTCCATTGGCATCTCTTAAACACAAGACTTCATGTAAGCTCCTGCCCAAGCATACACCTTGGTGTATATTTCCACAATAAATCAAAACATGCTCCGTCATTTCCTTATCTGGCCCATAGCATATGCATTGTTGTTCTTTATTAAGTCTCGCTCCCTAAGGCAACTCAATCTCAGTTGAAAGAGGAAGTGCTTCCGCTTGAATTGTTTCAAAATTTACACCTTCCTATTTCAATTTTTTATTTTTTCGCCACTTTTTTCTTCATTGCTGTCATTCAGTTAATCTTCTCGGTCTCTCTGACTTTTCATTTATAGCTATTTGTTGTCGTACCACTTACACTGCCAGTGGTTAATTTGTAGGTGAGCCTCCTAGATTATTTTCTCCAAGTATGTCAGTGCTTTTTCTATACAAATGACGGAACACCTTCACTGCCGATCTACTCTTGTTCATATTATTAGACCTCTCTTCAAACCTTATTTTTGTCTCTCCTCAAATCTTTTAGCCTTCGAGTGTTGCTTTGCACCATTTAATAGAGAAGCAACAACCTATAAGAACTGATGCTGGATGACGCAACACATAGGCCAAGGCACGAAACAAGTCTATCTTTTTCGACGAAGAGTAGTGGCTTGGGGTGTCGAGCTACTGTATTAGCACGAGATTCGAGAGACGACGAAGACCAGCGCCTACTGCAAATCTAAACTTTCTATTGCTACGAACATCTTGTAGTACAAACAGAGAACCAAAAAGACATCGCTTAGCGATAACTACAGAATTACCCTTTTTGGCGCTGGCGTTCCTACGTGCCATAAAAGCTGCTTTCATAATGATGAAGAGGCCAATTGGGCATAGGCGTGTGCAGGGCTCTCCTTCAGGTGGGGGAAGGTTTGTAGCAGCGCCCCCTACTTGTCATGTCAAGGTATGGAGCAGACTTTGCACCCCCCCCCTCCCCTTCGAGTCGCAGCGGCCCCCTGACATTATGTCAGTGTGTGGGGCTAGCTTTATGCCCCCCTCCAAATTAATCACTAAAGAGTGGGGCTCTCTCGCTGCCCCCCCCCATTCGTGCGAATGCCTATGCGTGTCGTACGTGTGCCAGAAAAATTACCCGAGCTTGGTAAAACGCGGAAACGCATCCACATGTGCTACAAATGCATGGCTCGATCTATAATTTCACTTCCTAATACATGTGATGCTTTTGCAGGCGATGATTGATGTATACTGCGCGATAAAAAACACGGACGAGAAAAAGACAACAACAAGCGCCGTCCTTGTCTTCCTCCCTTGAGTGTTTTCTACCGCGCAGTAAACATCGATTATGATTCACCAACTGGCCCAATCGTCCACGTTATTTGCAGGCGATCATTCGGACATATGTGGGTTATAGACACGTAAAAGCCACCACAGTTCAAAACGTTGACACATACGACGCTCAGCACACAATCCAGAAATCCGTCGTTGTGCTTCGCGTCAACACTTGGTTCCTGCTTGAAACTCACTTTGTCCGATTGCCGTATATCCGTTGTGCTCTGGCTTATAAACGATCACAATCCACTGCATGTGTTCACCAATTGGTTTCAGGTTACTTGAGCTCCTAATCAAGGGCAATACCAAAATTCACACGGGCTTCGTTGGCTGCCTCAACCATCGTATATCGCTGTCGGTCACGGCCACCTTCACTCCTTTGGTCTCGTCGAGATCTCGCGAGAGATCGAGAGCCGAAGGGCACGCAATGTAAGCGCCGAGATCGCGCATCCCTTGCGTGCAAACGCACGCGTCTCTTTTACGTTCACCACACGCGCAGTCTTCTGCCCTCTCGCCTGTTGCGTGTGTATGGCCGTTGCGTGCGCTTAGCTAAAAAGTTCTCTAATAAAAGATGAACTGCCATACAATATTGCAGTACGACCTTCTCTTCTAATAAACTTCGCAAATATGCAGCGCTATATTTACATGTTCATTCTCACTGTGTTCTAACACCGGTATAAGTGGCTGATTACGTTATTCTTCCTCCGTTATCCTTGGTATCTTAACTGTGCTATTTACTGACTTATTTTCTTTCTGAACGACAATAAGCCACTTCACATGCCATGTTTTTGTAGTTTTCATGAATTCTTGCATGCAAAAAAAAACAACAAAGCCACTGCTAAAATTCGAAGAGGAAATGCATATTTGATACTGAATGCATTTTTTTTACATCCAAGGTTCCGTGAGAGACCCTTCGTCGCTGGGCTATTTCAACATCTGACGCAGCCTCCACTGGAAGAGCTGATGGAGCTCCGGGTGTCACATCACCGAACCATGCCTCTGCCTCAAGGTTGGAAGAATTGTCATCTTCGAGCACAACACCAGATGTCGACGCAACAAATGAGGTAGACATGCCAATGTTCTCAGACTCCGACAGCAATAGTGGACCGGCTAGCTGCTCAACTTTCTCGATGGAATGGCATCCTAATGAGAAAGAACTTTATGAATTGTTGCGTAGCCACCTCCGTGGCTGCCACCGATGCCACCACTGTTGCGTAGCCACCTCCGTGGCTGCCACCGATGCCACCACTGTTGCGAACGCCGGGCCGATCCCACCGAAGCCACCACTGTTGCGTAGCGTAGGTTTATCAGCTCGCGACTGCTTCTGCGCAGAGCTGATAAGACGAGCGGACGAGACGACGGTGAGTTAAACAAGGTTTATGTACAGCATATATACAGAGGCGTTACAATTTCGGCACTGGGGCCGACAGAGACTCGAAGAGCCGAGCTCTCCTCTCTAACACATAGGTCAGCCCTTCGCCTAAGACCGCCGACTCACACACATGTCGGCTCTCCGACACGGGGCCTCCTCTCACTCACATAGGACCGCCGATCGCGACGCGCCGCAGGGCTTCTTTTATTTACACCGGGTCCAACCAAAATGTCCAATCAGAAGCGCCGCTGGTCGTCAGGGCAGATTCCTCCAATGGGGGGTCGCCGCGCCATGCGTCAGACCACCAGACACGAGAACGCCGGCTCGCTGTCACGTGCGGAGCTGACTCAATGCACGTGGGCCAGAGACGCGCCGCGCGTGTTTACGCCGTTCGCGCCAGGCAGACTGCGGGCTGGCCTTGACCCAGATTGCCTTTTTCAGAGGCACGGACGTTTGACGAGGACTCGCTGGCATAACAGCACCCCCGCCGCCAGACAATGCACCGGAAAGACGAGCTGCTTCCACGGGGCTCGGATGTCAGGTGCGCTCGTTCGCCAGGTCCCTCCAGGTTCGCCTCCAGGGCCATGGGGAGAATACAGCTCCAGACTGTTCCGGGAATACAGCCCATTCTTGACGACGGATCCCAGCTCCACTGGCTTGTCGCCACAACTTGTCGACCAGCTTCACTCGTCTCTTCTGATCATCTTCGGCTTCAGCACTTGTCGATGGTTCTGCAACTTGCCAAGAACGGATCGACAACAGACAACACACGACACACGCAAGTGCCCTCGGTCACCCGACAGAACACCAGACAAAGTATAGTACAACATATACCTATCTACGTGTCTATCGGAATTTTGTTCCCTCTACATCAAGAGGCACATGTGGGACACAAGACTCCTAAAGTAAGAACTTGAATTTTTCACAATTACAACAACGCAACGAATTAGAATACCACATAAAATTGGCCCCTTGAGATCACTCTGAACGAGAGCGCTCAGCCCAGGTCGTGATGAGGTCAAAATTTTGCCCCGAATCACCAGCCAGAAACCGAAAGGTTGAGAAGGTACTAGCTAGAACGCACTGCTCAATGCACCTGCATTAGCGTTTAGCTTTCCCCCCCTTTTTTTTTGATAGCGAACGTCAAAGTTGCGCTGTGGAGCAACATGCTCCACTTCAGTAACCGGCCACTTTTAGGCGACGATACCTATGCGGCACCAAGAGCGGCTCACACTTTCGACGTTGCACAGGGGAACGACGATACGGCTTGCTACGGATTGACTCCTCACCGCTTAGCTCGATATCGTGTTCGATCACCCTCGTGTTTCCGGGGCGGTCCGAAAACACGTCTTCAAACTCGGAACCAATCTTTCTCAGGTCCTCTTTCTCAGGTCCTCCTTCACTTAAGCTAGGCTTCAGGTTTATCTGCTCCCGGATTACTTTCGATCCCCTTTCAATTTCCTCACTAGAACTCAAAATTTCTGCTTCCTCTTCCTCTGAAGCATTCAACAACAGATTTACGACCGCTTGATGTTGAACATTGGGTTTCATCAAGTTGTAAATTTTGTCCGGCCGCCTTCCTAATTTCACTTCATAATTTGTATCGCAAGGCTTCGATAATACTTTGGCGGGCCCTTCCCAATCAACCTCAAGCTTGTTCCTTTTGGATGGCTGCAGCCGCATTACCTGATTATCAACTTCAAAAGCACGCTTCTTCACCGATTCCTCGTAGTGCTCCTTCGACAGCACTTTTGCCGCGTTTTTCTGGCTTTCCACTAGCGCTTCAATTTGGCTTTCCACTAGCGCTTCAATCGAGAGATCCTCACGCTGCTCTCGAATGAGCGTCTCTCGATCAACTCTCGGCAGCTCGCTCCAACTTTCCGCTGCAGGCGAGAGCGTTGCAACCCTCTCGCTCTGACCCAATGGCGCCACGTCGTCTCCCCCAGCGCATACCGCGCCGGCCGTGTCGGCGACGGGCCGCTCGCGTGACTGCTCACATGACTCATGCGGAAACTTTCCTTTCTGGGGTTCCGTCGACCCGCCGACAAGGTCACTTGAGAGTTCACCGCATGGAACCAGGTCCAGCTTCCGTGAAAGCTTTCGCGCTTGCGATCGCGTGAGAGCCATGCACGCTAAGTCGGGGAAGAATGATTTGCCCTGCTCTTTGAGAAGCTGCTCCGAGTTGTTGGAGAAAAGATAAGAAAAACGATCATTTAGCGCGGCAGACACAGCCGCTTCGGTGCAAAGCTTACCGAACGGGCCTTCAATGACAACCGTGGCGATTGGTAAGCGAACACTCTGCTCCTCGGCGACTTGCCTGATCCACGCGCATTCTCCTGTGAAATCATCCGGAGACACCAATGAAGGATGGACAACATCCATGGTTGCCGCTGAGTCTCTAAGCGCTCGGCACGTTTTCTTATTTACTTTAATTTCTTGGAGATACGGCTCCAACAACCGCATGTTTTTTTCTGATTCTCGGATTGTTGCGAAGGCAAATTTTTCCTGACAGTTTCTCGCGATGTGCCCTTCCTTTTTACAGTTGTAGCAGATTAGCGGCTTCCGTTTGTTTTCCGATTCAAATGCCTGTGTGGTGGAAACCTCACTCGATTTCTCCGCTTCTGTTTGCCCTTCCCCTACACTGTCCTTCGTAAGAGACGGTTCCTTCTTGAAATTACGGTGCGGAGCGGATTTCCGTTGATCAGGTTTCCTTGAAAAGCCCTCTTTCCTTTCATCCTTTTCAACGCGCACTGCCCTGCTATGCAACTTTCGGCGAGCATAATACTCCTCAGCTAACTCAGCTGCCTTATTTAACTGTACTTCACCAAGTTTGTCCTGCAGCCAAAGTTTGACGTCCTCCTCGATGCAGCGGTAGAATTGCTCCAATGCAACGCATTCCACCACTTTATCGCGGTCGTCATAAACACATTCGCCCTTGAGCCATTCAATCAAATCGGCTTTAAGACGAAACGCGAAGTCAACGTGTGACTCATTCCCCTTTTTAGTATACCGGAACCTTTGCCTGAAAGCCTCGGGTGACAACTTATAACGTCTCAAGAGCACTTCCTTAACCTCGTCATAGCTCTCAAACGCTTCCCTCGACAAGCAAGTCATCGCGTCGGACACTTCGCCGGGAAGAAGAGCTAGCAGGTTCCGCGCCCAAAGAGACCGCTCCAAAGCGTTTCGCTCACAGACGTGTTCAAACTTGACGAGATATTTCGCCATATCCTCGCCTACTACGAACTGTGGCAATTGGTCCCTAATTCTAAAACCGCTGACCTGAACTGTTGGAGAAGCTACGCTAGGCGCCTGCGAACACTGTAGGATTGCCAATTCTAGTCGTTTCAACTCTAGGCGCTCTTGTCTCTCGGCCTCCTCGCGACGTTCGCGCCTTTCAGCCTCCTCACGTTCGCGAGCTTCTACTTCTCGCCTTTCAGCCTCCTCACGGCGTGCTTTAATATCCACCCAGGCCTCATCGACTTCCTCAGCCGACACTCCCTCATCCTTCATGATCTCAAGGATCGCTTGCTTTCGTTTCGCACGGCCCAAAGTTATGCCGAGTTCCTCACAAATTTCGATGAGTTCCTTCACTTTAAGGTTCTCCATCGTTCACACTAGCCTCTTGCTGTTTGCCCCTGTTAACAATTTACTTGCCGTACTCACTATAAGCCTACTAGCAAGACGCGCAAGCAATTTTTCACACTCCCGTGTTTACCCCCTCCGCATTAACTTTGGTTTCAAAGCACTTCGACTTTGCTTGAAACGATCAAAGCTCACTACAATGCTTCACACAGCCCTTCTCTAAACTACTACAACCTGAGCTAGAGTAGTCTGGTGAACTGAGGGGAAAACATCAGGCACTCACCGCATCGATGTCGCTGACGCCGGCCGATCCCGCAGCTGCCAACCACTGTTGCGTAGTACCTCCGAAATCCCACCGCTGACCTCCACTGTTGCGTAGCCACCTCCGTGGCTGCCACCGATGCCACCACTGTTGCGAACGCCGGGCCGATCCCACCGAAGCCACCACTGTTGCGTAGCGTAGGTTTATCAGCTCGCGACTGCTTCTGCGCAGAGCTGATAAGACGAGCGGACGAGACGACGGTGAGTTAAACAAGGTTTATGTACAGCATATATACAGAGGCGTTACAATTTCGGCACTGGGGCCGACAGAGACTCGAAGAGCCGAGCTCTCCTCTCTAACACATAGGTCAGCCCTTCGCCTAAGACCGCCGACTCACACACATGTCGGCTCTCCGACACGGGGCCTCCTCTCACTCACATAGGACCGCCGATCGCGACGCGCCGCAGGGCTTCTTTTATTTACACCGGGTCCAACCAAAATGTCCAATCAGAAGCGCCGCTGGTCGTCAGGGCAGATTCCTCCAATGGGGGGTCGCCGCGCCATGCGTCAGACCACCAGACACGAGAACGCCGGCTCGCTGTCACGTGCGGAGCTGACTCAATGCACGTGGGCCAGAGACGCGCCGCGCGTGTTTACGCCGTTCGCGCCAGGCAGACTGCGGGCTGGCCTTGACCCAGATTGCCTTTTTCAGAGGCACGGACGTTTGACGAGGACTCGCTGGCATAACAGAATGCAGCAATTTCAGCATTGTTGAGGCTTGCCTTGTTCTTCTCGTGCTTTTCTTCAAGTTTCACCTTACAAGAAAGTGCTGAGAGCAAATACTGTCAGCCGTCTAATTATTCTTGTCATCTTCAAACACACTCCCTGACATGACATACAAATTTCTTTCAAGCTTCTCGAATTTCCAGAGGTTCACTGCTGTACACAGTCAATTTTTGGTTTTAATTGTCATCAATACTTAGAAGAATTGGTAACTACATGTCCGCACTGTGACAAGGGCTGCCAGAAAAGGGTAGTTTTTTGGCATATCAGGCTTACAGATGCATTGCAGTCATTTCTAGAAGATTTCATTTCTGGAAGTGGGCAATGAAGCAGCATCAGCAGCAGCAGCAGCAGTAGCAGCAGCTTCATCATGTTGCCTAAAAGCTTCTTGTTTATGCAGCTCCTGGTTTTTGCTGGCCCCGTGGCTTGGTTCAAGAGCACAACAAACCCTGCAATGGTCGAGCACGTGGCGATCACCGCTAGTTCACTGTGTTACTGCCCTGTCATCCAAGCACATGTTAGGCATGTGTTTCCAGCGCAAGTCCCTCAGTCTCCGGTGTTGCTGCATATTCCTATGGACGCTTATACCGTCAAAACTCCGACAAGTGACGACATCAGATCGGTGACGTCAAGCATCGGCAGTGTAAATGCTCCGATTTTCAAGAGTCTCGGCAGTGGGCAATGCAGCAGCAGCAGCAGCTTCAGCATGTTGCCTAAAGCTTCTTTTTGTTTATACAGTTACGTTATCTCGACAATTCGTATTGTATTCGTTCTGATGATCGATTTCTGCTGCTGCTGTGTTGCCCTCACGATTGTTTGAGTAGTAGTTTTATTTGCAATCGTTCTTACAAGATAGATTACCTTGGTCGTCTTCTCATGTGCGGTAACGTTGAGCCTAATCCTGGTTATAAAAAACCTGTGTCTTCTTAAACGAGCAAATCTGATGAATCTCTGGCAAGCCCTCTTGACTCCCTTGCGATGTAAGCTGAACTGGTAATGTCTAGTTCTGACAACCCTTCTCTTGTGAAGGTGATCGCTGATTTATTTGCCTGCCAGAAAAGTATGTGTCCAGACGTATCAGATATTAAAATTGCGGTGAATACTCACTTCGATACCTTGGAATCGCGTGTGGCTGCTCTCGAGAATTCGGTTTTCAATGCGCTCGCAGATCACGGCTCAGATCAGCTTCGCCCTGAGATGGTTCACTTAAGGCGCAGTTTTGCCGAACTAACCACGAAATGTGACGATCTAGAAAATCGTTGACGAATAAACAACATTATTCTTTATGGTATACCTGAAGATAAGAACGAGTCTCATGACACACTGTGGTCCAAGGTTTTGAATGTATTCAACAAGCTTCTTCTGCAATGCCCGCGGATGAAAGACTTCCACAGGTTAGGCAGAATGCGTCCTGGACAGTCTCATTCTATTATTATAAAGTTGCTTGAATGAGGTGATAAGTTGGCAATGCTGAAAACGTGCATAAGCTAAAACCACAGGGTCTAAAGCTCTCCGAAGAATTTTTATATAGATTGCGCTCACTACGCAAGAAATTTCGGGATGCTTCGGTTGAGCAACGTAACAATGGCTCTAACAATAAAAGATTTGATCACTTATTCATTGATAATATCTGTTATAACTGGGACAGCGTCATGTAAAGCTTGGGTCGAGCTCCTGGTTTTCATTCTATAAGCGCCAAACCGCCAAACGCATCATTTTCATTAGGTTGACAATCCCATTCAACTGTTATGCAGCTGGCACTTTTGAATGTAAAGCTAAAAGCATAACTAACGAATTTCCACAGTTTCTTTCGCTAGTTTACTCATCTTCTCCTCATAATATATGCATCACTGAAACATGGCTTGATGAGGATATTCATTATACGGAATTCAGTCCTCCTGGTTACATCGCCATCCGCTGGGTTGCCAGTACAGGAAAGGGAGAGGCGTCGCTTTTTTCTTGCGCGCTGATTTTAAATTTAAATTTTTTAGGCCCTCCTAATTTATAATCAGTTTGGTGCAGGTTACTAACGCATAAACATAATTTAATAATTTGTGGTTTTTATCACCCTCCTGATAGCTTCAGTGACTGCTTCGATAAAATTTCTCAGTTCATTCATGACCATTGCCTCGACAGCACAAACTTAATCATTCTTGGCGACTTCAATGTTCCGGGCATTCATTAGCCTTCCCTCACATATTCCACTTCAAATTTATCCATCTGTAGGGCAATAATTTCATTTTCTTTGTCCCTTATTCTGATAAAATTAGTTGAAAAGAACACGTGGCAGAACTCTATACTCGACCTAGTCTTTAGCAGTGACAGACCTGCTAACTTAAGCTTTAAATACAATATATTAGAAGTTTCGGACGCTGACGCCATCCTTGTACACATTATTTGTCCTATCCCGCATGAACATTACAGCTACTTTACATTTTGGGATTTTAACAAAGTTGATGATACGTTTATCTCTGATACCCTGGCGGATAATTTTGACCATTTCTTGTCACTTAGCACTGCGTCTCCTGACGATGGTGTTGTTGGTTATTTTGAGACATTAGTTAAATGCTGCATCAATATTTACATTCTATTAAAAGAAAAAGTGGATAACAATCTGCCTTGGATTAACAGGAATATATTGCATTTATCTCGCCGTGTTGCCAGACTGCGTAAAAGCAGACATGCTAACCCTAAGCTTCAAGCTTCCTTTGAGAAAGCCAAGACGGAACTTCGTGCTTGCACAAAAAAAAAACGCTGAAGACTTCTTCTTTTCTGTACAACTTCCTTTATTACCTAAATACAATCCTCGCAGGTTCTGGACTTCAGTCTTGCCTAATACAACAACCAGTTCCTCTTTCAAAATTAATGACACCATTACAAACGATTACATCGTAGTTTCTAATGCATTTAACTTTTATTTTCAGCTAGTTTTCACCCTCGACAATCATGTTGTTCTAATTTTTAATCATGACGTGCAAAACAATAAACTAGATGTTATTGTATTAAGCACTGAAGGTGTATTGAACTTAATCTTGAATCTCGACACCCAGAAATGTTCCGCTTCAAACGGCATACCTAATTCCTTTCTTGAGAGATACTCCACATGGACAGCCCTTTGCCTCACTGTAATTTTCCAGAAATCCCTAGAATGTGGTGAAGGGCCATCTTCATGGAAAGCAGCGAAAGTGTTGCCTTTGTATATGTCTGGTGATAAATAACTTTTATCTAATTACAGGCCAATATCTCTTACACCACAGTCATGCAAGATGTTGGAACACATGATTCACAAGCGTATCATTTAATTCATCGACTCCAATGAAATTCTAAGGTCTGCTCAGCACGGTTTTTGTCGTGGCTACAGCACGGTTACACAATTAGTCGATTTTTTTCATGACGTCGTCTTTAACCAAGACATAGGAAATCAAATAGATGCAACTATCATTGACTTTTTAAAACTTTCAACTCTGTTATTTATTCTAAGTTGCTAGTGAAATTAGATACCATACTCAATAATTCCCGTCTTGTTTCTTGAATCGGCAGTTTCCTTCATTAACGCTCACAATTTGTTTCCTTCAACTCAGTGGATTCATTCCCTGTTGACGTCACTTCAGGTGTTCCTCAGGGATCTGTACTAAGCCCAATATTATTCCTCATATATATTATGATTTACCTCACTGCACCTCATCTAAAATAAGACGTTATGCAGAAGATTGCGTATTATACGAACCCAATAATTCTGCGGAAGATCTTCACCGTCTTTCACAATTGCTTTTTCTTTCGGCTCTTGGTGTCAAACATGGCAAGTGAATGTCAATTGCATTAAAAACAGTCATCATGTCATTACCAATGAACAGAATCCGTTTTTGTTTGATTATTACTTGGATGGTAAACAACTTAAGAGTCTCACAGTACAAATATTTGGGTGTGATTCTGAAAAAACTCTTTCCTGGATCAACCACAATGAATATATCAGCGTGATAGCTCTAAAAAAGATAGGTTATTTGTGGCGTACTATGGCTAAATTCCCCCGTGACACCAAATTACTTCTGTATAAGTTATTGACTCGCCCTATTCTAGAATACGCATCTGTCTTTTGGTACCCTCACTAACAAGGTGACCTAAAATTCCTTGATAGCGTTCAACGTAAGGCCATCTGCTTCATATGCCGTAACTACAGCCACAACTTCTCACCAACACAGGCTCTGCAATCACTGAACATTGTACCATTATATTCGCGTTATTGCATCGAATCTTTAAAACTGTTATATACAGTCATAAACTCCTCTCCTGGCATATTTTGTGGTAACTACATCACATTTATGGATGAATCTTGCACCCGCAGCTCCCAAATCTTGAACATGAAGAGTTTATTTGCTCGTACTAACACAGTCAAACTTAGTTTTTTCCCACGTACTATAGACCTCTGGAGTTCCCTACCGGGCAGTATTCGTTCACTACCATTACAAAATTTCATTGATGCTGCTATTTCTCATTTAGGAAATAGGTAAGTATCGTGTTTTCAATACAATAGCGATGTTTTTTCTATGTATTGGTGTAATGTATTTCAATTTTATTGTTGTTTTATTGTTGTTGCTCTGTTTGTATTAGTTTTGTATAACTCATCCACTCCTGCTATATCCCTGCATCAAGGATGCAGTAAATTCAGATAAATAAATAAATAATATGACCAGATTAACAAGTTTTTTTAAAAGTATCTAACGAACAAGGAGAGCGACCGTTGAAAGTTGTATCAGGTGGTGTGAAATACCTGGATCATCCCAGTCGTTGTAGATACAATTTTTCACTTTTTTGAAATACTGACGGTGTTCAGGTATTCAAGATTTCAGCGAAATCTCTCTGGCTACTTCACTGCATCATACCACAAGAAATTCTAGATTTTGACTTTCTTGTGGTTTGGAAAAAAAACCGCGATGTATATATTTCTAAAACCTTTCTTTGCAGAAGTACTGGAACTGGCAACAGAGGCGCTCACTTGGCGGCATCCGGAGACAGGAAAGAGCGTGATTTAATAGGTCACCGCTCTGTTGTCATCTATAGATGCCGTGGCAATAGCAATGCTACAAGTCGTTAGGCAACACAATGGGCTTCATGGCTGCTCTTTTTGTGAGCACCCAGGTATGTTTCATTCGCTGGGGAAATAAGGATGTGTGCGGGTCTATCCTACAGGGAGAAGATATTTCTCTAGAAATTGTTGGCAAAAGAGGCAACACACTACAGTCGCAGTTCAAACAGGGCAACCTGTAAAAGGTGTGAAAGGGCCCACAAGATTGCATCTTTTGCCACATTTCCATTGTGGAGCTGGATTTGTGGTAGACGACATCATTGTGCACTTCTTGGTGTGGTGCGAATGTTGATTTCCTTGTGGATTGAGACAAAATATCACAAGAGTTCAGTCACCTAGGTGGCAATATTAGGTTAATTGATAACTAGATTCTTTTCATTAGGCCTCCAGATTATGTCACCAGAACAACACGGTCAGTTAAGCACTGGCGCTATTGGAAAGCAAGGAAGTTGCATACATGGCTTTTATTTCATTCATTTTCTATTTTACAAAATGTTCTTCCCGATGTATACCTTTATCACTTGAGCCTCCTTATTAGTGCTATCTACATGCTTCTATCTGAATTAATTACTCAGGAGCAGTCGGATGTTGTTGAGCAGTTTTTGGTGAAGTTTGTGGATGATCAAAAGGTTATGGGGAGAGATTTTGTTCCTTTAACGTGCACCAGTCGACACACATAGCAGACTCTCTGAGAAACTGGTGTCCCCTCTGGGCCACTTTGGCATTCATGTTTTAAGATAGAAGTGGCCAGCTGCTTCACCTCATAAAGGGTACACAATCAATTGAAAAGCAGCTTGCTGCGTTGGTTGGAGTTAGCACTGCTTTGAGTGTACTTCACAAACGAGTCAGACCTCTCTTTCTGGCTGAGTTTGTATTGAGCAAGCTGATCAGTGTTCATTCTAGCAAATTTTCAGTACTCAGTAGCACTGTGTTTTATGGAACAGCTTGCCAAACAAATGCAGCAGTGAAAGCAACACTTACACGTTTTTTTTTTCGATCTACCAACAACGTAACTTGCTACAAAATAGTCCCCTCGAACTCTGAAACTTGCTCTTCAAGTTTATGCACAAACCTGCTTCGAAGGAACAACTTTACAATAATATGAATTGTTGGAGAAAAAGAAATGTTTGCTTCAGTTCATTGATACGTCGAATGGGAAGGTCAGTGGTTTCTTGGGGTCCACAGGCTTTGTAACCATGGTGATGAGCAGGTAGAAATTGCATCACAGCACATTATACAAGTTCGCACGAGTGAGTGCCTAGATGTAGTCCCGGCTCCATCTAAATTTACCAAGTGCGTAAGAGGCTTTGACTCTGTGAGAATTTCTCCAAACTCTTTTGAGATGAATTTTTAGAAGCTTGAGCCCAAGTTTGTTACCCTTTTTAACTACTTTATGTCCAATGCGTAAAAAAAGACTCCCAATCCTTTTTCATCTATGGTATTTTGTGGGAACTGGTTCAATTTTACGCCTGTTGCTTCCTGATTTAGTGACACTATTCAGGCCTATGTCATTCTCAGTCATGTATCGCATGGTATTCGCTCCGTCGCTTACTAACCTTCAGTTATCGGTCCTTTGAGTTACGTGGCCTGCTGAAATGCAGTTTTTTTCTTACTGTCATGTCATGTGCAGGCAACCCTTGTTTACTCTACAATAAACTCTCCGTTTGTTTTCATATATCTTAATATTATGCCTATCAGTTTTCATTTCATTGCATGACATGTGATTGATAGTTTATGATTACCTATAAAGCAGCGCACAACGACAGCTACAAAAGAAATGATAGGGACACCGCCACAAGCTCAGCTAACTTATTCCACAGAATAACTCGGTTATTATACAACAAGATGTCGTATCACGTGTTACAATGATGTTCAGGCTATAGAATATTTTCTAAAAAGCACACTTCGCAATTGTTTAAGGTAATCGATGCTTGGCTAATGCAGTGAAAGGCCTCGATAATTCCCTAGTCGCCTCATCTCTGTTACTGGAAAGAATTTCAGTCTCAGAGAACACCAGAGAGCAGGCACACTCCAAGTGATGCCGCCTTATATGTCGTCGTGCGCTGCTTCATAAGTAATCATGAACTATCACCAACTCGCCCAACTTTTGACATTACTGATTTCTAGCTTGCTGAGTGTCTTTCTTGTATGGCCTAATGTGCATCCACTGGCAGTAAACAGTCAATGGTACTCAATTTTTACTTTCGGGACAGAGATAAACTGTCTGTCACAAGTAGGGTACGTCTGGCCTAGGCCCACCAGCCTATTACTATTCTCTGGTGAACTTTTTCTCATCAGGGGACCCATCTCACCAATTTAGATAAGTATGCATACTCTTTTCGAGACATAAAAGTTGACAGCTAGTCACAATAGTATTCACTCCAGTGTTCAACATTATCTTTGTCTTCAGCACATTCATATTTATTTCTATCTTAATTTATACGATTTTATAATGCCTTATTTATGTCAGCTCTGTCACTCAAATTTCTTGGCGATGTTTTGAGACACTTTAACTGCTCTTTGCTCGTCCATTCAACTATGTGCAGATGGAAGTAAATGTTTGGTGTTAAATCTCTTTGTTTTTTGAACGGTTTGAATTTATTTGCTGGAAAGCCATTGTTAGATTTGAGCATCTTCATGCGCCATGTCTTGCATATGAGTGTTTTAGTTTGTGTGCGTCATTAGCTGAAGTTAGCTTTATTGGTGTTTTGGTGTTCTGAACTAAAGCAAAGCTTCTCTCACAGTGATCACATGTTTTTTTATTGTACTTGATGTACCATTGGCATTGTGATTGCAGAAGGATACATTTTATAAGGTGCACTTTTCTGAAACTTCTCTCAGCAGAATAATATATATATATATATATATATATATATATATATATATATATATATATATTCATTATAGATGAAACATTACTGTTCTGTTTGAAGTTTAAACTACGTATGGTATTATGAACAAATTTAGCGCCATGTTGAATTGACCACATGAAAGTATTTTCGTTATACATGGTGTATCGCCAGCTTTGTGAATGCCAAAGTGTGTGTTTGTACCCAATTTTCATTTTGAAACTGTAATAATTTATTTTATGATCAGCTTCCTCTCATGCTATGAATGCTGTTTTGGAAGAACTGCATGCAGTAAATGTTCTGCATAACGTCTTCTTTTTTCAGAAATCGATGTAGGAGCGCACTATGCTACACATTAATAATAGCGCATATCACAAGATTGCAAGTTTAGCTGCAGAATAGGTGCTTTTCACAAGTTTGAAACCTGTTTTAAAGTTTTCTTAGAATAAGAAATATGTTGTTTTGTAGAAGAGTCTGTGATTTCGTACTTACTTCAGAGCACCTTATTTCCAGCATATTACAAATTGGTAAAATCATCTCAAAAACAAACTGCAAGTTTAACAACACCAATAATTGTTTAATGTAGAATTTCTGCATTGAATGGCAACATATTGCCTTCGTTCAACAACTGATAGGCCTTCATGCTATTGACTTGTGCTCTTTATTGTGGCACAAGGTGCTTGTTTCATAATGTCTTATTTCAAGTCTGCTCTATAAGTCACTCACTTTTCTTTGCGTTGTTTTGTGACACTTGAACTGCTCTTTGTGAATGATTATTCCATTCAATATATATAATGCTTCCATTATGTGCCCACAAGCCTAAAATGCATGAATATTTCTAGTGAATGTGGCTTTGATTACTGAATAAAACGGTTATGTACCCAACGCACACACAGTTTATTGCAATAGAACACAGTACATTGGGCCAATAAATGTGTCACGTTGCCAACAGATAAGTTATAAATTGTCTGATTACTCTCACATTATCCATATGTACAGTTTTATTGCTACAGAACTGTTATATTGCTTTATTATAAAACTGTCAATTGAACATGCCTATTTGCATGTCAAATTGCTTATATACGGATAATACATCATTAGCAAAACATTACACAGCCCTGATTACTCAGATTAAATTAGTAAAACTTTCCAATTTCCCATTGATTTATACTATAGCATAGAAAGCACGCAAAAAGGTGCTCGCTTATATTCCTGTTAGTTCATATGTATACACAGCAAAATATCAATTATTGATGATTTGACTAATTATTGATATAAGGGAGTAAACGTCTCACACTTCTGCTTCTCTAAGTATGCAGTGTTCACTTACAGTTATATCGTGACAGCTGACAGATATATCTATAATGTTTTAAATGCGAAATACTTCTTAGCAAATTTCAGCGAGTTTGAGCGCATCTATCTATCTATCTATCTATCTATCTATGTGATTGATGATTGATTGATATGTGGGGGTTAACGTCCCAACCACCACCACATGGTTATTTATTTATTTATTTATTTATTATACCCTCAAGGCCATGGGCATTGAAGAGGGGAGTGGGAGTAACAAGATGTACATAACATAGAAAAAACAGAGCATGTGTTTAAATAGAAAAAAACATAGATTATCCTGATTATACAATATTAGCTAATGCTTGATGAAACAGGCGATTAACGCGTATGGAAACAACATCGGCGGGAAGATGGTTCCACACTCGGGATGTTTTTGGAATGAAAGACTCAGCAAAACATTTAGTGTTTGATGAAACAAGTCCAACTTTATGATTATGGCCAATTTGACATGATATGTACTGAGGTTGTTAAAGCAGTTCAGCATGAAGAGAAGCATGGTAATAAACCTTATGAAATAAAGTTAGGCGAAAAATGCGACGTCGTGATGCTAAAGATGGGAGGTCAATACTACTTTTCATTGCCGTTGCACTTGCTGTTCTATTGTAATTTGATGGAATGAAAGGGGCTGAATTATTCTGAACAAGTTCAAGTGCGGTGAGTAAGTTGTCGTGGCAAGGATCCCATACTGGTGTTGCGTACTCTAGTTTTGATCTGATCAGTGTTTTGTATAGAAGAAGTTTTAAAGAAGACGGGTCAGAAAAAAAGTTTCGACGTAAATAACCTAGCATGCGGTTCGCCTTGTTAATAATGTATTCGATGTGTTTCGTCCAAGTTAAATTGTTGGTAATATGAACACCTAAGTACTTGTAAAAGGAAACGATTTCAAGTGGTGTATTGTTCAGGTAATATATAGGCATACAACTAGTAGTTCTCGATACACGCATTACTTTACATTGAGTGACATTAAGTTCCATTAACCATTCTTTGCACCAGTTGCTTACACTAGTTAGATCTGATTGGAGAGAGTAGGAGTCGCTGTCAGCAGTTATTTCTATCTATCTATCTATCTATCTATCTATCTATCTATCTATCTATCTATCTATCTATCTATCTATCTATGTATGTATCTATCTATCTGTCTATCTATCTATCTATATTTCCCGAAAAATATGCAGTCGTCGGCAAACAAATGAACATTAGAGGATATAAAAGAAGGCAGATCGTTAATGTTAATAAGAAACAAAACAGGTCCAAAAACAGATCCTTGGGGGACACCAGAGGAAACCTGGCTGAGTGAAGAGTTATGATTATTAGCTGAAACAAATTGCGAGCGATTTTTAAGGAAACATACAATCCACTTCATTATGATGTCATCAAGTTGGAGTTTGCTTAGTTTGTGTAGTAGCAGCTTCTGGCATACCTGGTCAAAGGCTTTGGAAAAGTCTAAACAAACACAGTCAGCTTTTGATGATTGGTCTAAAATGCGATGTAGCTTGTGAGTAAAAGATAATAACTGTGTTTCGAATGAGAGCGATTTGCGAAAAACCATGCTGTGCAGTTGTAAAAAACGAATTTGATTCAAGGAAATTGACTAGATGCGAGAATATGATATGTTCCAGTAATTATGCGGT
>WOVY01000053.1:0-166879 GCA_013436015.1 Rhipicephalus annulatus | reverse complement strand
GCGTGAAGTGACGACAATTCTTGACGCCATGTTACTGCACGACTGCAATGGCATCGATTTGGACACTGCATCTTTTACCAACGAGCAGAAGAAGGGGGCAGCTTGCACGTGTCCGAATGACCCAGCAGCAAAACTATGACGTTCAACGTTATAATCTGCGAAACAACATGTAGTCTATCGGCCCGGCGACCAAGTCAGGGTATAGAATCCATCCGCCTGCTGGGGACTGTCTGAAAAATGGCTGAAGAAGTATTTTGGCCCCTACACAGTTTTACAACGCCTGAGCGACGTTAATTCAGTGGTCGTTCCTGACACCCCTCGACAACTCGCCAGCAAAACCAGAAATAGTGCACGTTGTGCGAATGAAGCCCTATTTTTTCGGACTGATTTACACCATACATCTACTACACCGTCTTTTGTAGAAGAGCATCGGGAACGCTGCTCTCTGGAGGGGGCAAATGCCACATTGAATATGCAGCAACAAGAGAATAACGAAGAACACGCACAGCGAGAGAAAAAGAGGAGGTTCTCTTCCGATCAGTTTTGACAGTGTTCCGGTACAATTAAATGAGTATCCTGTATTTAACTGCTGCTGTTTCTGCATTGTGACAATATGAATAATCTAACGTTGGGTACCCTTCTTTGTTGTGCTTTTCGCAGACGTCTCTGCCGAAGCATTGAAACTGCCTGCACTTACTGTGCTTTGTGCTTTCTTTATTTTCGTGATTTGTTGGCACCTGAATTACTCAAAGCTGTCAAAATACGAACTCAACTGAGTTTCCATTCGCAGGTGAACCACTCTCAAGGACTTACCTCCAAAGCTTGTTAAAATCAGCCTGCCGAAGACGCTGAATCACTCGCCACGACGATTCGCCGCTGCCTGCAGTGTACCCGAGAATAATGTTCGGCAAAGAATAAAATTTTACCGGTATCGTGTTTTCTCGCTCGTCACGCTTCCATTTTGTGCGATGGCTGCACACATATACGGCAAAATCAAACGTGATAACAGATGGTGGGCGCAAAAAAAACGGCTCAACTTCAGTATTACGCAGAGGCACGTGTACAGTCACAGTCTTTTTGATTGTGAACATGGCAGCGCGTGGCTTTCAGAGCTCCCAGCGCCCTTCAGCAGCGGCAGCGAGAAATATCGCTCATGCGCAGTGCGGCCAGGGAGCAAAATTCTGCCGTCGCACGTAGAGTTACTGTATATGCTACCTTTTAACATACACAGAAACTCTAGTCGCACGCATTGCGTCAGGTGAGGTAGCTCGTGTCGTCTGCTGCACGTGCACAGCAGTAGGAAAGCCGTGTGCCTCAATGTGGCAACAATGTATAGCTTCCAATTACGTTCCACTCGATATGCAAGTAAAGTTTAAAATGTGTTATTTTTTGCTGGCGCCTTTCGGGTTATTGTTGATATTAAATGCGAGGCATTTCTTAGCGAACTTTGGTAATTTTGAGCGTATCTATCCATCTATCTATCTATCTATCTATCTGTTTATCTATCTATCTATCTATCTCACCACTTATGTTTTTGGGGCTCTCGTGGTCACCTCATTTATTTGGCATGAACCAAAATTAGCATGAGAGGGTAAGATGGTTTGACGAATACAACGCGCTTGTCAAGACATAGATAATGTCATAATCCCGTCACGTACGTCGTCAAACACTTCCCGCGAGACAGTGGCACATACCCACGGGCGGGTATGTGCTGCTGGTATGCGGGTATGTGCCACAAGTGATTGACCCTTGGAATCTGCTCAGGAACGGCGAGAACACACATGGGCAATTTTAACGCGTGAGTGTTAAGAAATACCCGACGTCGGTAGCGTCGACCCAACGAGTCCCAACTGGAATCGAACCCAAGCATTCTGGGTGCTGATGAAGCATTTCATCACACAGCTATGCCAGGTCTCGGAACTACTTTTCAAATAGACACTAATCTTCGTGAAACGTTAAAAGTGGTTTCAGTGCTGCCTACCCAATTTTAAAAACATTAGATATGTACTATTTTGATACAGCCGTCACGTGGGGTAAACGTCACATATGTGGTTAGTTGCCATGCGCTAAACCTGATTTATGTAGCAGTGTCCAGGGCGAGCATCTTCTCAAGAATCAGCGCTTCATATCAGCTTCTCGTGTCGCTAGTACGTATGCTCCAGTTGGCATCGTTGCGCAAGTTCAAACAACTGGTTATATAAAGATCTGCAACTCTTCAACATATATCTGTGTGTGCGACATTTGTACAGCAAATTTAACGTAATTTCACGACGTGTCGCTCAACAAAAAAATACCCACACACGGTCACCTGTCTTCCGCATGCTTCGCATAACGTTATTTCCTAGGTATATGGGATATGCCGAATTTTTTAGTGGGTGCTTTCTCCGATGCACATTTCGCGTTCTAGCATGCCTGGCGTTGGTGCACATTGTAGAAGTATTGAACGAGCGCATGGCAAATCGCTAGATCGCGATGCTCTTTTGGTAAGTTTGAAAATTTGTGAAAACATGCTGGAATATACATGAAATCACCTATGTGCTAAACCATGTTTACGTGGTGACTGCGGACATACGCAAGGTTCGCCAAGTGTGGCAAAATTTTCGAGGGCATGGTAACTTTGGGTTAATATTTTTTATACCTTCCAGAATGGCAGCAGTGCTTTTGTGTTTCAAATGGTGACACGGCAGAATACAAGTGTAACATTGGGTGAAACCATTTCACATTACTGACAAAACTTGAATAAACGTACCAGTCTTTTGTCAAACGTACACCAACTAACAGTTCGGGCGTTTGCGTTCCTTCACTTATTCGTTGTACTCCAAATACGATGAAAAAAGAAAAAATGGCGAAAAGCAAGTGACACGGCAGGCATAAAAAACAAGGCATTTGAACTGAAAGCCCCCAAACTTCTGTTATGGAGGCGTAAATGTTGTAGGCCCGTGTGCTCAGATTTAGGTGCACGTTAAAGAACCCCAGGTGGTCGAATTTTCCGGAGCCCTCCACTACTGCGTCTCTCATAATCATATGGTGGTTTTGGGACGTTAAACCTCACATATCAATCAATCAATTTTTGTTGCGATCATAATAGAATCAACAGGAAGGCCGAAAATCAGCCAGCAGACGAAAAACGAGCGCTGCGATGACTTGATGCGCGCGAAGTGAAGCTACCCCGCTTGCGCATGCGCTCAGATACTGTGACGTATGTTCTAACCGCGCTAGTAGTACTGAAAGCCACGCGCTCCTGTATTCACTCTCAAAAAGATTGCGGGTGTACGAACATGGCCGCAGTCATAGCGGCCAGAATTAGTGCCTTCCCGGCATGCTGTGCGGATAGCCGAAGCGTAGGCTGTGCAAGCACAGGGTTGCTCGGAGGTGAATACCACGTGTATTCAAACGCGGCCGGACTAAACTCCACCTGCGCGCGTTTCTTTCCTTTCATAAGAAGCGAGCACGCAGGCGCTGTCTAGCCTGGCCGTGATTCAAGTTTCAAGTCCAGCTGCGCAGCCTGCCATGGCTTCACCAGCACCTACTCTGGCTTCACTGTACCCCAACCGATAGTGTTAATATAGAGAGTCAGTATATTAACTCTATGCCCCATTTAAGGGAACTATGTACCCGGGAACATGACTGAGATTTTCACGCACAACGAAACGCCTTCTCTGTTACCTCCGTTAAGGATCGCTGCGTTGTCGGAATCAGCGATGCTGCCGAGTAGTTTTTTGTACAGCAGCTATCAAGACAACCATCGCGGCAGTGTTTTGGTAAACAACACCATCGATACACGCCACGTTGTCCGTTTGACTAACTCAGCCTGCACTTGCATCTTCGTTTTGGCAGTAGCCGCCGCACTTCAGTGTCGCGGCTGCACTTGCTGAACCGGTGCTGTGCGCCCACAGCACCGCTGAAACACTTTTCAGATCTAGTGCAGGCAGTGCAAGCCAAACCCAAGATACCCATTGTAGCAGTGTCGAGGATTACCATCGTCGCAAGCACTAGCATGAATATCAGACTACCGCTTCTGGTGTTGCTGATACCCATGCTGCTGTTGGTATCACTATGCAACTGTAAACAATTTAAGTAAAACAACTGCAGCTGCGCAACATGTATCTGCGCGTATCTCTAGCGTCATTTCGCAACGTTTCTCTCATTGCATCTTATCTCCGCATGCTTCTCATAAGATAAACGTACGTCCGCGTGGACCTGGGAAGATAGGTGTGCCCCGGGGGTGGGAGGGTAAGGGAAGGGGTTAAATCAGCCCCAGACATTGACGTAATAGGGATCGAAGAGAATGCTTCTTGCAGTCAGCACAGCAAGCATGGAGGCAATCCGGGTCGCTGTTCTGCGACAGAAAACATGCAAGCTTATATGACCATATTCAACCTTATTTTCTGCAGTAACGTATTAAAAAATGTTCAGTTGTATATAGTTTTGAAGTACCTTTAGTTACAATCGTGTTACGTGAACATTTTGCTCAAGAACTGTAGATGGTGTCGAACTGCAATTTCAAATTTCGAGCACTCTGCACACATTTCGAATGCGGCGTTATCTGGTGGCCTGATTGCCATTGATTGCCAATACTTGATAAGTTTCTCTTCATTTCTTTTTGTTTGTGAACACAATTATCATTTTTTTGTCCTAATCAATAATTAGGGCTGCGAGTATTGCAGGTGTGAGACACGGGCAACGTTGTAGTGACGTTGACCACGTGAACGGGGTAGGCGGCTGTTTTGAAGAAGTTCGGGGTGCCGTGTTAGTTGTTAAACAGCTAGAGCCGAACACGAAGGGAACCTAGTGAGAGTCTACTAGCGAAATTGAACGCATGTGTGTGTGGTGTAGGCGGCAGCTTCTAACAGTTGTTGAGGTAGGAGAGTTAGCGGAGGCGGCTGGATAGCGGGATTAGGGTTGAGCTTAGGGCTGTCGTGCGCTCGGTCCAATGGTCGGGCGGGCGATGGCTAAGAAGGCTATAGGAAAACCACGGGCGAGAGTGAGCTGGTGCAGTGCGAAGAATGCAAGCGCTGGTGCTACTTAGATGAGACAGAATTCTCGTGTTTGGCCGACGCGCAGAAGGCGAGCTTCGTGTGCAGGCTGTGCGAGACACTGAAGGCGGCCGTGCAGCGCATGGAGGCTAGCATCGAGGGGCTTCAGGGGGAGCTTAGGGCTGAACGAGAGCAGAGGATAGAACTCCAAAAACAGCTCGGACCGTCACGCGAGCGGGAGGAGGCTACCGTCAGCCTATTAGAGCAAATGAAGGACGACCTTCAAAAAGAACGGGAAGGGCGGACTGAGCTCAAGCAGTGGGTAAAGGAGGTAATGGATCTTTGCTCCGGCCCCGAGCGGTGTGAGACGGAAAGTGTGGGTAGCAGAGAAGGCGACAGGCGGGAAGGGGCAGGTGAGAAAGGACGTCAAGGGACGCCCTTTCCACCTGCCCCTTCCCTGCATGTTCTTTCCAAGCTGCATGTTCTCAAGGCCTCCGTGCTGTGGCCGCAGTGTCTGGCCACAGCACGGAGGCCTTGAGAACATGCAGCTTGGTGGCGTGGCAGTCTTCGAGCAGGGCAGGAACACAGGACAAACGGCAGAGAGAGAAACAGGTGAAGCAAACAGGGGTGCCATCACAAACAGGAAGCCAGCGATTGGAGTGTAGAAACGTCCTGGTGGTGGGGGACTAACGCGGCCAGGGTTAGGGACGGCGTCTTCAAGACAGTGAAGGTAGATCGGAGAGCGAGGGTGGAGGCCCAGAAAGGGAAGGGCATGGTGGATGCACTGCCAAAGCTCAGGAGGTTCTAGAGGACAGCATGGGGGACGAAAATCTCGTCATTATTCATGCTGGGCTCAATGATGTGTTGAAGGGCAAGGATCAGAACCTTCAAAGACAGTTAAAGGATGGGATGCGTAAGCTCCGAGAAGCCTCTGGGAGTGTGCATGTGACCATATGCACAGTCCTAGAGGTCTGGGGGCAGTCTCGTGAGACTGAAAGGTGGGTAGTGGAGGCCAACGTAGTGATCAAGGGTATGAGGCGGCAACTCGGATACAGCGTAATGGAGGTGAACCAAGACGTGTACGAGCCCGGCGCTCACCCCTTTGCACAGGATGGCATTCACTACAGCGGTGAGACGGGCAGGAGGGTCGTTAATAGGATGGGCTGTCAAGCCACAGCTTTTTTAGGGGGGCCCAGAGCTTTGAGGCCAACAGTGTAGCCAAAGACGGTTCTAAAGGGGCACAAATATTTGAGCCACACGAAGTCCGTGGGAGAAGAAATCCACGTAAGCAAAAGGACCGAGCTAAGTCAGACATAGGCTATATTAACATCCAGGGTGGCAGGAATAAGTTAAAGTGGGAAGAGATAAAAGAGCAGTTGAGGCAGGAGGAACTGATGATATATGGGGTTGTGGAGACACATCTTCGGGACATGGAGCAACCACCTTGCAATCCGGACTACGTATGGGAATATTGTAATAAAACAGAAAGCAGCAAAAAGAGGGTGAAATTGGGACATTGATTCATAAAAGTACAGACTGGCAAAGGGTCAAGCAGGAGTGCAAGGAACATTTATGGCTAAAGGGGAATGTGGCGGGGCAAATGACACTCCTTGGTTTGGTCTACTTGTGGACGGGAACAAAGGCCAAAGAGGACAACCAAGCAACGGTAGAGTGTATATCAAATGACGTTGAGGAATTAGGAGTAGAGTGCGAGATAATTATACTAGGAGATATGAATGTGCACATAGAAGATATATATGGGTATACTGACTCAACATGCAAAATGATCATAGATATGTGTGAAAGGAATGATTTGATCTTTTTCAACAGTACTGAGAAGTGTCAAGGGCAAATAACATTGCAGGTAGGAAGGCTGCAGTCAAAGATATTTTACGCACTGACGTCACATAGGATGTACAATAAGGTCAGGGGAATGCACATAGATGAAGGTGGCTCAAGACGTCTTGGTAGTGATCACAAACGTATCAAGCTAAGTTTTGGAACAGCAGTGAAAGTGGGAAGGAGACAAGATGAGCAACGACAGGAAAATTTTCATTCAGAAAGACAAATAGCAATTGCTACTAAACAAATTGAGAAAGCAATCACTGAAGATACCAAAAGTGTGGACATACACAAATCTAATTAGGCTGTTGGAGCTAGAGCTTGCTAAGGCACGTGACAAGTCACCCCAGAAAAGACACAAGCCCAAGAGATGGTGGGATGAGGAAGTTAAGAGAGCCAAGCAAAATGTTAGGAAGCCTCTAGGAAACACAGAAATGCTAAGCGGCGGGGTGAACTGACAGATGACGTTAAAAGAAAATGGAACATCTTTCTAAGCTCTCGAAGAGAAGCATCCCTCCTGATCAATGAAAATATTAGAAAAACGGGTGCTCAGTGGCTGGCAGAAGTACATAAAAAGGACAGAAAGGCAGCTGCAAAAATTTTGAACCATCTACAGTCTCTAATAAATAAACAAGCCTGGAGCAGAAGTTTATAACTACAGCTCAAGGTGCTAGGTTAGAAGGGGACAAAGCTATTGAATATATAAGAACAAGGGTGACAGAAAATTTTCAACAAAGAAGTGCCTTATGCACCACAATAGACAAGAATGGATAAAGTGTAGCAATGGCTCCATTTTCACAACGAGAGTGGGAAAGGGCAGAGAAGAAAGCTCTAAGTAGTACACCAACAGGAGCAGATGGCATTCCAATTATGCTGAATAAGACATTGGTTCCGAAGTCTAAACAGGCTTTGAGAGATGCAGTGAGCAGAACAATAATCGATGGTGAAGTCCCCGATGGATGGAAACTTAGCAGGATGAACATGATCTATAAAAAAGGGACAAAGCTGACATAAAGTACCGTCCTATAACATTAACATCAGTGGTATACAGGATGGCGATGCAGATTATAAAGGAAAGACTGCAGGCATTGATAGAGGATGAGGGGGTGCTGGGGGAACTGCAGAATGGGTTTCGGAAACACAGGGGGTCGGAAGACAATCTCTTCTCACTAACGCAGTGCATCTAAATAGCAGAAAAGGAACTCTGGCCCCTGTGGCTAGCATTTTTGGATATCAAGGGAGCATACGATAGTGTAGTTCAAGAGGACTTGTGGGGAATACTGGAAACACTAGGTGTAGAAGACGGAGTCACTAATCTTTTAAAGGAAATCTATAAAAGTAACAAGGTAGTTATAAAGAGGGAAAAACAGGTATCAAAGCCCACAGAGGTGAAACGGGGCTTAGGCAAGGATGTCCTCTGTCACCCTTGTTATTCATGATGTACTTACAAGAATTAGAGGCCAAATTAAAGGGAAGTGAATTTGGCTTCAACCTCTCTTTCGTCAAACAAGGAAAACTCATTGATCAGGCAATACCAGCATTAATGTACGCAGATGATATAGTGCTAATGGCCGACAACAAGGAAGATTTGCAGAGATTGATGGACATCTGCGGTAATGAGGGAGATAGGTTAGATTTCAGATTCAGTAAGGAAAAGTAAACTGTCATGATTTTTAATAATAATGAAGGTAGTGAGCTTAGAATAAAGGAGGTCACGCTAGAGATAACAGATAAATACTACTATCTGGGCGAATGGATAAGCCATGGGACCGAGTACCTAAGGGAACACGAAATATTCGTGACGACTAAAGGTAAGAGGAATGCAGCAGTCATGAATAATAGGGAACTGTGGAATTAGGTATGATGTTGTGAGAAGAATATAGAAAGGGGTCACGGTTCCTGGTTTGACGTTCGGCAATGCGGTCTTGTGTATGAGATCAGAAGTTCAAGCAAGAGTAGAAATTAAGCAACGTGGAATAGGCAGGCTTGCTTTAGGAGCTCACGGGAATACACCAAATTAGGGAGTACAAGGTGATATGGGATGGACGTCATTTGAGGGCAGGGAAGCTAGCAGCAAGATAAAATTTGAGAAGCCATTGAGAGAAATGGGGGAGGAGCGTTGGGGTAGGAAGGTTTTCAGCTACTTGTACATAAAGAATGTCGATAGAAAATGAAGGAAGCGAACCAGGACATTGACTGGTAAATGCAGATGGCTAAACCAATGAGAACTATTGCTTAAGAAGAAAGTGAAGGAAACGGAGACTGACATGTGGAGAATCGGCATGATTAAGAAGTCGCACTAGAGATACATCGAACTTTTATGCAGAAAATTGCCAAGGAAAGGATCTATGATACTACCCGGGGCAGTTCTGTACTGTTTGAGGCCAGGACGGGAGTACTGCGAACCAAGACATATCGGGCCAAATACGAAGGGGTAGACACGGTATGCAGTGCATGTGGAGAGGAGGAGGAAACTGCCGACCACTTGATAATGTTCTGTAAAGGGCTTCACCCTATAGTTCAGGATGACGGCACAGAGTTTTTCAAAGCACTGGGGTTTAGGGCGAGGGAGGGCAAAATGGACTTTAAGCAGGTAGAAATAACTAGAAGGAGGTTATCTGATTGGTGGCTAAAGTTTACGGACAGGGGGGGGGGGGGGCATAACAGACTTTAAGCACGTAGACTTAACTAGGAGGTTATCTGATTGGTGACTAAAATCAAGGCACGAGTGAAAATTAAACCCTTCACTGCAAAGTATGAATCCTACACCTCAATATTTAAAGGGAAAAAAAGATAAATTTAATGGTTGGTTCACTAAGTATTACGGCTAGGTGGCGATAGCCACCGCCCGATACATCCATCCATTCATCCATCCATCCATCCATCCATCCATCCATCCATCCATCCATCCATCCATCCATCCATCCATCCATCCATCGATCCATCTATCCATCCATCCATCCATCCATCTATCCATCCATCCGAGTAGGCAAAATGTACGGAGGGTTCATGGTTTACCAGGTTTACCTCCGGAGCTTCGTCTACTCATCATCATTCACTTCGTGGATATGGTGGCACTTTTTTTTATTAGTGTAGCGAAGGCGCTGTTGGAGTAGCAGTTCTTAGCCTCTTTCAAACTTACTTTTAGTTCATTAAGTTGAGAAGCATTACCATTAGTTGGAATGACCATATCCTTACGTAAGCGCTTTACGAAACAAGTACGATTGATTTTATCTTTTTGGCACCTTGGGTATCTGGCATCTAATATATTATATTTTTGAGGCACATACTTAGGCGTTCCCGGACAATGTTACAAAACTTACAAACAAAGAATGATGGCAGAATTTGCTACAACATTCAAATTCTTCAAAAGATGAGGCGTAATTGTCGAGCATGGAAGAGTCATAAGGTTTCAGAAAGTCAACAGTTTTTTTTTTGAGGTGTTTGCGGGGGACACGCTAAGTTTAAACCTCTTTATTGTCAGATATCCCTTCGACAACAGAACTTACGAAGTTGCACATGAAAACACCATTGCATTGGGCAAATCAGGCTGGTGAAGTGCACGTGCACGAGTCTTAAATTTCGACGTGGTCGGCTCACCCACAGCTTTGATCAATCGAATTAACTGTATCAGGAGCGTTTAATTATTCACTAGACCAAAGTTACAAGCCACCTGTGCTTTGACGCAAGTGTACTGAGCCAGGTCAATTTAGCGAGAAAAACAAAAACGTGTGCCTCTCCTTTAAGCTCGCAGTGTACCGAGCACGTATTAATATAAATAATCTAACGTTGGGTACCCTGACCTGCTTTATTGTGCTTTTGGCAGACGTGTCTGCCAAAGCATTGAAACTGGCTGCACTTACTGTGCTTTGTGCTTTCTATATTTTTGTGATTCGTTGGCATCGAAATTACTCAAAGCTGTCAGAATCCGAACTCAACTGAGTTTTCATTCGCAGGTGAATCACTCTCAAGGACTCACCCCCAAGGCTTGTTAAAATCAGCCTGCCGTAGACGGCTGAATCACTCGCCACGACGATTGCAGTGTACCCGCGAATACAACCTGCAGTGTACCCGCGAATAACGTTCGGCAAAGAAAAAAATTTCACTGGTTTCGCGTTTTCTTGCTCGTCACCCTTTCATTTTGTGTGATGGCTGCACACATATACGGCTAAATCAAACGTGACAACAGATAATGGGCGCAAAAAAAAAAACGGCTCAACTTCAGTATCACGCATAGGTACACATGTGTAAAGTCCCAATCTTTTTGAGTTAACAAGGCAGAGCGTAGCTTTCGTAGAGTTACTCTATATGCTACCTTTAGGTAGCAGAGTCGCGCCAGTGTTTTCCGGGAGCCACTCACCCGGTTCTTCACGATTTCAGCAACGCTATTGGTCACGCGCCATCACGTGGTTATAGGTGGTTCAAATGCACTGCGGAGAAGCCAACTCTATGCAGACGGCGCCGACAACGCCGGTGCTCCGCAGATTTCGGGCAGCCCAAGCGCTGTTATCATCGGGTGGTGGTGTTATTCTCGCGCATTCTCGCGTTTTCGCCACGAAGTGGCTATTAAAAGAGAAAAGAAGAGAAAATCGAGCCCCGTTATTGTCTGCTTCAATGAGCGACACCGCCACAGTAGCTCACGAGGGATGGGGGTGAGGAGGGATAAAAGGATAGGAGTAAAGATGTGGGAAAGCCGAAGAAGGAGAAGAGAAGAAGAGACGTGTGCTGATAAGCCACAGCGAGCGAGGACAAACCGAGGGGATAGAAGAGATAGGAAAGATGGAGCACGGTCACTGGAGTCCGAGGACGGGGCGCACCTGCGAGAGCTCCTTTCGGCGTCGGTGGATGGCGTAGAACAAGTCCAGTAAGTCAGAGCTGCACTGTCGTCGGAGGTGGAAGGTCGTCGGCGGCAGGAGATGACGTAGGGCGAGCCCAGTCGGCCAGAGCCACGCTGACGCGGGAGATCGCAAGCGCGCGGAGCGCGCGAGCGCACGACCGGTCGGCCCGAAATCCAGCACGCTTCTCAACGATTCGGTACAGTAGTGATGTTGCCTGTTGGTCGCTAAAGCTGTGGTAGGAAGGGCTTTCCATGTTGAATTGTACTACGTAAAGCCAATAGGTTGACGCATCGAGAGGTGCTTCGCAATCACAGGGTGTTGTGCGCCGAACTGTCACAACCGCAGCGGAAATGGCAAGGCGCTTTTCGCGGTGCCACGAGCAAAATGTGCTGCGCAAGTACGCCGCCGACTCCCGTGGCTTCTGCGGATGGGCCGTGAGAAGCTGCCTCCGAAAAGAGCTAGGCTCTGCGAGGTAAGTTGCATTCGGTCTTTGTGAAAGTCGTTGCTATATTCATTAACAGCGCACATGAGCATTCACTCTGCGTGCGTGTCTAGGTAGATGCGTTGTATTGTGACCATTTACGGGCTGCGTTCAATTTTCCTTATGTACTATCGCAAGTTTATTAAAGTTGTTGAAGGGCCATGGTAAGAGTCAGCAGAGT
Source organism: Rhipicephalus annulatus (assembly GCA_013436015.1). NCBI lineage: Eukaryota > Metazoa > Arthropoda > Arachnida > Ixodida > Ixodidae > Rhipicephalus > Rhipicephalus annulatus. Next base: position 154,561 of record WOVY01000053.1, on the reverse strand, counting down.
CATACGATCGTGTATCCGTTGTGTCGAACTCGCCCGCCTTCGTAATGAGCATGGTTGTCGTTTCTGTGCTTATGAGCTTTGGTGTATTTCAGTTGCGTCGTCTTTTTTGTTTTGGTTTTAGTGGACGCTACTATGTTTCTAATCAGAAATTGCAATGAAATGCATGTAGTTGCTTGCCTCGGGACTAGTTTACGATATCGGCGCAGCATCGACGAAAATTGGTGGCTATTTAAAATCGCCTAATGAGCTGCTATCTTAGCATGTGTATAACAGTTATTAGAAACGAACTGCAGTGTCACATATACCTCAGCCTTGGCATATGACTGAGCTTCGATATTATGAATCTGCTTTTCGCGTGTCCATATCAAAACGGTTTTGTTACCTTGATAAGAAGTACTTTGAACAGCAGCGATAACACTGACAAGCTAGCTATCAAGTTGTGAAAAACTGCTAAATTACAGTGGCATGCATGGGCTCATTGTGCTGCATTTTTGTTACTCCATTAGCCCAACAGTGCTTATGTATTTCATGCTTTGTCTCTTGCACTAATTGTTAATTACTACTCTATCTGGAGGACCACTTCACTCTTGACCAGTTTGAAGAAGATAGTCTAGCAGGAAGGAAGAGACTGAAGCCAGCTGCAGTTCCCAGCATTTTCTGTGGTGAGGGTAAATTGAAACAACTCTCAGTGCATTTTGCTAACATTCTAATTTTTGATAGCTCACCAGTGTGCCATAGTATCTGACAATGGCAGATCATCGTTGGCTCCTGACAAGAGTGAAGAAGCAGAGTTATCACTATCAAAGCTAGGTAAGTATCTAATGAAGTTCACAATTTTTCAAGATTACTGTTATGAATGAATACCTGCCTTGGACCTTCGTATTGTCTTTACGTGTCTCCGTCGTGAAGGCAGGCATGCAGATGCAGCAGAAAAGAACTGCACCTACATTATCTACTGGTGCTAAAGGCTTGTATTGACCTTCAAATGGCATGACAGATGTCTGCAATGTTTAGCATATTTTATGCAATCTTATGTTGCAGGTGAGATGCCAGAAGTATCAGCTACACCTGATGTCCCTGCTGCGATGATCCTGGAACATTCATTGGTTCCACTGTCGACAGGCGAGTAAATTCTGAAAAAATTATAAAGCCACTTTGAAAAATGGCTTTATAAATAATTTTCAGTTTCATTCTTGCGTAAACATATTCGCTTCTATTTTTATTTATACTGTAACGGCCACAGCATCAGCATTGCATTCAGACTACCGGGACGCTTGTATGAAGAATGTGCTGCTTGTGCACGCTAGCATTCGGTAGCAGTCAATAAAATACTTCTGAACCCAGCGGTCTGTTGGGTTCACCCTCCGTCTGTTAAAACCGAGACTTTGCCAGGTCGCTCATAGCCACAATACATATGCTCAGTATATCTATTTTGCCACTCTCAAAGCGCCACTTTTCTAGTATGACAGCCTTTGCTGGGTCAATCTTGACACAGATATTCTTGATAATTTCATTCTGTATTCAGCTTTGCAAGAGTGACCGGAGCACAGCAGTTCGTTGATTCTTCTCGGCACTCACTGCCTGCCTCACAAGGTCTGCTCATTACTGCAGCTTTTCATTGGACAAATTTAAGCTAGTTTTAGTTAGGCAGAACTATTCTTCTATTCATTTACTCTCATAAATGTTCTAGAACATTCAAACTAGCAATATCATTGTCACAGAGGAATGATATCAGAGCCTAGAGCTTTGCCTTCTGCATGAGTCAGTTACCTCCTTTACTCTAAGCATGCTTATATTGACAAAAGTTTATACAAAGTAAGCTTATTAATGCTGTAATTTAACTTTATATCTCTTCAAATAATGTGCTCGGATGTGTAGACAGTATGTTCTTTTGGCTTGCTGCTAGCTTGGCTTTTTTAAACTCAGCACGGGGAAGTACGCCTGCATATATGCAGGATAATAAATATATATCCAGGCATGGAACTTCATATGAATTATGATTTTTTTGCTCTTATTCAGCAGTAACTATGAGCTGGCTAACTCATGCAAGAGCTGACGTGCTCAGTCTCAAATCAAGTTGTGAGTATGAGTCAAAGTGTGGGTGTGTAATATTTTGGTGAACTTGAGCCTGCTTGAAAAAAAAATTTAATTAGTGAAAGTGAGATCTAACTGAATAACATATTTACTGTGTGGTGCTATCTTGTGGTGCTACCCACTCAACTCCAGAAATACTGTCAGGCTTACATAGACCCATGTGTATACTCTTCTCTTTCCACATAATTCAAAACATGCAGAACAGGAAAATTTTGTCCAGTGGTAGAACTGTTAGGACTAATTCTGCATTATATGCATTCTTTCAGCAAATTTGATACCTGTCAAGTCCGACAGAGTGCTTGATCTGGAGCAGAGGCTTGACCTGGAGCAGAAGCGGCAGCGTAAAGCAGAAAGGAAGAGAGACAGGCTTCGCGAGTCACTTCGCCGTGTGTTTTCTAGTGACCTAATCAATTTACTAGAAAAAGGAACCATGCGAGGAAAGTCTTGGTCGCCAGCATCGCTTCAAAAGGCGCTCAATGTAAAAGTTGCCTGTGGCAGCAAAGGATATGAGTTTATTAGAGAAAACATTGCCCTTTTACCAGCGACAAGAACCCTGCAGAGACACATTGAGCACATAAAGTTCAAACCTGGTAAATACCACTACACAATCATTTCTGAAGTATTTAAGACGTCCCCTGAGAAGCTTGAACCACTAAACTTCGAGCAGGTTAATTTTGTAGAGTTCGTAAAAAATGAAATAAAATAAAGCTATCCAACCGTTTATATGCAGGTATCCTGCATGAAGTTTTTGCAGCCCTGAAACAGAAGGTGGCTACAATGGCCCCGGACGAGAGATATGCATGTCTTTTAATGGACGAAATGCAGAATTTCTCTGGGCTTGATTACGACGTGTCCACAGAGAACATTATAGGTAGGATAACTGGGTTTATCAATTGACTGACTATGCTTTAGGTGGTTATGTTCATGCATTTGAGTGGTCTTCAACTTCATTGATTGTAATTTTTTTTTGTTCTTTCAGGTCAGCTAACCGCGCGCCCTTCAAATCCATCCATAAACGACCAACTTGCAAACTATGCACTTGCTTTTATGCTGGCGGGGTTGACAAGCAGGTGGAAACAAGCTGTTGCTTATCAGCTGACATGTAAGTTGTGAAGCTTTTTTTTCATGCCTGTGCCACTTTAGCACATTTAAAATTCCTGGCCCCACATATATTCTTTACCGCACCCATTGTGCTCTGAGGCTGGTTGCTGTTTTTCCCAGAGATTATATGTCTAGTACCTTCACATAATCTGAAATGCAATTTAGAATGTTGCCCTAGCACCTTTTTTCTGGAAAGTTGTGCATATAGGCCACACTTCTGCTAAAATAATTTTTACACAGTTATCTGATGTGCGTTTTCTAATTTTCTCTTTGGTAGCTTCATCTTTTGATGCAGGCAAAGTAAAGAACTGCCTCTTCAATGTAATTAAGCATTCTGAAGCTGTTGGCATAAGAGTCAGCACTGTTGTGACTGGCATGGGACCTGGCAACATGGCCATCTGACGGCTGTGTGGTATACAAGCTTCAAAGTATGGGAAACCAAAAATCTCATACCCTTACCCTTGCGGGAAAAGAAGGCAGCTGTACTTCCTTGTTGATGCCCCTCATCTCTAGAAAAATCTCAGAGGTCACCTTATTCGAGGCCAGGAGATAATTTTACATGACACCACAGTTAAAAAGAGAACCTTCTAAGCAACAAGGTAAGCTTAGTGTATTGCCTTCTAGTTTCATAGTATTAACTTAGTTTGTGAACACAAGCTACTCACTGGATTACAGATGCCATCAATAGTTTTTTATTTGTTTGGGAACGGGCGATACCACGTTGAAAGGGGTTTTTTCATTTGCAAGTTACTCCGCATACCGTAATGTAGCCACTACGGGCAAGTGGCAACAGCTATTGTCATTGTGCTGTAAACGGCATCTTTTTAGTAGTTTAGTAGCGTTGACAGTTGGTATGGGTTCATGGTTAAGAACGGCGCAAGAATACAAGACACAAAAGGAAGAAAACACAAGTACGAGCGCCTTATCTGTTTTTTTTTGTGACCACGCGCTTTGATATATGTGTGAGTCTACTAACAAAAATTAGTTGAGAGTCCGGTGCCCGTCCTTGTGCTTTCGTCATTTTTGTGTCACATGTTCTTGCGCCATTCTCAACCATAATCAAGTTTGCCTAATATTTGGTGAAAGAATTAAATGCCGTTGGATCGAGCTGTGCGACATTCTTCAGTATGCCTATCAGAAACCTAAGCCTGAATTCTAACAAGAGTGCCTCTGGCACTGGTGCTCAATCGCGTCCATGCTAGCAACCATATCCATGCTTTTGTTGCACGTATTCTTTGCGAAGCCAACATGAGCATGTTGAATGCGAAGCCGTGAAGACAGTTCACACAGAAACTGAGCCCTGTGGTCAGTCACAAATAAGGAACACTATCACGCGTTCTAGATGCCAATGAAATAATCAGTTTAGTCGTCATTTGACAATAAACATCAGTGAAGTTGCCGTGACTTGTAAATATCGTCAACCATTTGCCTCCCATTTGTTGAAAACTACGCTTGCGAGTGGGCTCAGTGCGAGTTTCTTGTAATTCAAGCATTTATGAAAATAAAGATATAGGCTACAATGCATTGTAAACTAGCAGCTGCAAAACAGTGCCAACAGTTATGTCAGAAGCATGCACCATAATGGAAATCGGCACGACTGGTTTTCTGTGCGCCACCAACATTAATTACACAATACATTAGAAATCCAATGAGGATTGCATCCAAGGGAGGACACAAGATTTTGTGGGAAAATTCGTAAGCAGGGGCTGTATTGCAGCTGATGTTTCCACAAGTAGGCATGTCTGCTTGTTGAAACAAGTTGTCAGCCAGTCCAATTTTCAAAATGCTGGCTCCTGCATAAACCCCATTTACGAATTTTTTGTCCCTAAATAGTACAGGCCATTTTAGATTCAGTTAGGTGGTTATTAGACAGAAAGCCACTAATTAAATTGTTCAGTTAAAAACATAATTAGCAGTCAGGGGTCGTTTAGCTAGTAACGCACATGCTATGCTGTGACAACTTGATGACCATTTAAGTCTAAGTGCATATTATGTCCTACATTTCTCAGATCTCCCTAGAGCACATAAATTAGGCCTGTGAACTTGACGCCAAGCATCAGCTGAAGCTTCTGTCACACTTGAAGCTGCGGGACTTGGACCCTTTGCACTTCGAAAAAATGAACGTTGCTACAGCACATGCTCTTTTTCACCATGCTACAGCTGCTGGCCTTTGGTACCTTGTTCACAAAAATCATCTCCCAGAAGCTCTCACTACAGCATTTTTCCTTGAACAAGTTTTCCGATGGTTCGCTATTATGACGTCATGAACCACGAAGACTGCACTGAGTGAGCTCTATCCTCAAAAAGGAGATGAAGCGAAGTGCTTCTTCATCACTTTTATAGGTATAGTGACAGACATGGTGATTGTCAACAGAACAGGTACAAATTCCTGAAAGCCTTTTCAAACAGGTGTGTGTCTCTCCACACTTTGTGTTGTGGAATTGCACCAGCTGTATATTGCTGAAAGGCAATTTAGGTTTTTGATGTTGAGCAGGCAGAGCCAAGATGCCTTAGAAAATTTATTTAGCACAATTCGTTTGAAAACACCAATTCCACATGCAAGAGAATTGAAAGCAACTTACAGGGTAATCGTGCTGGCACGATTCTCCCAACCAAGCCGACATGGCTCCAATGCACTCGATGACGCGCAAGATCTTTTAGCTTTTCTGAAAGACAAAGGTGGATACGAGAAGCAATTAGACGAACAGGTGGATACTAGATTTGAAAGCATTTCAGAGCTGTGTGAGGAGGAAGAAGACAGCTTTCTTTATTTTTCTGGATACATCGCATATGCTATTATTCACAAGTACAAACTTTGCTGTATATGCAAGGAGAGCATGGTTGACAGCAACAAGGCCATTCCTGAGCTTGTGGCCTTGAAATGCTACATAATGGAAGGACGAAATCCACTGAAAGTTCCGTCTGACTTGCTTGTAAAATTGCTGCATGAGTGTGAGGAACTTTTTCGAGTGAATGAATCTCCGCTACTCGATTCAAGCTGCTCATTGGAGAGCTTAAGAAAGGCTGCTGAGGAAAAGTTTGAAACTTTTAAAAAATTTCCATCATGCCACAAGTGCAAATGGCGTACACACATATTGTCCGTGAACGACATCTCTATTACTCGAAGTTGTAACACATCAGCAAATACTCGCGACACGCGAAACAGGATACATAAGCGAAGTAACGGTTACAATACTAGGGTACCTCAATACAGAGTAAATACATGACGACACAAATGATAAAGTGATAAATAGTAAATCGCACAATGTCTCAATATGCCACATTCCTTCCCGCAAAGCTCGTTTAAGTAAAGGAGGTGAAGTTCGTCTCACAGAATGTCCATGTAGTCGGGGCCTCGGAGTTGGCCGCTCGAGTCGGGGCCGAAGGTTGGTTCTTGGCGTCGAGGTCTGATCTTGTCTTGTCTTGTCTTCTAGGAGATCTTGGCTCATACCCACATGGGGGATTGGCCACACTGTACCTCATAATAGATCATTTTTTACGCTTGCTAAAAAAATAGAGAAATTAGATAGAAACAATAATAATGTTCCTTTGAAAAAACATGAAAAATTGCCGAAGAATGCGATAAACCAGAAAATATAAAACAAATTAACAAGAATGAGCAAGGAAGAGAAAGAATTAAATATATCTGGCAGTACCACTAGCTGTGTATCTTTCCGGTTGCCTGAATGAATTTAATTCATTCATTCAGGTCTGATCTGCCCGATTCGTCAGCGTCTTCATCGTCTTCATCATCGTCGCCTACGTCGTGCCTCTCAGTGATTTCCATCTTAGCCCTCTTTCGTAACGCTCCATTCACTCGTCTCCTATCCCTAACTTTCATTCCTCATCGTACCGTACTTGCCCCAGCCATCATCTCATCACCTCTCATCGCTATCTCTTCGCACCGATATGTTCCTTTTCCATTCCGTCTCTCTACCATCTCGAGCTCATCGCATTGTATCTTCTTGACCCTAGCCGATTCCCGAGCGCTCAGCGTCTACCCGTATGCAGACCTCTTCCCCGATTCCGAGTCCCGGACCGTCGTTGGATGGTCCGAACTTCCACCTACTCAACTCAGTCGCGGACTGGGGCATGTGCGAAGCTATCCTGTAAGACCACCGCTGTGTATGCTCGGGTTTGGTGCGGTGCACATCGAGTGTGCTGCAGTTCCCCTTTGGCCCCACAAAAACCACCCCGTTGCGATCTAGGCATTCCTCAATCTCACTTACTCTCTCTAACGTTCGGTCTACCGCCGTGTCGACCAAGACTCCGACAACTGCATCCTCAGAGAACCCCTTCTCATCCAACTCCATATCTGCTACTCCTACTGGTAATGCCTCATCGTCTCGTGGGACCTTCGAGGTAGAAGCCGCAACTGAACCGTCTGTATCCGCTCCAGCAACCTCGACATCGACAGCATTCGTGTCACCCCGTGGCATCGGCGTGCCAGCCTTCCTCTCAAACACACACTCGCTCAATGGCGGAACATCCTCCTCGATCCCGGAAATTGCATTAACCACTTCCGCACACGCTGAACCGCGACTCATTTTTAAGGAGCTTGTTTCCTCGCGAATATTTACGACTGCTATTGACCTCTGCGCGTCAACATCATGAGGAGGAGTTGCGTCTAGGTTTCCAGATTCGAATTTTGTCACCATCTCCTTGTCTTTCTGAATGCGGCTGCCACCCGTCGAATTTCATTTTCGTCGCCGGTACCGATAGCATTCTCGCCTAAAGTGACCAATTCTGCCACAGTTATAACACCCGCCGGGATAAGGGAGCTGCTTCGGAGATTCCTGCCAATTCTGTTTCACGTTATTGCGTACTGCTAAGCTCTCCACAAGTTTTTTGAGGCGGTCAAGGGGGCTATGCATCTCATGAACATGCATGTCCTCTTCTACGTATCGAACGGGTAACGAAGGGCTCCAGGACACTTTCTATTTATTTATTTATTTATTTTATTTAAGACATACTGCAAGCCCATTGAAGGGCCCAAGCAGGAGGGGCATCACGAGAAAAACAAAATTTAGGCACAATACACATGATACACTGATTAAAATAGTTTGAACAAATACAGAAATGCATCAAAGTTACAAAAATCCGCAATACACATGGTACACTGTTGTAAATATATTGTACACATACACAAGAGTACATCGAAGTTGCAAAACAAAGCAATCAGAATTCCAAATGCTCAAAGGAGTGAATATTGGTCACAGCCGATTCAGTTAGTTTATTCCAGTCTGTAATAGTACGCGGAAAAAAGGAAAACTTAAAAATATTAGTTCGAGCGCTGTACGGAGTCAGAGATTCGAGGTGTCTATGCCGTGTTTGTCGGGAAGTGAGTGGCTGAAGGAATTCCTCGGGTTTAAGTGAAAGTTTGTTATTTTTAAGCAAGAATAGAAATTTTAACCTTAGAATTTGATGGCGTGATTGAAGTGTTGGAATGCCATGCTCTTCCATTAATCTTGTCGGTGAGTCACTGGGACGATAGCTTGAAAAAATGAATCGAATGGATTTATGCTGTATCATTTCAAGAGCATTATTATTACTTTTTGTGTGAGGATCCCAGACAGTGCAGGCGTATTCCAGTCGCGGTCTAATTATGGATGTATAGGCGAGTAGCTTAACGTTTGTTGGGGCCTTTCTGAGCTTATGTCTAAGGAAGCAAAGTTTTCGGAATGAAGCTGCACATGTGTTTGTTACGTGTTTGTTCCAGCTCAAGTTATTTGTTATTGTGACGCCAAGATATTTATATTCTGATACTTGTTCTAACGGTTGTGACGGAAGATTGTAAGGGAAGGACAGCTTATTCTTTTTGTTAGTTATGTTCATAAAAACGGATTTTTTGGCATTGAGCTTCATTCCCCATTTTTCGCACCACGCCTGAACATAATTAAGGTTTGTGTTTAGCATTTGTTGGTCTTCATGGCATGTTATTTTGTTGTATAGAATACAGTCATCGGCAAATAATTTAATTTTCACGGGGTCACTAATAAGGGATACAAGATCGTTAATATAAATTAGAAATAATAATGGGCCTAATACGCTGCCTTGTGGAACACCCGAAAGAACAAGAAGCCGAGTAGAGAAATGATCATCGATGCAAACATATTGGAAGCGGTTCGACAAGTAGGAAGAGATCCAATTGGTTACAAAAGCTGGAAGACCTATCACTTTTAACTTGTGCATTAAATGAACATGGGAAACTAAATCAAAGGCTTTTTGGAAGTCTAGAAAAATAACATCAACTTGACCAGTTTTATCAAGAACGCTAGCAAAGTCATGAACAATAGAAGTGAGTTGCGTGACCATGGAAAATCCTTTTCTGAAGCCGTGTTGACAGTCAGATAATAAGTTGTTTCTGTTTAAAAAATTTATAATGTAGTCGGCTATAATGTGTTCTAGAAGTTTACAACAAGAAGAAGTCAAAGAGATTAGACGGTAATTAGTAAACAGCGTCTCGTCGCCTTTTTTAAATACTGGAACTATGCGGGCTAATTTCCAATCCTCAGGTACAACACCAGACAAAAGAGATGCTCGAAAAATGATTACTAAAAATTGGGATATGATTTCAGCATAGCGGCGCAAAAAAATATTCGGAATGCCATCAGGACCGGTTGACGTTTTCGTTTTGAGGTTCAACAACATGACAAATACGCCAGGCTGTGAGACAGTATCAGCTTCGCTTGCGGAAGATAATACGGAACAAGGCCTGTTCTCATTCTGTTCCTCCTTCGCCGCTATGGCAATGGCCTCGTCAAACGTTTTCGGGTCCCGACTGAGAACAAATCTGCGGACCGGATCCCTCAGGCCTAATAAAAATTGCGAGAGTAATTGTTCAGCTAGAATTTCTTGGCGCAGTGAAGCTTTCACCGGATCCTGACTATCGGAGCTCGCCAGGGTGGCGGTCCCGAGGATGCGCAAGCGACTTGCAAATGACCGCACCTCCTCATCTGCCTTCTGCCTGACGTTTAAAAACCTTTCCGTTTTGAAGATAAGTGGCTCCGTATCGAACCTCTTTAGGGCCAAATATTTGAACTCAGAAAAATTTGAAGCCGCAGCGAGGCCATCATCCCACCACGCAAAATCGTGCGCCGCGCCTACCATCTTGCATCGTGCTATGCAGACCAGCTCATTATCCCGCCATTCACCCAAGCAACCAACCTGCTCTAAAATTTTTAGGAAAACCCCAATATCCGGACCCGTATCACCTCCTGTAAACGATGGAACCATGTCTGCTAACATTAACGCGCTCATTTCTTGTGGGTCGTCTCTGTCCGTCATCTTGGTAGCCTGCTCGTTCATTTTGCCGCCTCTCCTTCCCTAGTACGAGGGATAAATCTCGCATTGTTGCCCCAGCAGTAATCCCATCGCTGCCACCACTTGAGACGTCCCCACTACGCCACCGATCGCCAAATAGAGGGAAGAGCCCTCAACCCCCTTTTTATCCGGTTCTCTCTGGGCTACGTGTCTCAATCACTTTCCACATACAGCGATTCGTGCTGGGGCCGGGAAGTAAGAGACGTCACGATCTTTTCTTAATCATGGACGCATTTAATTCAATAGCAAGTGCAAATGGCATACACACAAATTGTCCGTGAACGACATCTCTATTACTCGAAGTTGTAACACATCAGCAAATACTCGCGACACGCGAAACAGGATACATAAGCGAAGTAACGGTGACACTACAAGGGTACCTCAATACAGAGTAAATACACGACGACACAAATGATAAAGTGATAAATTAATAAAACCGCGCAATGTCTCAATATGCCACAGTATGTTTACTTGTGTCCACTGATTTAAAATGTGACAAGTGCAATAAAAGCCCTATAAAGATATCAATTTTCTAGCCAATGTGCATGAAAATTTTGAGTACAAGGCACGAGCTATGCTTCGTGCTTGTATAATTACTTTAATTGCATGTTGTGCAGCGGGTGTTGCTATAGAAAGATCAGTGTTCAGTGAGGAATGAGTAAACGCTTGGCTTCTTTTTATCTATGCACGGCACTGCAAAACTTGCTCTATTTGCATTACCCAGAGATGCAGTGAATAGGTTATACGTGTAGAGTTGGTCAGCGTAAGTCGGCTGCATACGTCCGAATTGGTCTGATTGTTGAAACACCAAAAAAGGCAGAAGGTTAAACTAGAATTATTCGAATCGGCAACGTCTTTTAGTTCGCATTAGATTAATGCAACATTTAAACCTTAAGCGAAAGGAATGTTGGACGCGACAGGGCTGTTGAACGATTTAAATCAGCTGTCGTTGAGCCGTGATTGTAATACGAGAGTCCTGGGTAACACAGGCGTTGCACGGCCACTCTCGATCGCTATCCAGCTCAATTCAGTTTAAAAAGTAATTAGCTGGCTTTCTCACACAGTTTACGAATGAGCCCAGCTCAACAAAAAAATTATATCACTGACTGGCTCAATCGCGATCACGAGTGCAAAAATAATCTGATATCTGTAAATGGGTTAAAACAGCGGAATAGAAAACGAAGCGAATGTGCGGGCAACTCTAAATATATATCGCTGTTTCAAGGAGCCGATGCACTATGTCTCATTATTATATATCAAGAGCGTAAGCATAATATCAATGCTTGTTGGTGTGAATTTAGCAACCGAGTTTTGCTCGTACCTTCGTAAAAAATGAAAAGGCAAAAAAAAAAGCCGTTACTCAGAAGCGCGAGCGCTGCTCCTACGCGGGTGGTGAGTGGCTTTCCCGCAAGACATTTGAAGCCAAGATGGCGTAACTTGGCACAACTCTACTACCTGAAGGTAGCATATAGAGTAATTCTAAGCTTTCGGAGCTCCCAGCGCCGTTAAGCGGCCGAAGCGAGAAGTATCGCTCAAGCGCAGTACGGCCAGGGGGCGAAATTCTGCCGTCGCGCGTAGAGTCACTGTATAGGCTACCTTTTAGAATATACAGTAACTTTAGTCACGTGCATTGCCTCAGGCGAGCTAGCTCGTGTTGTCTGCTACACGCACACAGCAGTAGGAAAGCCGTGTGCCTCAAAGTGGCAACAATGTACAACTTCCAATTACGTTCCACTCGATATGCAAGTAAACTTTAAAATGTGTTATTTTTTTGCTGGCATCTTTTGGGTTATTGTTGATATTAAATGCTAGGCATTTTTTAGCGAACTTCGGTGATTTCGAGCTATCTATTCATCTATTTATGTATCTATCTATCCACCTCACCGCTTATATTTTGGGGGCTTTCGTGGTCACCTCATTTACTTGGCATGAACCAAAATTAGCATGAGAGGGTAAGACGGTTTGACGAGTACAACGCGCTTGTCAAGACATGAATAATGTGACAATCTCGTCGCGTACGTCGTCAAACACTTCCCGCGAGACAGTGGCACATACCCACGGGCGGGTATGTGCTGCTGGTATGCGGGTATGTGCCACAGGTGATTGAGACTTGGTATCGGCTCAGGAACGGCGAGAACACACATGGGCAATTTTAACGCGTGAGTGTTAAGAAATACCCGACGTCAGTAGTGTCGACCCGACGAGTCCTAGCTGGAATGGAACCCAAGCATTCTGGGTGCCGATGAAGCATTTTATCACAGAGCTATGCCAGGTCTCGGAACTACTTTTCAAATAGACACTAATCTTCGTGAAACGTTAAATATGGTTTCAGTGCTGCCTACCCAATTTTATAAACATTACATATGTACTATTTTGATACAGCCGTAACGTCGGGTTATGTCCCAGATGTGGTTAGTTGCCATGCGCTAAAGCTGATTTATGTAGCAGTGGCCAGGGCGAGCATCTTCGCAAGAATCAGCGCTTCATATCAGCTTCTGGTGTCGCTAATACGTATGCTCCAGTTGGCATCATTGCGCAAGTGCAAACAACTGGTTATATAAACATCTGCAACTCTTCAACATATGTCTGTGTGTGCAACATTTGTATTCAAATTTAGCTTAATTTCACAACGTGTCGCTCAATAAAAAAAAAATCCCACACACGGTCACCTTTCTTCCGCATGCTTCGCATAACGTTATTTCCCAGGTATATGGCATATGCTGAATTTTTTAGTAGGCACTTTCTCCGATGCACATTTCGTGCTCTAGCATGCCTGGCGCTGGTGCACATTGTAAAAGTATTGAACGAGCGCATGGCAAATCGCTGGATCGCCATACTCTTCTAGCAAGTTGGAGAATTTGTGAAAATATGCGGGAATATACATGAAATCACCTATGTGCGAAACATTGTTTTCGTGGCGACTGCGGTCAACAAAACGTTCACCAAGAGTGGCAAAAATTGTAACTTTGGGTCACTATTTTTTATACCTTCCAGAATTGCAACAGTGCTTTTGGTTTTCAAAGCGGGACACGACAAATTACAAGTGTAACATTAGATGAAACTATATATTCCAGATTACTGACAGAACTTAAATAAACGCACCAGAATTTCGCCAAACGTACACCAACTAACAGTTCGGGTGTTTGCGTTCCTTGACTTATTCGTTGTACTGCAAAAATGATGGAAAAAAAAAGCTGACGAAAACTAAGTGATACAGCGGGCATAAGAGACAAGGCATTTGAACTGAAAGCCCCCAAATTTTGTTGCGATCATAATAGGGTCAGCAGGAAGGCCGAGAATCAGCTAGCAAACGACAAACGAGTGCTGCGATGACGTGATGCGCGCGAAGTGAAGCTACCCCGCTTGCGCATGCGCTCAGATACTGTGATGTATGTTCTAACAGCGCTAGTAGTACTGAAAACGAAGCGCATTTGTGTTCACTCTCAAAAAGAATGCGACTGTATGAACATGGCCGTACGAACATGGTCTTTCCTTTCCTAAGAAGCGAGCGCGCAGGGGCTGTCTAGACCGGCCATGATTTGAGGTTCAGAGTTTCAAATCGAGCTGCGCAGCCCTCCATGGCTTCACCAGCGCCTCCTCTGGATTCACTGTACCCCAATCCAGAGAGTTATTAACTCAATAACCCCATCTAAGGGAGCAACGTAGCCGGGAACTTGACTGAGATTTTCACGCGCAACGAAATGCCTTCTCTGTTACCTCCGTTAAGTATCGCTGCGTTGTCGGAATCAGCGATGCTGTCGAGTAGTTTTTTTTTACGGCAGCTACCAAGACAGCCATCGGGGCAGTTTTTTGGTAAACAACACCATGGATACACGCCGCGTTGTCTGTTTGACCGACTCGGCCTGCTCTTGCATCTTAGTCTTGGCAGCAGCCGCCGCGCTGTAGTGGCGCGGCTCCACTTGCTGAACCGATGCTGTGCGCCCACAGCACCGCTGAAACACTTTTCAGATTTAGTCCAGGCAGTGCAAGCCAAACTCAAGAGGCCTATTTATTTATTTATCGATACTGCAGGCCAATATCCTGGCCCATGCAGGAGGGGCAAATACAATAATACAATGACAAGTCGTTCACAAAAAGACTAACAATACAAGAAGAAAAACGTACACTGCAAGACGCTTGGGATTCACGACAGAATTGCAAAAAATGTTTAATCACTAAATATTAAGAGAAGTGGTTTCCCAATTCTTTTGTAAAGGTTTCTGAATGTACTATGTGAACAGGTAAAGAGTTCTATTCTTTTACGGTACGTGAAAAAAAAACTGTTCATGTGAGATTTTGTTTTGGCGAATATAGGTGCGAGAGAAAAGCTGTGTCTAGTCGACCGTGTGTTTAGAGCACTGAAAAATGAAGCTTCTGAAGGCGAATTTTCCCATTTATTATGTTGTGAAGGAACTGTATTCGACAAAGTTTACGGCGATGTATAGTGAACCTATTTTATTAGTAAGCATTAGAAGTAAAGGGGAATGTGCTCTTTTGTATTTTACGAAAATAAATCTAACGGCTTTCCTCTGTACACGCTCCAAATTCATGATGTCTTTTTTGGTGTGAGGATCCCATACAACCGCTGCATATTCAAGTTTTGAGCGCACAATTGCGTTGAATGCCAAAAGCTTTGTACTCGCCGGAGCTTTGCTAAGCTTTCTTTTCAGAAAACCAAATTTCCGCAAGGCTGAAGAGCATGTAAGAGATATATGATCTGACCAAGTAAGTTTGTTATTAATTGAGACGCCTAAGTGTTTATGCTGGTCAACCTCGGTTTATATGATGTCGTTCAGAACATAAAATATGCTGGGTTTTTTTTTTCCTAGTTACTCACATCAAAACTGTTTTTGTACATTTATTTCCATTCCCCGAAGTCTACACCACTCTGAAATAGCTGTGACTGATTGCTGCAAGCTTTGGTGATCATTCTGCGAGGTAATTTCTTTAAATATGACACAGTCATCCGTAAATAAATTTACATGCATGTCACTAGGGAGTTGTCTCGAGATATCATTTATATAGATCAGGAATAGGAGTGGTCCCCGTACGCTGCCTTGCGGCACGCCCGAGGTTACATGGCGCGCAATGGACGAGCATCGCTTACTTTTTACGAACTGTTACCTGTGCCGTAGGCATGCCTGGATTCATGTTTGAAAGGAGGGCAATGCACTCAAGCTTGTAGATTCATTTTTTGGGAGGCACCCTATCGAAGGTTTTACTAAAATCGAAAAATAGCATGTCAACTCGTCTGGACGAGTGAAGAGCCTCAGAGATATATCATGAACAACTGACACAAGCGGAGTTGTAGTTGATAACCCCTTTCAAAATCTATACTGTTGTTGAGAGAGGATCTTGTGATCACTCAAATACTGGTGAATAAAACCTGCTACAATGTGTTCTAATAATTTACTACAAGTACTTGTAATAGAAACTGGTCGATAATTAGAAATTGCAAGATAGTCTCCCTTTTTATAAATTGGGACAACTCTGGCTTTGCGCAGGTCGCATGGAATAATCTCTAAGCGTAAACATAACTTGAAAATTTTCATTAAAAAGACACAAATAAGTTCCGCGTAATATCGTAAAAACATTCGGCATCCCGTCAGGGCTCGCAGATTTACGTACATCAAGATTAATACCCCTGTCACACGGGCACTTAAAAGTCTTTTAAGTAAGCCGTCTTTTTCCGAAAAGGAGTTCCTGACAGCAGACACACGGCACAGAGCGAACTCATTTTCAGAAGCGGTCTTTTTCGTAAACGGCGTTCGTCGATCTCTTTTACGGCTCCGAATGAGTAGCCTCGAAACCAGTGGGCGCCAGCAATTTTCGAGTGGTGGGAAAAAAAGAGCGAATGCTTATTTTTCTGTCATCAAAACTCTTTGTAAAAACAAATTTCATATCCTGCAGAAGGTGTAATGAACTCTTTTAATGGTTATTTCCTTTTCTAGTCTCGTAAGCAGCTACAACGCGTCGGCAATATCACGTGGTGACGCTCGGTCTTGCGCTGCTTTATCTTCTCCTTGGCGGCTTTTGCAGCGTCTGCCTCGCTTTCCAGAGCGAGAAGGCAGGCCGTGAGGCTTGCGATCCTCGCTTTTTCTCCCGTACGGTCGCCCATTACGTGTCGAGAGCAGTCGAGAGCAGCGAAAAACAAATACGGTAAATAAAAGCACAGTGATGCCAGACGGACTTGTGCACGTCGCTAGTTATGGGAATGCTTTCTTATCTAGTGCAACAAACTTTCACATTGGTGTTTCTTCATATCTTATTCTTAAATTTATTTGAAGAAACGAGCAGTGCAACAAGTCTTTAATTGGTACATCGTGATACATCGTTTGATTTTCATTGCTTCTCTTTTAACTGCTAGCGCCACGCTTTCGCTAGCGTCTTCAAACGAAAACACTAAAAGGAGATCGTTGCTGCCATGTGTCTGCGCCGCAAACACCTCTTTGTTGAAAGTCTTTCAACTTCGTAAAAGACCGCTTACTTAAAAGACTTTTTGCGTGCCCGTGTGACACAGGTATAAGAAGCATTTCCAAAACACCTTCTCGAGAAATTGTAATTTCGTGCCCTACAGGTCTTGCATTGCTTAGTTCATTACAGTCTAATTCAGAAAACACACACCAGAAGTAATCATTGAAATGTTCTGCAATTTCTTGGGGGTCTTCTATAATTTTGCCATTAATGTTTACTTTTTGTGTGGCTTTTTTTTACTGGCCTAGGTAGCACCAAAACTTTTGGGGAAAGTTTGTGATAAAATCAGGAAGGCTATGATTGAAAAATCTATTTCGTGCTTTTTTTACTTTAGCCAGCAAATTATTTTTTAATTCTATGACTATTGGACTCTTAGATTTATGTATCTTTTTCATTCTCTTGAGTCTGCACCTAGTTTGGATAAAGTCTCTGCTTAACCAAGGGTTGGACAAGGGTTTCCTAACGCTCTTCAAGGGAATAAATTTGTCAATACATTAAGTAATGGTGCCCGTAAACACTTGCCAAGACAGCTCTACATCGCTGTCAACAATATTTAGGTGCAAGTCTACGTAATCAATAATAGATTCATCATCCGCTTTATGATAATCTCTAACTTCCTTTTTTTCACGGGGTAACCGTATATTACTCACGCTCATTGATACCGTGAAGGAAATCAACTGATGATCAGAAATGCCATTCTTAATCTCAACAACTCCTTCGCTGAAAACGTCACTAACAAATAATGCCACCACGGGTAGGTGCATGTACAACTTGATGGAGATTCATGTTTAGCAGAATATCAATGAGTAAGTCACAGTACAGGCTATGTCCATATCTCCAATGATACCAATCTATTTGTGGGAGATTAAAATCACCAGTAATTATTAGGTTTTTTTCTATAAACTTCAAAATGTGATCATATAACTTCTGCATGTACTTATCATCAGTATTTAGGGCTCGATACACAGAACATAGTATGAATTGCATGCTTCAAACAGTGACACTCAAAAATAAACTTTCATGTTTGTCAATCTGATTCAGTACTCTTACATCAACACTATTTTTTTGCAATGACTGCAACACCACCACCTCGGGAACATCTATCTTTTCTAAACAATTAATTGTTCGGTGAAATACTTTCATCGTCACGCACCCCGTCAAGCAACCAAGTTTCACAAATAACGCTCACATGAGGATCGTATGCCAGCAAAGGTATCATGCAGTTTGTCTATTTTGTTGACAATACTTTGGGCATTTAGCGAGAGCAGTTGCCATTGCTGATACTGTGACTGCCATTCTAGCAGTGTCCAGAGTTACCATCCTTGCGAGCACTAGCATAAATATTAGCCTACCGCTTCTGGTGTTGCTGATACCCACGCTGCTGTTGATATCGGTATGCAACTGTAAACAATGTAAGTAAAACATCTGCGACTGCTCAACATGTATCTGCGCGTATCCCCAGTGTCATTTCGTAACGTTTCCCTCAATGCATCTTTTCTCCGCATGCTTCTCATAAGATAAATGTACGTCCGCGTGTACCTGCGAACATAGGTGTGCGCCCGGGGGTAGGAAGGGCAGGGGGTCACAAAATGAGCCCCAAATATTGGCGTAATAGGGGTAGAAGGGAATGCTTCTTGCAGTGAGAACAGTAAGCATGGAGGCGATCTGGGTAGCTATTCTGCGATAGAAAACATGCTAGCTTATATGACCATATGTAACCTTATTTTTTGCAATAACGTAATAAAATATGTTCAGTTGTATATATTTTTGAAGTATTTTTCTTTACAATCGTGTTACGTGAACATTTTGCTCAAGAACTGCAGATGGAGTCAAACTCCAATTTCAAATTTTGCGTATTCGCACACTTTTCGGTTGTAGCACTGTCTGGTGGAATGATTGCAAATGCGATCATGGTTTTTTTCATTGGGACCATTACACACATTACTCGAATAATTACACCACAGCTTTAGGCACGCATTTCACGCGCGCTGTTCGAGAGCTCGCAGCTTGTGCTTGCCCGTTTTACACACGTGCCGAGTTGTCATGTGGGTTCTGAGACCTTTCGCCGCAACTCACGACTAACTACGCTTCAGTAAGTTTTTTGTCGTTGTTTCGTGAATCCAAACTTTCCTTCCATCCGAAGGCTTAGTTGTGCTGCGCTGCGAAGCTGCTGTGCCACGTGCGTTTTTAGTTGCTGCGTGTAACTCAGTGTAGCGATTTGTTTCACATGTATACAAGTCGAACGCATTGCGTAGACGTATCGTTGTGTATGTGTTGCCTAGAGTCGTTCGGGTCCATCAATTCAAGCTTATGCTATGCAGTGAGTGATGCAAAGATGGCACTTCTTTCTTGCAAAGTTTCTTGCCTTTCGCAGCTCTACTTGAAATATTTCGCTCTTCATGTTTTCATCCGCTATTCTGTTATTAGTAGCCGTATACGTGATCACTAGTACGCATACCTGACTGCTGACTGAGAACCACCACTATAGCTATTTACCAAAGTTTTCATCACTATTCCAAAACGCCAACGAAATAGGATACAGCCTTAACAGCAGCACCAGTTCATTCTTTAGCAGCTAGAAACTTTTCTTGTTTACTTTTTATGCACTGCAACTGCCCGCGATGTATACGCTCAACATTACAATCACATAGAAGCAGCCGCAAAACAGGCGCGCGCCTCTCGTCAGTTCACAGGAAACGTCAAAGTAGTAGTACGACCGCTCAAAATCTGCAAGTCTCCGGCACTTTGAATCTGATGATGTCGAAATTGAGCGAGACAGGAAGAAGTTGGGTGAGGATAAACGTGTGATAAGGAGGGCACTGAGCCGGCCTAAGCTCGCAAAATCATAAGTTCGAATACGTGCCGTCTTTTATTTTATAATAGAGATTTGGACTTTGAAACAGTTCAGAAATGGCCAGGCGAGCTACGAGTCATGTGAAACTGAGAGCTGCTTGTCTTACCGATGGTATTGTGCCGTGCCAAGAAAGTGCAACAGAAATGTCTACTTAAAAATAGCCCAGTAGCCTAGCTTGCAAATGACGAAATTGGTTCGAATGAAGATGCTGGATTATTCCTAATTGTATGTTTACATAAAACAGGTTATAAAGGAATCGTTATAAAAAGGGTCTGGGGTGCGGCCTCATTGGCGACCACCCGCCGGTAATGCACTTCCTCATTAGAGCAGGATTGGCCACCCTTGAGCAGTAGCTCGTTTATGAAAGTACCAATCAACTCTTTGCCCCCAGTCTCCAGCGAATGCGGAGCAACTGTCCAAGACTGTAGTCAGGCCTGTTACGTCGCAGAGAGTGCTAAGAATTTCTGGGTCTGGACAGGCCGCCATTCGAATTCGAACTTGGCTACATTCAACGCTAGAACGGTATATAGGGAGGCTAGTCTAGCTGTGCTATATGGTGTTTTCACTTGACATCGTCCGCAAGACCGCCACCGTTGTTTCAGTATGCCGTCTTCTTGGGGGTCTCGGTGGTTTGATGCACGTATACAGTGGCTGCGAAGACACTGTGGAGCCATGTGTTTTTCTTTGTTTTTTTGTGCAATTGGCACCTGCAAAGGATTTAAGCACATACGCATGTGGGTTAGATAAAACTTTGTGATTGAACTACCAGGAGAACGTGCGTCTGTGTGGCGGTGAAGACCCACTCGAATGTCAAGAAGCTGAATTGCGGCGTAATCTTGAATTGCTGCCGCGGCTCGAATTTACCATCATAATGGACTACCTCCTTCATGCGACAAGTTTTGTGTCACCCGAGAAACTAAAAGCTTACAAATCCATGCAGTATCACTAGTAATTTTATGAGTGGATGGGCGCAGCAGTTGGGCATGAATGTTCTCCTGAACAGCACGATAGTTGTAGGCGGAAAGGTAAACAGACTTACCTTGTCCACTTGTAATCACGTTTATGATGAAGTGCGAGCACTGTGTCAATCCTGTAAACATGGTAATGGGATCACATGGCAGGAAAGGGATCACAGCAGTTGTTTCAGTGGCTCTTTTCTTCTCAATAACTACTGGGTACCATGCTCATGTGCAGCTGAGTCATCGCACCTGTTTAGTGCAGGTGTCGAAGCTCTTCCGTATACAGCACGGTCGCTGTTGTCGGTAAGGCAAGTCGACTTCCTGTTTATTTCTAATTGCATTTCTTTTGTAGTGCTAGCACCAGTGAAGCCAGTAAACAGGGTAACGAGATGGCAGGGCAGGAAGTCTTGGTGGTTAATGCGGCGAAACTACTCAGTCTTTTGCTGTGCCGTTACCTCTGCGCTTTTGTGGCATTGACCTTTCAGCACCGATCATAGAAAAAGAAATTTACCAAGGCAATATTCTGATCACCAGGCTTACATTTTGAGAACTTGTTTAAACTTATAATTAAATACGGCAGGGGCGTAGCCAATATTTTTTTTGTTTTCGGGGGTAGGGGGAGTTCACACCGGCCCATTGGGTTGGGGGGAGGGTTGGGTCAGAGGCATCAGCTTTTCTTAGTGGCATGAGCATCGGCAGTAGTTTGAGCAGACTGTGTACATGTATACCAGTCATGAGACTCTCCCCTCCCCTCCTCATGCGTATGTGCTTGTGAAGAGAGTATGGTAAAACAGTAAACTACAGTCAATGACCGGTTCAGTGGCCGTTAAGGGGAATGGCCTGCCGTCGCACCACTGAATGGACCAGTCTTCGAGAACGCATCATTGCGACGAACTTCCTGATCGGTGAAGACATCGTTAATCTCTGTTAAGCGTAGATGGCGTATTCCTTGTCGGGGTAAAGTGCGTTTCGAAAATCGAGGATGGCTCTGCTTACAATGTGCAATGAAAGTGACTGCATGCATATGGGAATGATTTTTATGTATAGCTCTATACGTCAAGCAGCCCTGACACAGTGGTAGCTTTTAGTCAACATGTTTCTTAGTTTACTGCTCGCATCCGTGCATGCTTGCAATATGCAACAAGCAATCTTTTTTTTTGTTATGCTGCACATCGGCAACACCATTTAAAATGCATAATTTTTCAGGCAGACTTTCTAGCAGCCATGGTTGACATTACAGTTGCACTGTGACTTGATATCATTGAAGTACCTCATTCGCAGAGGTTTTATGTTGCAATCTGCGTGGGCAAGGCAATCATTCTTGAGAAATGTTTACGAGGTCTCAATCTAAAATACACCTGGGACCAGACTATATCTACTCGCATAGAAACAGATTGTCCGCTGTATATATGCGCGAGAAAACCTAAATATGCACAAAAACGTGTAATGTGCTTTTCTTTTTTTTTCGTTTGCACAGCTTTCGTAGCTCTGCTTCCTGAAACAATAGCAATGTGACGGGCTGTCTTCCGTTGTTTGCAAAAGTGCAGCCATCATTTCCCTTTACGTCAACAGATTCATAACTGTGCAGAATATTTCACTGTGCAGCACTGATATGCCATGCATACACTTATCTAACTAGTATGAGCATTCATATTTGCAGCACTTACGCCAGGGCGAACACGAGCAGCCTTGTATCACACGAAATCTCAAGTGAACCGTTCTCTAGTGATGAAGGAATGGACTCCGGTCTTGTTCAGAGCATAGCACACCATAGTCGATTTCTCAGAATGCGTAAACTCTGAGAACTGCCAGCGCATGCAACACAATTTTACTTGCACTATACTAAGCACCATTCATGCCTGGCGGTTGTCTGTTTTGGGCACTCTCTTGTGAGTCACTGGAATTTCACAGCTGTCATCAACTCCTTCACATTCGTCCACATTTGTTGAATGGGATCACAACACAACAGAAACTACCAGCCTTCTATAGGGGCGCAATCACAAATACGAGACGTTTGCACGCAGATTAAGATTCTGGGTGAGCGCGATTTCACTGGCGCCTGAAAGGTAGTGGAGGAAATGTATACCCGCGAGTCCTTCCACTAGCCGAGAAATGAGCCCTAGCGTTTAAGGTGGAACTTCACATGCCAGTATGTATTGTCGGTAATGTTCTCGTTTCTCGCAAGGAGTGTCACTGCCGGAACTTTGGTGAGCGTGTTGCTTCGTAGCAATGCAAAGTTACCCCCTTGAAGTACGCTGCCTACACATATTGCTGGGTATTCATGTTCTCTGTCAATCAGAACCTTTCTTTGAGACTCGATGGCCACGCCAAATTATTGTAAGCTAAAGTTTGATAATTATTTCTCAAAAAGTAACGCTGCACTCTCAACGATTCATGGAAAAGCTACAGCAGCCGTAGAAATGGTTCCCAGCAGTAGAAATGCACTGGCTGGATAAGACTCTTCTGCCGAAAGAAAAACCTATCGAAACATGATGCATGCACCCAAACCGCGACTCCTCACGACATCAGTCTACCTGTTTAACAGGCCAAGACGCCAGGAGTTGCAGCATGACAAGATTAGACGACGTTTGCTAATGATGACATGCAAACTTGTGCTAACTATACGTTTTTCTCAGTAAGTAAGCGCAAGCAGAAGTTCCAACTTCACTGTCAAGCAATCTTTACCTGGCTGCTGGTGTATTCCAACTATCAGGAGGAATCAAGATGTAGGCTCTTTGGAAAATAAAGTTGAGGTAAGGGGACTCATAGGGCAAGCTCGGTCTTCTCTCTGTGGACATGTTGCCAGAATGCGCTCGCAAATTTTAGAAGCCACGAGTGCGGTGACCACAAGACCACTGCTCTGTACAAACTTTTCAAGAAGCACTCAGAGGAGAGTCAGTCATTGAAAAAGTGGAGTCGTCAGCACAAACACTAAATGAAATAAACAGAAAAAAGGACGGCATATCGACGGAGTAAATGATGAATTGTAGTGCGAAGCGTTTGTCAGTCCGCCCGTGCTTTTGCCCATTTGTTCTTGCTTCCGTCCATCCGTGCATCCGTCCATGTGTCCGACCATATGTGTGACCCTCGGTGCATCCGTCCCTCCGTGCGTCCCTCCATGTATCCGTCCATTCTTCCGTCTGTATGTCTGTCTCTCCGTGCGTCTGTGTGGCCGTCCCTCTGTCTGTCTGTCCGTTCATGCGTCCTCCCCCCTGTCTGTGCATCCGTCAGTCTGTCCGTCTATCTGTATTTCCGTTCGTCCGTCTATCTAGTGAACACTCCAAGAACAGCCATCTCACATATTTTCATCATGTAATCATCATATACAAGTGCTGCCATCCAGTGAACATTCTAAGGACTGGTCTTTCGGGTATGTGCCACCGGTTGCTACATACACCATCAGAGGAAGGACAGTCACACACCCTAAGGAGCTTCGCCCTTAAAAAAACTGATCTCTATCAATGACACTGTGTTCTTCTGTGGGTGACATGGTGATTATAAGAGACAAATATGAGAACCACAATAGTATATCAGAGACACCGTGGTGTGGTGCTCCGGAAATTTCATTACTGTGGGTCACTTAAATCAAAGTGCACGGGCCCGAGCATTTTCACCTACATCGAAAATTCGACAAGAGTTCGATCCTGTCACCTGCGCGTCAGCAATGAACCACAATAACCACTTGACCACCATGGCGGGTAGTAGAAAAAAGATGGCTTCGTTAAAATCACTGTGTGCTACTTTTTGTGCAGCTGTAAAAACGCAAGTTCAACTGATATATATATATCTGAAAATCACTTTCACAATGTGGCAGAGTGATTTCATTCTCTCCCGTTGTCAACTCCTTGCTTTTTGGTGGAACATTTCAGTTGAAGACTTGGTTCGTGAATACAAAAGGTGTGAACGGCAATGCAAGAACCCAAGTTTGCATGTAACGATTCTTATAAATTTTGGGTAACATACGTGGCGTGTAATATGAAATGTGCAGGATAGTCTTCGTCTCAATAAAAAAAGTTAATCAACAGTATTCCTGTGTGTCATGTGTGTTTTCTGCATGGAACATTGCTTGCACAAAACGTATTTGATTTCTTCTAAAAATTATGGTTACTATGTATTTCGTTCTCAATTTTACATGATAACATGTCCACTCATGTTCCTTTACTCTGTGCATTTCTTGTTGTGGGTTGTGTCGCTAGTTGCAGAAATCGCTTGGTGTGCCCTTCTAGTCATGTCAATGAAAAGGATGAACAGATGAAGCGAATCAATACAAATATTTTTAATTTATCAGATATTTTTTTCAGCTTAATCTTCCTTAGTCTTACACTTTTCGCCATGTTCTAAACAATAAAACTTCTGCTCACTACAACTGCTGACACTACATTTCTCGATACGCTGCTTTAGATTTATCACTTTCTTTTATATATCAGCTTACTATTACATGGTCAGTATTTTATGGGCCTTTCTAAGGTTGAGATTTGCCTACACATTTGCCTGTGTTGCACCTTCTCACTAGACAACACTTCGGGGTGCCTTTAGCAGTTGGGGCAGAGTAAAGATATGTATTAACATATTGTACTCTCTCATACAAGTGAAGCTTGCTGGATGAGTCTTAGCCTTGCCGCAGTGGTTTAGTGGTTAAGGTACTAGACTCTAACCCTCTGGTCCCGGTATCGCATCTTGGTTGCAGCGGCTGCATTTTCGATGGAGGCGAAAATGCTGTAGGCCTGTGTGCTCAGGTTTGGGTGCAGGTTAAAGAACCCCAGGTGGTCGAAATTTCCGGAGGCCTTCAGTATGGCCTCTTTTATAATTATATGGTGGTTTCTGGACATGAAATCTCACATATAACTCAATCAATATGCTTTTCAAACTGGCAAAAGCCATCTTTCTAATACATATAAAAAGTAGTCATTTTGACACTGTAACGAAAGAAATAAAGGGGAAAGTTTGGGAATTTGGTACCGATTCACGATGTTAAGTGGCACAAATGATGATGTACTGGTCGAAAAGAAATCCGGATAGCTGCTGACTTGCAACTGTGTGTTTAATCAATACGATTGGAAAATGTATACAGGGGCACATAAAACATACAAAAAAGAAGATAATTTGGTGCACACTACAAATGGGCATATTTCTCCCATAATCCCAGTGTACCATCGGGTTATGCTGATTCGCCATCAGATAGCGTAATCAAAGGCTGGCTGATGTATATCTTTTTTTTCTGCAATCTGTGCTGCCTTAACAATTGTGTTTGTGTTTACATGGTGCAGTGATCAAAGTGCTGCTCCAAATTGTTCAAAAAAAAAAGAATGCTGCTCCAAATTGTGGTTTTTCTAAGTAACTGCTGCGAACCTGCTCCTAAGTGGCTGTGAGAAAATGAAAGCGAGCAACTTTGTGACCAACTTTCACGCCCTAAAGAAACTGAAAAGCATGTGCACACTGTGATTCTAGCCTGTAAATATACTTTGCTGGCTCTCATCTTATTTAAGCAACATCAACTGGCATATCGCGCTTTTAGATCGTTTAGCTATCTTCAACTTTACATGCAGGCTGTTTGGGTGATATGTAAAAATTACCGAGAACGTATATTCAATATATAGCTCATACTACAGGCATTTGATAAGCAACATAATCACTTGCTACTGGTTATTTATCTGGATTTGAGGTAATGATATATGTTTCATAATAAATAACAAATATTTATGAAACACATTGATGATGCTTTGAGATTTAGGAACTGTCTTACATATTTTGCTATCTGCTCCTAAAACACCTCTAGCTGCTCCAGACTAGCACTTTTCCTGCTATAAAAACACTCATGGCTGCTCCAAAGTCGTACTTTTTCTGCTCCAAAGGCTGCTCCAAAATGTGAAAAGTTTCTTCCACCACTGCACTCGTCTTGTGTACAAATTTTGTGTTATGCTCTGGCCAACATTTGAAACGACGGCAGTGTACAGGTACACGTGAATAATTTTTCTTCTGTAGAGTCGGTGAGCCTCGGGGATAATATTGATGCACTGTCCCATCTTTTTCGTGTGCACTGGAAACGGGAGCAGTAGGTGTTTCGGCCTTGGAGAGGGCGACACTGGCATTACAAGAAGGGCCTGTTGACCGTGGCAATGATTGATCAAGGTTTCTGGGAATTTGCTGCGACCTCGTGTGATAGTCCTGGGTCGTCCAACAGTGGTTCCTCCTTGGAGGCCAGTTGGCCACATTTCCCGGGACAGCATGCCACCGCTTGGGCAAGGCGCAGAACACATACCCTTGCTGAAGCTGTGGTTCGGCCTGACCTACGAGTCCGATTGCCTGGATGGTAAGCAAGTCACTGGTAACATCTTCAAAAGAACCTACAGACCCTGACTATGACATGGTTGTCTACAGGAGCCTCGTGGTCACTGGCCCTGGGCACGAGCCGACCCACCTCGAACTTTGAGGCCTCTGTCAAGTAATGTGAGCATGTTCCAGCTGACACATCTGCTTTTCAATCACAAAGGTTCAAGGCCTCTCTGGAGTGTACGTCACACGTTTGTTTTCCAAGCAGGCATTTGGTGCTCCTTTCTAGTTTTGCTAAGGATGCCGCTTTCTTTTTATTGAATAGTCGTCAGTGCATATTGTCACACGTTTGTTTTCCAAGCAGGCATTTGGTGCTCCTTTCTAGTTTTGCTAAGGATGCCGCTTTCTTTTTATTGAATAGTCGTCAGTGCATATTGAACATGGATGCGCGAAACTATACACTTATGACAGCACCCACAAAGCTGACCTTCTACATCTTAAAGTGTATCTGAACCACTTTAAGTTTAAAGAAGTGTTTTTTTTTACCTCACTACCCTTCCTACTGGCACTACCTTCTTCTAGCCACTGGTTTCTTCATAAACACATGGACGTTGTGAGTGCCAAGTGTGGACTATATCAGGATTTCGAGTTTTTTTTTTGCTTTATACTGTTAAGCAGCTCCACTTTCTTAGTCGAAAGTACACAAAACAAATTGAACTCAGTTGAATAATGGTCAAGTGACTGCATGGTAGAAATGGGGTCAGAGACAGCTAACTGATAACGTCTCGTATATGGATCAAACAAAAGTTTATTTCATTATGATGTCACATGAACCGACTTCTGGCATCACACATTCTGCCGAAGACTCGAAATGCCAGAACAGAACAACAATCTTTGTGTTTTCGAAGTCGCTTGGGTCAATTGAAGTGGGGATATGCTGACACACCCATAAACTTAGATGCATCTAGCTGGTGCTGTACAGTGGTGTGTGCAAGATACCTTTAGAGTACTACATCAGGAATGGTGAACTCTCTGCCCCGCCACGGTGGACTATTGGCTAAGGTACTCTGCTGCTGACCCGCAGGTCGCGGGTTCGTATCCCGGCTGCGGCGGCTGCATTTTTGATAAAGGCCGAAATGTTGTATGCACGTGTGCTCAGATTTGGATGCACATTAAAGAACCCCAGGTGGTCTAAATTTCTGGAGCCCTCCACCACGGCCTCTATCATAGTCGTATGGTGGTTTTAGGACGTTAAACCCCACATATCAATCAATCAATGATGAACTCTAAAATACTGACTGAAGTTCAGGGCAAGATAGAAGCTTGGCTAGATGACAATTTTGTGATTGTGAGGTGCGGCTGGAGGCGACAGTTCAACAAGTGTACTTTTAATCTTGCTGCAGCATTGAAAAAGACAAGTCTGATTGTTGAAATGCTGGCACCAGAAGTGTTCATGAATTTCTCATCTAAAGTACAGACTGTTTGTGAAACATAATTTAGGAAGAGAATTCTTTTATTTTTTTTTCATGCAGTTTCTAATTGCACTTATCCATTCTAACTAGAGAATTTGACTGGAAAGGACAAAATTACTGCCTTTAAGGGACTCCTGACACCAAATTCTAAAACTTAAGATGCTTGTGTCGTTTGGTAGTTAGAATCTGTGCCAACTTCAGGCCAATTGTGAAGGACGATCATGGCCTTTACAATGTCCTAATTGGTTTTAAAGTAAGCTTTAGTGCTCCTCCGAGTTTTCAGCACCTCGTGACATTGGCACTAGTATGATGGAGACCTTTCACATTTCTTTGTGATGTGCTATGAGTGAAACGAGTATTGTCAACGTCTGAGAAGATTTGCAGACTCCCACAGTACTCTTACTTGCACTTGGCGTGTGCCATTATTCACAAACCCTCTCACTGTGTTGTCAAAGCATGGCACATTGGTCAAAGCAAGCATGACCCCAAACGTTGACAGAAGACGTTAGTTATAAACTGTTGCCCTTTGGTGCCCTGAAGAAAGGTGTGACGTGCACCCAAAATAGCGAGTTGTTCTTTTTTTTTTCAACGAAAGGAAGCTTTTACTGTTGGTGAATACATTAGTTGGGGTCCCCTTCCTAATGTTAATCTTCAAATACCAGTGTAATCTTCAAATACCAGTTAATTCAGTTAAATACCAGTTAATCTTCAAATACCAGGCTCCTAATGTGCTTAATTAAAGTTGGTCAATGCATTTATCTTCAGCCACTTATGAGCAGTTGCTACGGAATTGTTCTGTGTGAATAATCAAGAATTTGTTGTTGTAATCATGTAATTTGCAAAGCAACCAAATATGGTACAGTTGTAAAATTTACTTCGACATGAATTAAAAATTTGATTGTTATAAAAAGAACAAATAGACCTCTTTTACCACATGTAACCTGCCTTTGTCTTGGTTTCATTGCATCTCAGGGCTGCTGTGCCATAAAACGACTTCTCAAGAGAAATTCGTACTGCTGCAAAACCGCGCCTTTCCACCTAAGTCATTCTTTTTTCTTTTATTAGTGTCTTAAATTTGGTAAGTACCGCAAGAAATTCCTATACCTAATGTATTTTTTTGTGTACAGTTTGCATCGTGGTACTGTACAGGTTCTGCCGTCATTTGAATTCACTTCGTAATTTTGTGACACATGTTGCCAATGACTTTGAACCTATAGGGTCATAATTGCACGAGCCTGCTTTCGAAACAGAGTATTAACAAAGATTTTAGTTTGTGGTAGTTGGAGGGGGGGTCAGAGTGCTTGGTTATTTTGTAAGTGTGTGTGTGTGTTTGCATGCAGTGCACAGCTGCAATAAGACCATTTTGTTAAGAGCGTAGCAATCCATAAAAAATCACCCTTTTCGTCGACAGGATTTGAAACCACAAGTTTTGGAATATGTATCCTATTGATGGAAAGGCTGCTTTGCCGTCCTCCACAATTCATTTAACTTTTCAATTCACTTCAACATTATATAAAAAGAAGTATATACTGTATTTGGCCTAATTGTCTGTTGGATTAATTGTGTAGTGCCTGATGAAAAAATGGGATTTAAATTCTCCTTCTTTCGTTCTTTTTGTAATGGCACTTTCGACTTTCTTCTTGTGGCATGCCGCAGCTAAACTATTGTTTGCTAGAAAACATTAGAGGGATAGCTGTATCAGTGACATCCTGACTTAAGCATTGCCACCAGTACAACATTTATCAGCAGGTAGTAAAATGAAGGGGCTGCATTTGATCACATTCTTTTTTTGTCTAAACAGTTGAATATGCCTTATGATATACGTTTAAGAAAACATATCTGTGCTGATGTGGGAGCACAAATCTGGGCGGCCACATCCGAATTGAAAATGTTACATGTGTCACGGCGACTGGATGAAAGAGCACACGGGTACGGCCCGCCAGGTCCTCCAAAACCGCGGTTCTAGTTCCCGAACCACCGCTGCGGCGCCACCGGGTGGGGGGGGGGGAGGGGGGCAGTTTTTGCGAGCGCCCACAAAATCGCATGCGCCGTGCGTGCATCCATGTGCGACCCGTGAAATATTTTAATGTCCGTCTAGCGTGTGCCCACCAACTAGTTAATGATCTTGCTTTTACATAGTTGCAGCTTTTGCAAATTTAGGTATTGTCTTGCCCGAGATGGAAGCTTGCACACCGATCAGTTTTCGCGGAAGTAAGAATGGTGAGGTCATTTTACTGGGATCCTACAAGATAACAACTGATCTGGAAGAGCTGCACCTTTCTTAATGCACCCAAATTCATTATAGTAAATGTGAGTATGTCGCTTCAGGCAACGTAGCTTCAGATTTATCCATTTCGTTTAGAATAAACAACGTATGCAAACAACCACGGCCGAGTCAAGTGACAGGCGAGTTGGAGTGCTATCGGGATTCGTCAGTGTCCCTGAAGAGGTTAACATAAAAAGACCGAACGGCAGGTTTAATGGTCAATAGACACATAAGCACAACTTTGGGTGCACAATATGAAGGCAGAACAAAACAACAATAACTTACATCTGCGAAACATGCAATAGCCCCCCAATGCTCTTGTCACTTGACCCAGCCGTGTGTGTGTATGTATATATATTGCAAGAATTCATTAGACTTCATCTTCTTCATCTGTGAACCCATCATCAGTCTTCGTTTCGTTCATCTTCATCGGCGCCATCTTGCTGTTGCTTGAATAAAGCGTCAGCTGAACCGATGTATTTCCACACACATATATATATATATATGTGTGTGTGTGTGTGTGCGCACGTGCGCGCGATATGGCACGATAGCATTGTCAACAAGGATAAATATATTTATTTCCCAACAGTTTCGGGAGGAGTTCTCCGTTCGTCAGGGGATGAGTTATACTAACATAGACGTTCAAACTTCGTTGCTGCTATGTCTCGCTTCGAAAGATGTTTGCGAGAGGGAGAGAGAACTAAAAAAAAAATAAAACACTTTGAACGCTGAGCACAAAACGAGATTGTGCACATCCAAATGTCGGTGTAAGTCCACACCTGGTTCTCATCCTGTGCTTGCCAGTTCTCGACTTGTGTCATACCAATGAAGATTGTCGCTGCGGTGGTGGAAGGTTTACACTCGCTTACCACTTGATGGCCATTGAGGGGAAACGGGGGAAGATGAAAGGTAAAGAGTTGACCAACCCATTAAAAGGAAACTTTTTGCTTACGCCCGCCGTCGCCGGCTCTTTCCGCCATCACGGCGACAATATTGGGTGGCCCGACACACGTCAAGAATTGGCCAGCACAGGATGAGAACCAGATGTGGACTTACACCAACATTTGGATGTGCACAGTTTGGTTTTGTGCTCAACGTCGACAGTGCTTTTTTTGTTTGTTTTTCAGTTCTCTCTCTCTCTCTCTTGCAAATATCTTTCAAGGCGTGATGGACGCGGCAGCAACCAAGTTTGAGCGTTCATGTTACTATAACTCATCCCCTGAGGATGGGAGAACCCCTCCCGAAACTGTTGGGAATAAATATATTTATCCTTGTTGAAAACAGTCCCATTGTGCCATATCCCATAACTTCACGAAGACTAACTGACCCATTGAATATATATATATATATATATATTTCTTGCATAGTATTAACTATCAAGAAATTTGAATACTGCTTCTAATGATGTATAATTTCGCAGCCTCTTCATTAAAGTTACGACGAGAGCATCACAATGTTCGTAAAACAACTTTGATCCAGCGTTTGAAGCTGAATTACTTTCTCTGAATAACATGGAAAATCCTCAAATCATTTTTCTTTCATACGTTTTCAGCATATTGAAACTATGAACGCATATTGCCCAGTGTACTAAAAGTTATTTGTCAAGCATTCTGGCTGAAAAATTGCGAAGGTGCTGAATCGACGTCACAAAAATCGAAATGCTTTAGTTTAACACATCTTCGTAAATTGAACAACGACTTTTTCATGCATTCAGTGCCATATAATTCATCTACATACGTTGTAGATTCTTCTTTCAGCCTCAATGAAGAAGCTGATTCTGGAAAAAAAAAACGCCAGGTGCTCAGCGCGCACACGAAAATTCAATGCAAGATAGTGCCTACGTACTCTACTAAATACGCGATATGCCATCACTGCGATAATTTAGATTAAAAAAAACACTGATTAGAACAGGTGAGTGGGTCACTATTGTGTCAATGACCAGCTAATTTGCTGCGGCTGCTGCCGCAAGGGAGCCGCCGCCGCTCACTTCCCTGTCCCTTCTGTCCCCGCCCCGTCTAGCTGCAGCGGCCGCAACTGCAACCACGGCTAACATGCGCTCTCCCACTGAAAGCCGCTGGACGCAGCGGGCCGTATTGTTCACTTTTTCATCCAGCGGCCGTGCATGTGTACACAAGAAAACCTTGTCATGAGCAACTTTGCATAAGTGTTTTGTGGTCTATTGTACAAAAGTTGTGTGTGGCTGAAATCTTTTTTTTCGTAGTGTTCACAAGCTGAGCACTGTGTTCATCTTTTCAAGAACACAAGCAGGCTCAAATGCAAATTCTGGTGCCCTTAGGGTTATGCATTATTGCCAGTTTTTCTTTTGCTTTGGGCATTGATTTAACAACAACTTTGAAATATTGCGTTATTTCACTCATGTTTTCTTGTTTGTCTTACAATGCTATCATCTATAAGAACTTTTTGGAAACTTGCGTGATGCTTGTTTATTTAGAATTTTCTTACAGCGTCCCTGGAAAATTCTTTAGAGTGGTCAAGAAATGCTGTCGATGGTAGTCGAGGCTGTTGCGAACGTGTGAGACATGTGACATGACTAGGTAGAAAATTTCCAAATAAACTTTAAAGTCAACTAGGAATCACTCGCTCTTCTCTCGACAAATAAAGCCACGTATTTAAAGCCACTGCTTCACACACCCAAATGACACAGCCGTTGGCCTATTTGTACATTGTGGTGTACATAGATGTGATGGTGTTTGGAGTGTGTCATAATCTACCTTTACTTCGACGTGGTGTCGTTCAGGCAAGTGGGAGATGTGCAGTGTTTGTTGAAGGAAAACAAAGCAAAAAAAAAGTCAAGGCGAAACAGTGAACGCGATAGCAAAAGATTGAAAGGGTGCGTGCAGAATGGAAAGCAGATTGAAACAAATTACTCACAAAACGTAATCGCAGGTACGGATGCAGGCGAATAAGCGTCTCATTTGTTACTTTGCTGTGTCTGAAAAGTGTGTGCTTTTCGCAAATGGAGACTGCGATGATTGTAGTGACCTTTGTGCACCCGTTAACTGCAGCAGAATCGTTCCAGGTGAAGCCCGAGGCTAGCCAAGGCAAACGACCTTCGCCTCCTCGCCTGCACGCGATAAGGGCGCGTGAGGGAGCGCCACTTCCCTTCTCTACGCCGGGCAAAGAACACGTAAGAGATTAGAGCTGCCGCCACCGCACGATGTGGCGACGCGCTCTCATTGCGCCAGCTTGCTGGTAATGCTGATAACACCATTCCCCCCTGAGGTGCTCGTGAGCAGTGGTAAGTGGAAGATATAAGTAGCTTGTTGTTTGAACGGTGAAGAATGTGCTCTGAGATGGCTCAGCAGTTAACATTCCGCTCTCCCGTCGCAGAGGTCCCACGTTCGATTTCGCACGCCGGAGGAGTGTTTTTTTTTTTGGAATATTTACTTTCTCGCATTTTCATAAGTATAGGTACGTATACATATACGGTGCATGACATTGACGCCTACGCCAACGCCGGTGGCAAAATCCAGCCGAGAGTGTCTGTATTATTGCTATCGCAATAAAAGGGCTTCATGTAATGATACACACTGACATATAGACATAGCCTCTTGCCCTTTGTCATCCACTCCTTGCCCCTCCTCTCCTCCACTGTGTAGCTTCAGTGCTCTCACTCAAATGAAAATATAGAGATAAAAGGGAAAAGATAGGCTTGGACTGTGCGACTAACTTTTGTAACTGTTGGTACTCGATGTATTCTAACAATATTTTGCTGCATTTCACCTGCGAAGCAATAAACTCTAATAGTGTTACCATTAAATGATTACTTGTGAAAGTGTTGCACGGCCTCTTGAAGTCTTCTTGCACGAGCAAGTGTTAATAATCTGGTAAACATTACATGCTACTTGGCGAAACTCTGGTCAGATCAAAAGGAAAATGAGGATTGTATTCTTTGTTACAGGAGGATATAGTCTTGGTCCTTGACTCGCTGACATGTATGGCTGTGCTGTTTTACACTACTATATTTTTAACCAGGGTTGCCAGGTTTGGCTACTTCTTTAAGCTTGTGGCAGCCGAAGAAATTGCTTGGCTGTGTTTTGGCTGATTTCTTGTTGCCTCGATTTGAACGGAACGTTTTCACTACCTTGTAGCGTCACAGCAACAGGCTTCAATGATGCAATAACCACACGGGGGTTAAGTCATCTTTTCAGGTCCCAAAACTAAATTTGGTGCTTACAGTGCACAAAAGAGAAGACTTTCGTACGCGTGACTGACACTTGGGAGAGAATATCTGCATTGTTAGATGGGGCCTCGTTTTGCTGTTCACGACATCAAAGTTTGATTGTGTGCCACAAGTGTATTTCGGTGACAGCGCTCTATTAGGTTGCGCATTTGATTCCTGCCGCCATAATGGCATTTCGTTCGAATTGCTCCCAGCTTGTAGCAGTTTATTCACGATTTGTGAAAGTGATATGCCTTACGTAGATTGAGATGTGCTTCTAGCTAACTGCTCTGACTGCTCATGTAATGTTTGACTAGCCATACAGTGATTTCATTTTACGAAGTTTTATTGTGCGTTAGTTGGTAAGAAAATAGTTTGCAAACGAGTTTGTAAAAGCATAGCTTGGTCAATTTTCAAAGATGAATTCTAAAACTGCTTTGCAAATATTTTTTTTTAGTCCGTTGTTTTCAATGCATTGTTTTTATCTTTTCTAGGTTCCTGCCACATAATATGGAAGGACTCTGAGGGCACTGTTGAATCAAATGCATTACATTTCAAATATCGTGTTATTAACTGTATTTCAAGCTGTAAATAATAACTGAACTCCCATTGCATTTTTTTATTCTGCTATCTTTTTCCATTTTTATGTGATTGTTGTTTTGTTTCAGTATTCTCTACATTTTATTGAAGTGTCACGTGATTGATTTTTTTTATGAAGCTGACATGTTTGTACGTTTCATAGGATCTGCTAGATTCACCTGGATGTTTGAGCTGTTGCTTTTTTTTCATTTGTTTTAGGCATGCTTAGTGTGGTGGAAATACTGACACTTGCATGTGCCATGATAATAGTTGTAAAGTATCATTATATTAGCTGATTAAAAGAGATAAATTTAAGCTATAGCATTTCTTACGGTTTTATGAATTTGCTGTTTCAATTTTGCTTTTTATTTGACTAATTTCATGTTGTTTGGTGCCTTTATTTTATGAACCCTCTGTTTTTTCAGCCTCATTGCTTAGACTGCATTTGTGGATTAAATTGATCTGTTAACGCATTTTCGCACATAGGAACATGCATTTGTATGCTATGATACATTTATTTAGGCATGCTTTGATGAATAAATGCCGCATACATTAAGACATTGTAGTTCAGAATCCAAGCAGAGCTGTGACATAGAGTATATATATTGAAATATAGCTAGCAGTTTATTGTGTCATGAGTGTTGGGCAAATATTTGTTGATATATGAAATTGGTTTAGTTACTAAAATGATTGGGCTCCTGAGTTCAGAGTTTAAATATGCTATGACGGTATTACTGAAGATGTCCCTGCAACACTTTTTTTAGCATGGTCAGTAAACACTGCCAATCGATATTTGAGACTCCTGAGAGCATAAGATTCATAAATTATAGTGCAGCACACTGGACAGAATTCACAATTCTCAAAGTCATTGAGAAATTGTTACCGTCATCATTTCACAAACAATGCCATGAACTTAAATTAACAAACAATAAATGAAAAGTCCACGACCATTGGCTGACTTAAGCGCCCTGAGCTGCATATTTAAGAAGATGTCCATAGCATGGCGCTACATATAGAATCACTCCCTCACCCTGACATCTATTTCCTATTTCTTGCTGTGCTATGCTATAAACGATGAATTACTCTCTCACCCCTTTCCCTCCTAACACACCCACCACTTCCTCACCCTGACTTCCATTTCTCATTTCTTGCTTTGCTATGCTGTCAATGGTTATGCTATGGATTACCCCTCACCTCTTTCTCTCTTAACTCTCACATTGCTCTGCCTCCCCTTCAGTTTTCTTTCCCATTCCATTTTTATATTACAATACTATGCATGGCTGTGTAGCTGGTCACACAAACTGGCACAACGAAAAGATTAAAAAGCTTTGCTGTTTAAAACGGTGCAAAGTTTAGTTGTGTTATTTTCTTTGTGCAGTTGCGGGTTGGTCCACACATCCAGCAAGAAAAGACGGCGAGAAGTCGCACCTTGGACGCCGCCACCACTGTAACTCTTGTAACTACAAGACTCGTAGCGTGGGTAATATGAAATATCACGTTAGGGTTCACACGGGCGAGCGACCATTTCAGTGTCACTTGTGTCCTCAGAGCTTCTCAAAGAAAGTCACTTTGGTAGGTCACGTGCATGCCCACAAAGGCGAAAGGCCACACAAATGCCACCTCTGCCCTCAGAGCTTTTCACGGAAAGTCAATTTGGTACGTCACCTGCGCATACACAAAGGCGAGCGACCCCACAAGTGCCACCTGTGTTCCCGGAGCTTTTCTCGAAGGTCCACATTGAGAGAGCATTTGTACTTGCACACAGGGGAACGACCGTTGAAGTGCCCAGTATGCCCTCAGACGTTTGTGTGGAAAAGCAACCTCAACAAGCATTTGCGTAGGCATGATCAGAAGTGAATGCTTAATTGGAATTCTTGGTGACTTCTCTCTTTGAAGGCAAATACTGCTACATCCGACTGGATGCTTTATAGCACTTTTACAGTAATAAGTTTTCTATGAAAATTCTGGCGATAAGTCTATAAGTGACATCACAGGACAGAATCCTGACAGTGGCAGCCGTATTTCAAAAGGGGGCACGGCTAATTGGTGCTTTGTCAGTGTACTTATATTCAGGCCATATATAAAAACTCTAGGGAGC
This sequence comes from Rhipicephalus annulatus, assembly GCA_013436015.1. NCBI lineage: Eukaryota > Metazoa > Arthropoda > Arachnida > Ixodida > Ixodidae > Rhipicephalus > Rhipicephalus annulatus. Next base: position 116,888 of record WOVY01000053.1, on the reverse strand, counting down.
AAAATGTAATGCTAAGTCTTTCATTAAGCTTGCCTTGTATTTGCACCATTGTTTCAGTTTGTAAAACCTTAGCAGTTAATTAATATATAGTTACTAGACCGTGATCACTCTGGTACCACAAATGCAGGCACCTGTTTCATTATTGGGACAGATTTTTGTTTATGAACCCCTCTCAGTAAAATAACTTTCTACTGCATTAACTGTCTTATGTTCTTTTATTATTTTTATATATTCTTCCCTACATCTAGTTTTTGTCAAATGCCCGTGAAGGCATTTGTTCACTTGACATATTCCTTCCCTCATTAACACAAGTACATATGTTCTCATCAGATGAGCGCGACACTACTTTATTGAGGAAGAAAGCCACTTAAGAGGTAAATAAATCAGAAATGCTTTTTCCACGCTTCAGGGTTTTTTTTAACTTTTGCACCGGTTGATATTTGGCCTTGTTTTGTGAACAAAGGCTTGCATTGTCTTGTGTTGCGTGGAGCGTCATTTTTTTGCCCGCATTATGCGGTGGAGGTTCGCAACAAGTTTCAGCTTTTGTGAAATGTAGGTGAAGCATCGACTAGTGTTAGATTTGTAGTGTTGGCTGATCTATAGCTTGAAATTATATTAGTTCAATAAAGTATCCTTGCGAGCTGTCCATGTAGGCAACGCTGTTGTAAATACAGATCTGTAAAATTTTTACAGATATGAAACTTTTTGATCCGCAGCCTTTTTTTTTAATTTAATAATGATGACCTATAAAATAAGCATGTAGGAGTTTTCAAAAGTTGTTGGGACTTGCAGACTGCGAGCTTTAAGGGCATACCTTTGTCCTCATCTTGACCATTCAGCAACAGAATCGCCCACTTGCCCACTCCGGCTGAACAGTGCTTATGGGAACAATTTACGATATCGCATAGATCAAGTCTACATATTGCAGTAACTGTGGCTCCATAGAAACTGTAAAACGCATTTTGTTTTAGCGCCGAGCGTGCGCTCTATGAACACTGCATGCATATGAACACTGCATGCACCCAAAGAACTTTATCAGTTGATTGTGTCCTGCGCCCTTTTTCCAGCTTCATGCAACAGTCATGCGATGAAACTTTTATTCGGGTATCTAGACAATATTGGTCAGGTAGACAGATTGTAAGGGCACGTTGAAAACTCGTAATAAGTCATGCTGTCTGCACATCTCCCCACCCAAGAGACAAACAAATGTCTGTGCATTTACATTTTTTTCTTTCCATTTTAATTCTCAACATTTTTTCTCTTCTGGCCTTTCAGTCCCCATTCCCCTTCGCCACACAGAGTAGCAAGTCAGCGACACACACACGCTGTCTAAATTCTCTGCTCTTCTATAAAGAGCTCTCTCTTTCTCTTCCAAAAATACAAAGCGTGGAAGCTTCACAAGAGGAATGTCCACATTGTTCACGCTCAATCAGATCTCACGGGGCGAAAAAATACAACGAAATTTCAAGATCTTCTACTCACTGAGAGTATTATGTAAATGTGGTGTCCTACGGGATTTTTTTGAGAGCGTATGCCTTTTTTTAGTCTCTGTGTACTTTCTTGTAGATTTGGTGTAGTTATGTACCTCGTTTGAGAAGGCATTCTGTAACCGCCTTCTATGCTTGCACTTCTAGCTTTTTTACCGTTTGTGTCTAGCTATTTCAGTTCCTGATTTCAATGAGTGTTGTAGTTTGCATTTATTTTTTGTCGTTGTTAGTGTTATTTCTTACCGAATGTATACTACTAGCCAATGGCCAAGAATGCACTTTTTACTGTTACTTTCACTCTGTTATTTTTCCAATTTATTGTAATGCCCTTGTCGAGGGCCTTTAGGGGTATTTTGAAAAAGAATCTTAAATATTTTGATGTGCATTATTTTATGTATTCTAAAGCGATATTGCACTGTTAGTCATGGTTACCCACAAATAAAAATATATGGTATAGGTTGCAAGGTTTGAGAGGCCCTTTTAAAATGTGTTTTCTTCTGAGTTCTGAGGATCTTTGGGCACCTAGTCTCTGTTATATGGGTAATTATTTGTAGCTTTTCAGTACGTGATGTAGTAGTCTTGCAACGTTTCACTGTATAAGTACTTGTTTGCTATGATCAATTGTTTAACAGTGTTATTACTAGAGAATATTGTATCACATTATATGATTACCAAGAGATATATTGCTAGGTATTGAATATTGTCGCTTGTGCAAGATTTTCTAGGGCCCTAATAAAATTTCGTAGTGTGTTCATGCATTGATAATTTGTGATAATTCATACCTGCATGATAATTTTTAAACTGATATTTTGTTGTTTGTTCAATACCCAAAGACAAACTAAGTTGTGGCTTCAGTGCATTAATCTGCTGTTGCGATATTAATTTGATTATTATGACATACTTTAGTATTCATATTTCTGAGAATAATGTGGTTTTCTTGTCTCTAAATTTGTCTAGCTATGGCTTTTAGAGCCATCTAGGAATCCACTGTAGTGCTTGTGGACATACAGTTCTGCTTGAAAATAGTGAAGAAAATGTTTGTAGGAAAATAAATCTGGAGAAAGCTCAATTTACAAACTTGCTTCCATCGAAACACGAGCAAGCTGCTCTCCTGCAAGGCAAACGAATGATGTGTTTTAGGCCAACGCTGATTAAGGGTGGTTGCTTCTAAAAATCCTCTTGGTGTGATGAATCTGCAATAGGCATCCGCAGATTCATTTCACAACACGAGGCTCTTGTAAAGAACACAAGTAGAAATGTATGAGCGTCTTTAAGTCTATTATCATTGTAGAAATACGACTGTAATGGTCATGAGTGAATGTGCAAACCTAAACTGAGCAATATAGCTTCATAAGTAGTACACCCTCTATGGCAACCAGCACTTAAAATGTTCTGTTATGCTTGAAGGTGCGAGTTCAATGCCCAGCAGTGACTGTCACATTTCGGTGGGGGAGGGGGGGGGGCTGTGTGACAGCATCGAGGCACCGCGGTCCAAGGTAGTGTGCCGTCCTTCACTACGGCACATCTCACAACCTTATTGTGGTGTCAGCAGCAGGTAGAGATGTTGACACCATGGATGTGGTCATTATTCGCACTGCACTACTGCAGTGGCTAAGATATTGCCTCGTAAGTTTGTTGTTTTCAAAAGTGATTACTTTTATATTAAGTTCATAAAATTGCTGCCACGGGGACTGCATGTAGACCTGTGCGCCGGTACCAAAGTAGCCGATGGCGGACTGCTGGTGTTTTCATCTACGGCGCGGTTGCGGGGCCCCCCCGGAGATCGGCGACGGCGCGATGGGGGGGGGGGGGTGAGAAGGTGAAGATTCTAGAGCTAGTGGGGATAGAATCAGGCCTCTAGAATTTTGAAAAAAGAATTCAAACTCCCCGAAAAGGCGAAGAAATTAACATGATAGCCCCATGTCGCAATGTTTTTTTTTACTTGCAAATACAGCTGTCTCAGTTTTTGCAACACAGCAGGCGTAAATACCTTGAAAAAAAAATGAAAGTTAACAAAATGCATTTTTACGCAAACATTTTTTCTAAATGCTCAGCATTGAGTTTGCAAAGAAGAGAGAGCAAATGGCAAGAGGAGCGGCGAGGCACTGCACCTACCCTCTACTACACTCTCCACACACAAAATAACTCCACCGAGGATAGATGGATGAATGAATATGGCTGTACCCTTTAGATAGGGCTGTGGCTGGCGCCACCAAGCCGTAATACTTAATGAACCAAAAACTAATTTTTTTTTCCTTTAAATAGTGAGATTGAGGCCTCGTACTTTGCAGTGAAGGGTTTAATTTTAACTCGTGCCTTGATATTAGCCACTAATCAGATAACCTCCTTCTTGTCAATTCTACCTGCTTAAAGTCTATTTTGCCCTCCCTGTCCCTAAACCCCCAGTGCTTTGAAAAACTCTGCACCATCATCCGGCACTATAGTGTAGCGAAACGTCGGGGTTGTTCAAGTTAGGCGCATCGGACGACCAGGGAGACGAATAAGTGTGGGTGAAACTCCGCGGAGGCAATCGATGAGACGTCAACACGATGATTTCGGGGAGCACTCATTGGGGGTTTATTTAGCTAACACAACTTCAATTTACAAAATGCACTGGGTCACAAAGACAAAACATAGAAAATGGTGGCATACCCCTTGGCCTGCATGGCCTGGTCTCCGGTGGTGAGATCCGCCGTTTACCCCCGACTCCGCTCCGCTCACTTTTCAAGTTCAAACATCCTCTTTTTAACCCTTGGTCGCACAAAGAGTCTTCACAAAAACCAATCACATGTTGGGACTCACAGCATCACAACCAATCACAGAAACACTTTCATAAAAGGCACTACATTTGTAAAAACGTCGTCACCGAAGGAAACACGCAAAGGGAGAGGGGTTCTCCGCACGCGACACTCTCTCCCATGTCAGGCCGTGCTGTCCAACATTACTCGTGCCGGCCCCATGCTCGAGCCCCGTAAGTTCTTTCGTTAATGGTTGCTTCCTAGAAGCGTCCTTAAGAGCGATGGGTACATTATTGCTTACCAGGTGTACATGCGACAGCGAGGCGCCCCGACATCCTAACAAGAGCGAGGGGGATGGTCGTTTACCGGCCGCCACTATGTCTCGGTCAGGCTAAGTGGTCGCGTCCCTATGTCATTCTCAATGACACGCGTGCTTGTTAACAATGACTTAGACTCAGACGGTGGCGCCGGACCTGCCTCTCGCTAGACGCTTTTCCGAGTAAGCTTTCCCCTTCTAATCCCGAACGGGGGCGACCATGACTGCTCCGTTTGTAAGCCGTAAATGCAGCGTGTAGGCGCCTGTCCCAGGCTGGAAAACGCGATTTACCCCACATTCCATTAAAGTCAAAAGCCGAAGCTCTATAATGGCCAGAGAAACAAACCCAAAGGTAGAAGAGTACAAAGAAAGACTTAAAAAAGAAGCAGAGGAGTTGGTTTTGCACAAATTTCCTGAGAAGATACTGGAGCTGGAAACCTTGCTCTCGCGACACCTCCCCCCTACGAAAAAGAGTGCCCCACTCGTTTTATCTGCAAAACACGACAATAAATAGACTAATTATACAAAAAGGTTTTGAAAAAATTGCATAAAAACAACAGATGAAAAACAAAACAAAATCATTGGTCACAGAAATATATGGGTTTTCCCGGCTGCGGCGGCTGCATTTCCGATGGAGGCGGAAATGTTGTAGGCCCGTGTGCTCAGATTTGGGTGCACGTTAAAGAACCCCAGGTGGTCAAAATTTCCGGAGCCCTCCACTATGGCGTCTCTCATAATCAGAAGTGGTTTTGGGACGTTAAACCCCACAAATCAATCAATCAATCAATCAGAAATATATGGGTTCACTCATCGGTACTGCAATACAATTCAGTGTCCGTTTCGTAAGTACTGACATTCTGTTGTGCGTTGTTATTACTAGAAAATGTCTTCCAGTCCGAGTAAAGTTCAGTGTCCGTGTCGTAGCTTTCGCACTGCTGTACTGGAACACTGGCCTGTGTTCCGCGCACACAATGTTGCAAACAGAGTTCCTGACCCACTCGCGAACCGCACTCGCGCACATCACCATTGGAGCCGCACTCGCGCACAACACTTTGATGCAATCCGTGGTCATCTCTCCTCGCACTTCCCTCGCGCACATCACCACCGAGATCTCACACCTCATGATTATCATCAGACTCATCGTCCGCGTCGCCGGCATCGGAGCCCAATCGAACGTGGCAGGGCTTTAAACGCGCCACATTCACAACGTCACGTTTTTTCCCAGTTTGGTCTACCACCTCCCAGTTGTTCTCGGCTACCTGGCGCACAAGACGGAAAGTTCCGTGATATTTGTGAAGAAGCTTCGTCGTCTTCCCTTTCGCCCGGGAGGGAGTCCACAAGTACACCAAGTCGCCCTGATGATAAACAACACTTCGTCGCCTAGCATCATAGCTGCGCTTGTTCTTCTCCTGCTGACGCTTCTCCCGTTCATTTACTATTTTTCGAGCCTGCCGCAGCCTGCGGGTCACTTTCATTGCATCCAGGGTGTAGTCGAATCCGCGTTGCGCGCCCGACCCTACATCCACCGGTAGTGTCGGTTCACGTCCGTGAAGAAGAAAGAAGGGAGTGAATCCAGTCGTCTCGTGGGTGGAAGAATTGTATGCAAAAAGAACGTACGGTAGGAATTCATCCCAGTCGCGGTGGTGTGAGGAAACGTACATGCTGAGCATGTCAGCCAACGTGCGGTTAAAACGCTCGCACAAGCCGTTGGCCTGTGGGTGGTATGCTGTTGTGGTGGCATGCTCGCTACCCACGAGCCGGAATACTTCTTCGGTCAAGTTGGCGACAAAGTGCTGCCCACGATCGCTTATTACTTTCTCCGGGGCACCATGGCGTAGGACGATTTGTTCGACGAATGCTCTTGCTGCTTCTGCGGCAGTGGCCGCTGGACACGCGACAGCCTCGACCCATTTCGTATGGTAGTCGGTAATCACGACGATGTAGCGGTTCCCTGCTTTGGATTTAGTGAAAGGCCCAATGAAGTCCATGCCCACCTGCTGAAAAGGTCGACCTGCAGGTGGGATCGGTTGGAGGAAACCGACCGGCCTTCCCGGTGGTTGCTTTCGTGTCTGGCAGTCGGGGCAGGAGAGAACGTACTTGCTTACGTACGAGAACATCTTCGGCCAGAAATATCGGCAACGAACTTTCTCCCATGTGCGCTTGACACCTAAGTGGCCTGCCGTGGTGGCGTCATGGCAGTACCTTAAAATCTCAGATCTCAAGCACTTGGGGACAACGAGCGCCGCACGATCCTCCGGAAACCCTTTCGCCCTTCGATACAGTACACCGTCGATCAACCGAAAGCTCCGTGCCGTTCTTTTAGTTTTCCTGACAACGGGCGCATCCGGGTGCTCGAGGTGCTGCATAATTTCTTTCATCCATGGGTCTGCCCTCTGCTTTTTTCCAACATCCACCTGATCCAGAACCAGCAACGGTAAGGGGTTTTCTTCGCTTACAGGCGCGGGATCATGAGGAAGGCGGGAAAGCGTGTCGGCATTTCCATTCTTGAGGCCAGGGCGGTGTCGCAACGTTATGTCGAATTCCTGAAGCAACAGGGACCATCGCATAAGACGACCGTTCGGATTCCTTACTTTCATTAGCCAAGCCAGGCTGGCTTGGTCAGTCACAACCGTGAACTTAGAACCAAAGACGTATGGCCGAAACTGTCCGCAGGCGTACACAACGGCGAGGCATTCTTTCTCAGTGGTACTGTAGTTCATCTCAGCCTTGTAAAGGTGGCGGCTGGCATAGGCGACGACTCTCTCTTGAGTTCCAATTTTCTGTACAAGCACGGCGCCAATGCCGTAATCACAGGCATCAGTGTGCACCTCTATCGGCTTTCCCGGCTCAAATTGACGCAGAATTGGGGCTGTGATCAGCTTCTCTTTGAGGGTTTGCATGGCCACTTCGCATGCCGCATCCCAGACGAAAGGAACATCCTTTTTGGTTAAGTTGGTCAGAGGTCGAGAAATGCGAGAGAAATCTTTGATAAATCGCCGATAGTAGTTACAGATTCCGAGAAAGCTCTGTACACCTTTCTTGTTTCGTGGCTTTGGGAATTTCTCGATCGCTGCTACTTTGTCTGGGTCCGGCCGGATGCTTTCACCTGTGAGAATGTGTCCAAGATATTTGATCTCCTGGCGAGCAAAGCTGCATTTCTCGGACTTCAGTCGTAAGTTTGCCACGTCCAAAGCCGAAAACACACTTTCCAAATCTTGCAAATAAGTTGCCATAGTCTTCGAAAAAATAACAATGTCGTCCAAGTAGTCCAAACAAACTCTCCAGAGAAGACCACTGAGGACTTTGTTAATCATTCTCTGGAATGTGGCAGGGGTGTTGCACAGGCCGAAAGGGACAACATTGAATTCGTACAGGCCGGGTCCACAGGAAATTGCGGTCTTTTGCTTATCTTCCTCCTTGATGCCCACTTGCCAGTAGCCTGATGTTAGATCAAGTGTGGTGAAGTATTTTGACCGCTGTAGCACGTCGAGAATGTCATCAATTCGTGGCAGTGGGTGCACATCTTTTTTAGTGACTTCATTGACTCTGCGAAAATCGACGCAGAAACGCCAAGTCCCATTTGGCTTCTTCACGAGGACGACAGGTGATGACCAAGGACTGTGAGACTCTCTAACTATCCCATCGCGCAGCATTTCTTCTACTTGTTGCTCAATCTGTTGTCTTTCAAAAGGGGAATGACGATATGGGTGCTGATGAATTGATCTAAAATCACCTGTGTCGATCACATGTTCAGCGAGATGAGTCTGCCGGATGGGGTTGTCACTGCTCGTAAATAGATGGCGGTATTTCTCAATGAGCGACAGCAGTTCATCCCGCTCAGATGGCTGTAGGTGATCCCCAGTCTCTATGTCAAACTCTTGAGGCACTCGATCGTTCTCGGGGGCCGTGATTGCCAGCTGTGCGTCATGAATAGATGAAGCCCATCCAAGCTTTGTTCCGCTGAGCAGGTTTACTGGCGACATGGTAGGATTAGCTACGCGAATGAGGCCTCTCCCATGCACGATCCTCGTTATTGTGCGTGCAACCTGAAGTCCGTTTTTAAGCGTGCTGTTCGGTTAGACGAGGTGAATTCCGTTCTTGCGACCTTTACTTCAATAGCGACTTCTGTGCGAGGTTCAATGCGAATTTGCTCGTGGCACCGCACTGCAAGTACATCATTATGTTCGGGGGCACTTGAGTCTATACGTAGCCGGAAAATTTCACCGTTTAGTTGCAGCTCTTTTTTGGAGAAGTCGATGAGAAGCCGGGCTGCTCGACAAAAAGGAAGACCACCGAGTAGCTCGTACGGGCAATCCTTGACCACTAAAAACGTCTCGTGAACTTTGGTGGTGCCAAATTCAAGTTTTATTTCAGCTCCGTCATTGGGGGTACACAGCTGTACGACGTCATAGTAGCACTGCTCGGGGGTTTCGGACGGCAATTGGGTGCGGTTTTGTAGCCGCAAATGGGCGATCTCGACTGAGTGGCGACTCGTAAAGGACGTTTTAAGTAGCGTCACCCATTCTTCCCTTGTATTAGGAGCACCGGTTAGAATTTGAGTGGTATGCCACTTTTTCGCATCTCCGTCTAAAGCCAGATATAGAAATTTCACCTTCGTGGCTTGGTCCCAATTATTAAGCGACGCTACATGTTCGTAGCAAAGTAGCCACTCTGAAATAGATTCCTCCGGCGCACCTCTAAAGACTAGTGGTCCGATGAATGGTTTAGCTTGGGGGGTAGACATAGCAGAGAAGAAGGTATGGGGTTCCGTCATAGTGGAGCTGTCAGAGGTAGGTTCCTTATATTTGTTGTTGACTCGGGGCATAATTTCAGAGCGGGACTATTGTTACCGAGCAACCTCCACCACTTTGTAGCGAAACGTCGGGGTTGTTCAAGTTAGGCACATCGGACGACCAGGGAGACGAATAAGTGTGGGTGAAACTCCGCGGAGGCAATCGATGAGACGTCAACACGATGATTTCGGGGAGCACTCATTGGGGGTTTATTTAGCTAACACAACTTCAATTTACAAAATGCACTGGGTCACAAAGACAAAACATAGAAAATGGTGGCATACCCCTCGGCCTGCATGGCCTGGTCTCTGGTGGTGAGATCCGCCGTTTACCCCCGACTCCGCTCCGCTCACTTTTCAAGTTCAAACATCCTCTTTTTAACCCTTGGTCGCACAAAGAGTCTTCACAAAAACCAATCACATGTTGGGACTCACAGCATCACAACCAATCACAGAAACACTTTCATAAAAGGCACTACATTTGTAAAAACGTCGTCACCGAAGGAAACACGCAAAGGGAGAGAGGTTCTCCGCACGCGACACTCTCTCCCATGTCAGGCCGTGCTGTCCAACATTACTCGTGCCGGCCCCATGCTCGAGCCCCGTAAGTTCTTTCGTTAATGGTTGCTTCCTAGAAGCGTCCTTAAGAGCGATTTGTACATTATTGCTTACCAGGTGTACATGCGACAGCGAGGCGCCCCGACATCCTAACAAGAGCGCGGGGGATGGTCGTTTACCGGCCGCCACTATGTCTCGGTCAGGCTAAGTGGTCGCGTCCCTATGTCATTCTCAATGACACGCGTGCCTGTTAAAAATGGCTTAGACTCAGACGGTGGCGCCGGACCTGCACTCGCTAGACGCTTTTCCGAGTAAGCTTTCCCCTTCTAATCCCGAACAGGGGCGACCTTGACTGCTCCGTTTGTAAGCCGTAAATGCAGCGTGTAGGCGCCTGTCCCAGGCTGGAAAACGCGATTTACCCCACATTCCATTAAAGTCAAAAGCCGAAGCTCTGTAATGGCCAGAGAAACAAACCCAAAGGTAGAAGAGTACAAAGAAAGACTTAAAAAAGAAGCAGAGGAGTTGGTTTTGCACAAATTTCCTGAGAAGATATTGGAGCTGGAAACCTTGCTCTCGCGACAATAGGGTGAAGCCCTTTGGAGAACATTATCAAGTGTTTGGCAGTTTCCTCTTCTCCACACGCACTGCATACTGTGTCTACCCCTTCGTATTTGTGCCGATATGTCTTGGTTCTCAATACTCCCGTCCAGGCCTCAAAAAGTTGAGAACTACCCCGAGTATTATCATAGATCCTTTTCTTGGCGATTTCCTGCTTAAAAGTTCGATAGGTCTCTAGTGCGGACTTCTTAATCATGCCAATTCACCACATATCAGTCTCAGCTTCCTTCACCTTCTTCTTAACCGATCATTCATTTTTGTTTGGTCCCCCGCTGTTTTCTAAGTATTTACCAATCAATTTTCTGGTTCACTTCCTCTATTTTGTATCGAGATTCATGTACAAGTAGCTGAATACCTTCCTAGCACAACGCTTCTCCCCCATTTCTCTCAATCGCTTCTCAAATTTATCTTGCTGCTAGCTTCCCTGCCCTCAAATGATGTCCATCCCATATCACCTTCTACTCCCTGTTTTGGTGTATTCCCGTGAGCTCCTAAGGCAAGTCTACCTATTCCACGTTGCTCAATTTCTTATTTTGCTTGAACTTCTAATCTCATGAACAAGACTGCCTTTCCGAACGTCAGACCAGGAACCATGACCCCTTTCTATATTCTTCTCACAACATCATACCTAATTCCACAGTTCCCTATTTTTCATGACTGCTGCATTCCTGTTACCTTTAGTCGTCACGAATATTTCGTGTTCCCTTAGGTACTCGGTCCCATGGCTTATCCATTCGCCCAGATAGTAGTATTTATCTGTTATCTCTAGCGTGACCTCCTGTATTCTAAGCTCACTACCTTCATTAACATTAAAAATCATGACTGCTTCGGACTCTACCTATCTTACATACTGGTGCCACTTTGGAATCGTATCTGTCCATATTACTGTCAAAAAGTAGTCCCTGGTTGTTTTCCTCGTTACTAGCTATCCTGCACCCCGACGGGTCCGCGTGCCCCCCCCCCCCCCCAAAAAAAAAGCTACTGTGCGTCCTGCAAGTCGCTAACCCACCTCTTGACCTTGTCGCTCATCAAAGTGAATTCTGTCTCGTTGAAAACAACCCAACCTATGCACCTCTCTGTTTATTTCCACCACCTCAAAGCCTTTCTCTCGACTCATCTGCCATATCTCTCAGTTTGCGTTGACAACCGCTCTTTGTAGGTTGTCGTCACGCACCGGCACCTCCGTTATTGGGCATATCACTACCCATACCTAAGGAGAAGTGGCGTGCATGTCATCGACCCCTTTTGCCAGTGTTGTTGCGAGTCCTGCCATATCTTCATTTAAGACATCGTTTAAACCGCCTGAAATTGTCACTAGGTTTTGTCTATTAGCTGTAGTTTTGAGTTTTGCGTTCTCTTGCCTCATGACTGCTTCCAACTTGCATCTTGGAAACGCCCCTACTGCAACTCTCTTGTCACCTTTACCCTCTCTTTGATTGCTTCTACGCATCGATTTAAATTCGAGTTCCCGGCAATTATTCCATGCTGTGACTTTTCTGCTGGAGCGTCCTGCACTTGGTGGTTACTTGCACCTGTGACGCCGGCTGCTTTGTCCCCTCCCAGCCCCACCACTACTGCGCTGAAGCTGGGCCTTGCGACAATTAAACCGGCTGAACCTGTTTTTTCCAAACTTTCTTGCTCCCTCTTCTTCGCTGTTCTGGTTACCGATGTCCTACTATTGTCTCCATCGGCCGCTCCTTTGTTAACTTTGGCTAGTGCTGCCTCGGTGGACTTGCAGCCTTTCTCCCACTGCCCTCGTTTTTTCTTGCTGTGCCGCAATTGCAGTCTCCAGCTCGGTGATTCTCAACAGCAGTTCACTCTGGGCAACCATCATTTTCTCCACTTTTTTCTCAACCTCACATTGCCTACACTTCGTGTCAGCCTCTTCTCCTTCCGTTTATATACTTGGGTCCACTTTCAAAGCCACCCCACATCCTGAACACTTTACATTCTTTTCAACCATGTCTTTCGGACACCAATGGTCCCTATGACTTTTCGCACTCGATAATCACAACCCTCGAGCACTGCCCTACGAAAAAGAGAAAGTCTAAGCTCCCCTACAAAAATCTAAGAAAGTCTAAGCTCCCCTTCGATGTGCAACAGCTCGATAACACATGCTCTTTTTGTATATCAGCCTTTTTTATGTCCAATGCTATAAAAGGGCTTTTCGCAGTTACCTATAATTTTACCAACCCTGTGCAAGCTTAATCGATCTTATGCGTGCAAAGCCCATCCAGCCTTCTGCCTTTCTCAGCTATTTTTCTCATCTTTTCGTAGCCACGCAATCTAACTGGTCACTTGTCTCTTTCTCACTTTGCTTGACCTGCCCAGTTTCACTTTTTTTTTCTTAATGTCAGCTAGAATGTCATCTAGCCCTGTTTGTTCTCTATCGAGCTCTGCTTTTTTAATATCTCTATGTTATGCTAACCATTTTCTGTTTCTATTTTGCATAGTTCTTGGTCTGTTCTGGACCTTTTTTTCTTTCTTTTTTTTACTAGCATTCAAGTTTCTGCACCATATGTTAGTAGTCACAGCTTACAACAGTTGACCACTTTCTACTTTAGGGACAGTTGTAAATTGCCTTTTATAATTTGGGAATGTCTGCCATTAAAGCTTTAGCCCATCCATGTTGTTTGGTGAATCTCCTTTTCATGAGTAGTGTCTCCTGTGAATATCCGACTTAAATACATATATAATGTAAGGATTCTAGTGTGCCGTTGCAAACTCTTGCTTTCTTGTTTTGTCTCCTAACCTTAGACTCTTGTCTTTTACTTATTTATCTGTAGCCCTACTTGAACACTTTCTCGGTTTAGATCCTCAGTTCATTGTAGTTCAACGGCACCACTGCTAAAAAGCAAAATGTCATTTGCAAAGCATAAGTACCGAGATATTCTTTGTAAATATTTATTTATGTTTCTTATCAACATGGTGGCTCAAATAGTTCTGCTAAGCAGGCTGTAAATATTGCTCAGATTTTGTCTCCTTGCCAGATCTACTTCACGAATAAAATTTTGCTGCTTTGCGACAGCTCCTCCCCCATAAAGGGACTCTTCTAGTTGCCCCTCAAGACTCTTATGAAATTCATTGTCTGTCTGTTTGCTGCGGACCCTCTGTAGATGTTGGCTAGGGTATTCATGCATGCATTATGCACTAGCTGCTCTAAGACTGCTAGTATCTCTACCGAGTCGAATGCCTTTTATTTGTCTCTGCAAGCTAAGTAAATGGATGTATTCTGTTTGGCAGATTTTTCAGTTTGACAGCACATGACTATGATCCACAGTGGGACATCTGTTGATATGTGTATAATTCTTCAAATCTTTCAATCTCGTTTTTTCTGTATTTGTTTGGTATTGGCATTTTTACAGTTAGGTTGTACATTTGATTCGCCAGTACGTGAGGCTTTTTTCAGAAAGTGCTACAAGCTTTCAAATACGAGATCTTCATCTTTGATTGGTCAACAATTTCACTGCATGATTTTTCGTTGGTCATGTTCTGTAGGGCTCTATTCCATTCTCTAAAGGTAGGGTATCCAAGCAGATTCGTTCCTGGTAACACTTCTGATTTTTTGTTTCTTTCTAACTTTGTTTATATTGAGACTGCTGATTATGTTACTCTATCTGTTGGAGTGTGCATTCGTAATTAGTTCCCTGTTGTCATGCCCTGTCCCTCCTTTCGATTCTTCATCTAAATATTTGGTGCTATAAATCCCCATGTCGGCAATTTTCTTTTTGTTAATCAGCCCTTTTAGCTGAGTTAATTCAACTTTAGATTTTGAGTGGGTAGCTTTTGTAGATTGTTGTTTCTTTTTTTGTGATTTGGGAGAGTTTGCTTACTTCTTGCCCTAGTGCTTTAACCTAACTGCAGTTGCGTTTTAGGAATCAATGTAGTTATGGTTTTGTTCATTTCCTCTAACTCATAATTTTTTTTTTGTTTTAAGGCCTCCCATACGAGTGTTCTAGGGCAGGGCTGAGAATGCGTGTGACTGTGGCTCTGCTCCATTTTCAGAGGAGCCTTGCAATTTCTCTGCAAGTTATAACAATAAGAATATTAATAATAACAAAAAAATGGCATTTTTTGGTGCCTTGAAGTTCCGCATTCAATTTTCTCGGGCTTACTGATGATGATGACTATGGTATTCAAGCATGTGAAGAGATTGTTTTCGTCAAACTTTTAAATTACAAATTAAAAACCAAAACATATTACGCACAAATCGCCAGTCATCGCTGCTGTTTCTGAGGTGGTAGCTGCGCTGAATTTTGCTTGCAACAACTTAGGCTTACGTTGGCACCACGACCTGCTGTATTTTACTGACCTTCCCAGCGAGCGAAGCGCCAGCACACCCTATCTGGCATTAGTGCCTGCCGCTATGCACCCTATAGCGCTGCAACTTACCTCATCCCCACCGGTTGCTGGCGCCCAAAACATCCTTTTTTGTTGTCTGCTCGCGTGCCGCTGGGAGAAAAGCAGCAATGTTTACGCGTGCATACACTTTAGACAATTAAAATGAATAAAAACTTCTTTTTGAATAAACTTAAAAGTACAATGATGATCTTTCGCTACCTGTCGCAGCTCGGCAGCTGCGACAGAAGTGTGCAGGTCGGTGCAGTTTGTACACTAGCGAAGCGAGGTTTCTTGGTGCAAATTAGGGAGATGGCTACAACGGCAGAAGTGACATCACGGTACAGTGGCTAGAATCCTATGCATAGGATTCTAGCCACTGTACCGAAGCGTAGGCTGTGGGAGCACAGGGTTGCTCGGAGGTGACTACCACGTATATTTAAACACGGTCGGACTAAACTGCACCTGCGCGCGTTTCTTTCCTTACGTAAGAAGCGAGCGCGCAGGTGCAGTCTAGCCCAGCCATGATTTGAGGCTCAGAGTTGCAAGTTGAGCTGCGCAGTGACAGTACCACAATCCATGAGTTTATATAGTCATTATATTAACTATATGTCAACAGCTAAGGGACCTATGTACCCGGGAACATGACTGAGATTTTTACGCACAACAAAATGCCTTCTCTGTTACCTCCGTTAAGGATCGCTGCGTGTTTGGAATCATCGATTCTGTCGAGTAGTTTATTATTATTTTTTTTACGGCAGCTACCAAGACAGCGATCGCGGCAGTGTTTTGGTAAACAACACCATCGATACACGCCGCGTTGTCTGTTTGACCGACTCGGCCTGCACTTGCATCTTAGTTTTGGCAGCAGCCGCCGCGCTTCAGTGTCGCGGCTGCACTTGCTGAACCGGTGCTGCGCGCCCACAGCACCGCTGAAACACTTTTTAGATCTAGTGCAGGCAGTGCAAGCCAAACCCAAGAGACCCATTGTAGCAGTGTCAAGGATTACCATCGTCGCAAGCACTAGCATGAATATCAGACTACCGCTTTTGGTGTTGCTGATACCCATGCTGCTGTTGGTATCACTATGCAACTGTGAACAATTTAAGTAAAACATTTGCGGCTGCGCAACATGTATCTGCGCGTATCTCTAGCGTCATTTCACAACGTTTCTCTCCTTGCATCTTATCTCGCATGCTTCTCATAAGATAAACGTACGTCCGCGTGGACCTGGGAAGATAGGTGTGCCCCCGGGGGTGGGAGGGGAAGGGAAGGGGTTAAATCAGCCCCAGACATTGACGTAATAGGGATCGAAGAGAATGCTTCTTGCAGTCAGAACAGCAAGCATGGAGGCAATCCGGGTCGCTGTTCTGCGACAGAAAACATGCAAGCTTATATGACCATATTCAACCTTATTTTCTGCAGTAACGTATTAAAAAATGTTCAGTTGTATATAGTTTTGAAGTACCTTTAGTTACAATCGTGTTACGTGAACATTTTGCTCAAGAACTGTAGATGGTGTCAAACTGCAATTTCAAATTTCGAGCACTCTGCACACATTTCGAATGCGGCGTTATCTGGTGGCCTGATTGCAAATACGACCGTGGTTCTTCCATTGGGACCATTACGCATACTACTCCATTTAGCACTTCATGGCTTCACGCACGCATTTGACGCCCGCCGTTCGAGAGTTCGTAGCTTGTGGTTGCCCGTTTTACGCGCGTGTCGACTTGTCATGTGCGTTCTGGGACCTTTCACTGCAACTCAGGATTAAACACGCTTCAGCTTTTGTAAGTGTTTTATCGTTTCGTGAATGCAAGCTTTTTTTTCACCCGAAGGCTTAGTTGTGCTGCACTGCGAAGCTGCTGTGCCAAGTGTTGTTTTTTTTTTCGTCGCTGCAATTGCTACATTTAACTTAGCAGTTGTGTCAGCAGTGGCTCTTTTCTTCTCAACAACCACTGGGTACCATGCTCATGTGAAGCTGAGTCATCGCACCCGTTTAGTGCAGGTTTTGAAGCTCTGCCGTGTACAGCACGGTCGTGTTGCCGGTAAGGCAAGTCGACCTCATGTTTATTCCTAATCGCATTTCTTCTGTAGTGCTAGCACCGGTGAAGCCAGTAAACACGGTAACAGGATGGCAGGGCTGGAAGTCTCAGTGGTTAATGCGGCCAAACCACTCCGTCTTTTGCTGTGCTGTTACCTGGGCGGTTTTGTGGCATTGACCTTTCAGTGCCTGTCATAGAAAAAAGAAACCTACCAAAGCAATATTCCCATCACCAGGTTTCTTTTTTGATAACTTGTTACAACTTACAACCAAATACGGCAGAGGCGAAGCCAGAAAATTTTTTCGGGGGTTGGGGGCAGAGGCATCAGTTTTTCTTTGTGGAATTAGCATCGACAGTAGTCTGAGGAGACTCTGTACATGTATGTGAGTCGTGAGACTACCCCCTCCCCTCCTCATTTGTATGTGCTTGTGAAAAGAGTATGGAAAAGAGCAGTAAACTGCAGTAAATCACCGGTACAGTGGCTGTTTGGAGCAGTCGCCTCCCGTCGCATCACTGAGTGGACTAGTTTTCAAGGACCCATAATTGCGACCAACTGCCTGATCGGAGAAGACATCGTTAATCATTCATCTCTGTTAAGTGTAGACGGCGTAGTCCTTGTCAGGGTGAAGAGCATTTCACAAATCGAGGACGGCTCTGCCTACAACGTGAAATGAGAGTGACTGCATGCGTTATTTTTCAGGCAGACTTTTTAGCAGCCAAGGTTGACATTACAGTTGCACTATGACTTGATATCAATGAAGTACTTCAATCGCAGAGGTTTCATGATGCAATCTGCGGTGGCAAGGCAATCATTTTGGAAAATGTTCACGAGGTCTCAATCTGGAATGCACCTTGGACAAGACTATAGCTACTCACATAAAAACAGATTGTTCGCTGCATATATGCGCTAGAAAACTTAAATACGCACAAAAATGCGTATTGTCCTTGTCTTCTTTTTCGTTTTCACATCTTTCGTGGCTCTGCTTCCTGAAACAATTGCGTTGCAACAGGGTGTCTTCGGTTGTTTTCAAGTGTGCAGCCGTCATTTCCCTCTACGTCAAGAGATTTCTAATTGTACAGAATATTTCACTGTGCAGCATTGGTATGCCATGCATGTACTTTTCTGACTAGTACGTGCATTCATGTTTGCAGAACTTACGGCGTGAACAGGAGCAGCATCGTACCCCACAAAATGTCATGCGATACATTTTCTAGTGATGAAGGAATGGGCTCCGGTCATGTTCAGAGCATAACACACCACAATCAATTTCTCAGAACACATGAACTCTGAGAACTGCCAGTGCATGCAACACGATTTTACTTACGCTATACTAGGCACCATTCCTGCCTGGCGGTTGTCTGTTTCGGACATTCTCATGTGAGTCGCTGGAATTTCACTGCTTTCATCGACTCCTTCACATTTGTTCACGTTTGTTTAATGGGACCAAAATGCAACAGAAACTACCGACCTTTTATGAGGGCGCAATCAGAAATGCAAGACGTTTGCATGCAGATTAAGATACTGGGTGAGCGCGACTTCACTGGCACCTGAAGGGAAGCGGGGGAATTGTATACCCGCGAGTCTTTCCGCCAGGAAAGAAATCAGCCCTAGTGTTTAAGGTGGAACTTCACTAGCCAACAAGTATCGTCGGTAATGTTCTCGTTGCTTGCATTCAGTGTCACTGCCGGAACTTTGGTAAGCTTCTTGTTTTCTAGCAATGCGAAGTCACCCCCTTGAAATACGCTGCCTACACATATTGCTGGGTATTCGTGCTCTGTGTCAATCAGCACCCCTTTATGAGACTCGATGGCCGCGCTAAAATGCGGTAAGCTAACGTTTGATAATTGTTTCTTAAAAGGCAACGCCGCACACTCGATGACTGATGGAAAAGCTACAGCAGCCGAAGAAGCGGTTCCCAGCTGTAGTTATGTACTGCCTGGATATGACTCATGTGCCGAAAGAATCACTTAAAACCTATCCGATCATGATGCATGATTTTAAACCGCAATTCCTCACAACGACGTAGGTCTTTACCTGTTTAACGGGTCAAGATGCCAGGAGTTGCAGCATGATGAAACTGCATCATGCTGCAATGGCAGTTGCAGCATGAAGTGTGAAATGAATTAGACAAAGTTTGCTTATGATGACATGCAAATTTGTGCTAACTATACGTTTTTCTCAGTTAGTAAGCGAAAACTGATGTACCAACTTCACTGTCAAGAAGTGTTTTCCTGGCTGCTGGTGTATTGCAACTATCGGGAGGGATCAAGATGTGTGCTCTTTGGAAGATAAAGTTGAGGTAAGGGGACTCATGGTGCAAGCTCGGTCTTCTCTCCGTGGACATGTTGCCAGAACGTGCTCGCAAATTTCAGAAGCCACGAGTGCGACGACCACAAGACCACTGCTATGTACGAAATTTTCTAGAAGCACTCAGAGGAGAATCGATCGTTAAAAAGTATAGTCATTAGTTCAAGCACAAAATTGATAGCTATTGAAAATCTGTGTTTTCGAGAATTAAATCTGCTAAAAAAATAAATATGTTTCAGTTTCCATTAGTTCCCCACATGTCCCCTTAATATTCAGTGTAGAGGAAACAAAAGAAATGCCCAACAACGTTTTGCAACTGTAACATTATTTGTAATTGTATATAAGCACAAGGTGAGAATGCAACCACTAGAAAAGCTTCTTGCAAGCTCTGAAACATGCTTAGGCAATCACAAGTTATGAAAATTTTAGGGCGATTAAAAAGTATTATTATGTCAATAATATTTTATCCACATCTGCCTTTTTTATCCACATCTGCAACCTGCAAATAAAACTCTGGCTTGAAGTGTATTGGAAGTCCCCCTTTGAAATTTGCGCTGTTCTTGTGAGATGTGACTATGTTTGTGGCATATGTATTTTTCAATGTTTGTACATTTGAGCTGTTTATTTGTGGTAAATTAGAGTATTTTTCAATATGAGTGCTTGTAATGATCACTTGTTTAACTACAGTTCTCCCAAATTAGTTGTGTTAATGTTATTAGTGTCCTGTATGTTTAAAATTTAGCATTGGCAATTCTTGATACTTCAGTCCATTCAGCGATGATGTGTGAACCTGTTTGCCTTTTATTGCTTCCAGTAATCCAAGAAGTGCTGAGTGGTGGCTCCTGTTATGAGGAGCTTCGTATATATAAAGCTAAGGATGATGTGCTCCCGTGCTTCCTAGATTTGTTCTGGCAGCGTTACTAATTTGCCTTGCACTGTAGCTAGCTTTTTACTTGGTGGTGGGCTTGTCAATTTGCCTTGACCCTTCGTAGGGCAGTGGTACAAATGTGTGTTACTTATTCACCGTTTTTAACAACAGCGAATAAAAATGGCTGGAATGGGCACCGTTTCTACCTGTCATGCAGTTTACCAAGAAATATAATGAGACTATTTCAAGTTATCACTTCGCTGCGAGATGTAGTGCTAACAGCAAGTCGGATTTTGCTCATGCCTTCATCATTTCTCACTGTCTGCTGCAGTGGCCTAAATGAGTGCCTTGAAAAGATCACTTCAATATGTCTTTATAGTGATCCATTTCACCCATTTAATGATGAGAAATCCCGGCTGCAGCGGCTGCATTTTCGATGAAGGCAAAATTTCAGTAAGCCCGTGTGCTCAGACTTGTGTGCACGTTAAAAAACCCCAGGTGGTCGAAACTTTAGGAGCCCTCCACTATGGTGTCTCTCATAACCATATGAAGGTTTTGGTACGTCGAATCCCACATATCAATCAAACAAGCAACCATTTAATGATGAGAGCGTAGCGAACCTTTTGCAGGACAGATTTTATCTGCTCTCATTACTCAGTTTCCTTCATCAATCCCTTTTGGGACTTGATTTTTATTATGGTGTTATTCTTAATTGGGGAGGTATCACACTGGTACAGTTGGACAAGGGCAGCATTTTCATTTTTATTAAAGTGGAAGGTTGATTTGCATAAGCAGCATCAATTATAGTTCGCTTTAGGAGCACCTAAGTACTGTAATCTGCAAATCGCGTAAGCTAATGTATGCCTGTCGCCTTCATGTGGATTCAGCGTAAATGCTCAGTAGCTATTTCTGTAGAAGATGCCAAGTTCTCAAGTGCATTGAAAGACTATGTAAACAGTACCATTAAAATTATAACTATGTTACTACTAAAATTTTTCTTGTTTTATACCACCTGAAAACATTGGAACACATATGTACCACTTTTTATGCTATATTTTAAAGATAGAGGTACATATATGTACCATGCTTTTCTTGGAACCTATTCTGCTGTATTTCTTGAAAATTATGTGAAGTACTTTCCCAAGTGATCATAAATGCTTTTTTTGCAGAGACTAAGCAAGAACTCTTATTTCAAAAGTGATGTCTCACAGAGCTTTAAGAGGTAAAAAAATATTTGTAGAATGGTCACTCTTTACAAAGCTTTACCTAACGAACTTGCTTACATCTTCAAAGACAAGCCATTTTTTTACAGCTTTTAATTGTTTGACGAGATATAGATTAAGTTTATTTATGAGTGCCTACTCGTAAAAGTGTCAAGTTTATCAAGTTGCAGAAACAGTGGGCAGCTTTGGATTTATTTTCACACTGAAGGCATTGTACTGCATTCGAATCTACATTCTAGATTAGAATTTTTACGCCTCGTCTGTCCGTGTAAAGGTTACAGTGGAATTTTCGTGTCCATGAGAGAACATGTAACCCTGAAAAGTCAGTGTTAGGAAAGACCATGTCTTGTGTATCAACAAATTACAATATCACAATACCGAAAACACCAACCTTAGCACGAACAGATGCCTAAAAAGCAAGAAAGCGTGCAAAAAGACAATGTGGGTGGTGATGGAATCTACTCGGAGAGACAAAGTTTATAATCGGTGACTGTTTTATATGGCCATCATTCTTTTGCCAGGGAAAAAGTGATCACTTCTGCTTTAAAAACATCTCTCATAATTGGAACAGCTAATGAAGCATTCATTACAAATTACAAAGCCTGAAGATCAGGAGGTTGCTGCTGAGTTGCACGTCATTTGGCTAAATACTTTCATCTTGTTTTTCGTGCAGTTCAGATAGCAGACTTGAATATCTTGCACCATTTTTAAGCAACTGTCGAAAATCTCAAAGTACTGCGCTGCTCTAGGAAGTCGGGTTGCACGTCCCATTGCATAGTGAAGCCAGGAGTGGGTAATAGAAACTGGCCTTTGCATTTGCCATGCCCCAAGTGAAAGGCTTCGCTAAGTTGCAGACTAAAATGGAACTTTGAAACGTTAACGTAGGTAGCAACTTCAGAAATGAGCTCAATCTCAACTCGATAAACCCTGTATTTTAATCATTTTAACTAGGTTCTATTCAAAAGCATACCTTAAGCATACCTTAAGCTAATCTTAATATCTTTTTGCTTTTTCTTGTATTTTTGCGTGTGCATGCCTGTGTGTGTATTGTGATCATTGACACGTCTTCATAAATCTTTGTTGAAATATTTTAGTAGACTAAATGCAGTAATTGCTGTGATGTACCTTGCGAAATGACATTTATTTAGCTCCCTTCAAAAGGTGCCATGGTCTTTTACATTTTGATCAGTGTATTTAATCATACTCAATATCAAATCATAATATGAATATTTATGCAACACATTGGGGACTCTTTGAGTTCTAGGAGTTGTACAGCATATGTTGCTGTCTGCTCCTAAAACACCACTAGCTGCTCGAGACTGGCACGTTTCCTGCTACGAAAGCACTCGTGGCTGCTCCGAAGTGGTAATTTTTCTGCTTCAAATGTTGCTCCCAAAAGTACAAAAGTGCAATGTCACTTCCATCACTGCACACGTCTTGTGTACAGAATCTGTCATATAAACTCCGACAAAGATATGCAAAAACGGCAGTGTACAGGTGCGCGTGAATAATTGTTCTTCTGGAGAGTCGGTAAACCTCAGGAATATTATTGATGCACTGCCCTATCTGTTTCATGTGCACAGGAAACGGGAGCAATAGGTGTTTCGGCCATTAGTGTGTCACACTGGCATTCCAAGGAGGGCCTGTTGATCTTGGTTACAATTGATGAAGGTTCCTGGGAATTGGCTGCGACCTCTCGCAGTAGTCCTGAGTGGTACAGCAGTGGTTCCTCCTCTGGAGGCCGGTTGGCCATATTTACCGGGACAGCATGCCACTGCTTGGGCAAGGCGCAGCACACATACACCTGCTGAAGCTGTGGTTTGCCTGACCTTCTAGTCCAATTGCCTTGATGGCAAGTAAGTCACTGGTAACATTCTCTAAAGAACCTACAGGCTTTGACTATGACGTTGATGTCTCAAGGAGTCTCATGGTCACTGGTCGAACTTTGAAGCCCCCGTCATCTTGTGTAGGCTTGTTCTAGCTCGCATGTTTGCTTTTAAAGCACGAAGGTTCAAGGCCTCTCTGTAGAGTTTGTCACATATTTGTGATTCTAAGCAGGTATTTCGTGCACATTTCTTGTTTTGGTTAAGAATGCCATGCATAATAAAAATGGGTCCATCTGGTGTCACATGTGAAGCTATGCACTAATGAATGCACCCACAAAGCTGACCTTCTACATTTTAAAGTGCATATGACCCACTCTAAGTTTAAAAAAGCGTGTTTTTTCTTACCTCATCACCCTTTCTTCTGGCACTATTTTCTCGTAGCTACTCATTTCTTCGTAAACACATGGACGTTGTCAGTGCAAAGTGTGAAGCATATCAGGATTTCATGTTTTTTGGCTTTCTACTAATAATTGTCTCCACTAGTTAGTTGAAAAAGTGCAAAACGAGCTAAACTCAGTTGCGCACAAACGGCGAAGCGACTGCATGGTTGAAGCGAGTCAGAGACAACTTACAACCAACATCTCATATTTCGATCAAATGAAAGCTTATTTCATCATGATGTCACATGATCTGACCTCTGGCATCAGGAATTGTGCCGGAGAGACTGGAAAGGCCAAAACAAAACACAGTTGCCCTTTGTATTTTCGGAGGTCGTTTAGGGTCGATTAAAGTGTGAAAAATACTGATGCAGCCTTAAACTTGGATGCATCTAGCTGGTGCTTCACATACCGTCAAAGTAATACATTCAGAGTCTTACCCTCAAATATAGATGCCTTCGGAGTATTGCACCAAGAACCGCAAACTATCTAAAATACTGACTGAAGCTGAGGGGAAGATGGAAGCTTGAAGAGATGAAAATTTTGTTAGTGTAAGCTGAAGCTGGAGGCAATGTTCAACAAGTGGACTTTTAACCTTGCTGCAGCCTTGAAAAAGACAAGTCTAATTGTTGAAAGGCTGACTCCACAAGCACTAATTGTTCACAAATTTGTCCTCTAAAGTATTTACGGTGTATGGAACAGAATTTAGGTAGTGAGTTTTTTTTTACATGCAGTTTTTCATTGCACTTATTCATTCTGGCTTGGGGATTTAACTGGAAACAACAAAACTATCAGCTTTAAGGCACCCCTGACACCAAATTTAGAAGTTCAAGATGCTTCTGTTGTTTGTCTGGAATGTGTGGGCACTTCTGGCCGATTGTGAGAGACGAATTTTTCAAGATGTTTTAATTTGCTTTCAAAGTAAACTGTAGGAACCATCCAAGTTTTCAGCTCCTCATGACATTGGTACTAGTATTACGGAGACCTTTCACATACCCGTGGACGTTTCATAAGTAAAGCGAGTAATGTCAACGTCTGAGAAGATTTTCAGACTTGCGCAGTACTCTGGCGGGCACTTGGCGGGTACTATCGTTCACAAACCCTCTAACTGTGTTGTCGTAGCATAGCACGTTGGTCAAAGCAAGTATGACCCCGAACTTGAACAGAAAGCGTTATAAAGTCTTTTGCTCTTTTGTGCCTGGTAGAAAGGTCTGAGATACACCCAAATTGCCAAGCTTTTCTTGTTTTCATAAAAGGAAGCTCTTGCTATTGATGAATACATTAGCTTCTGCCCCTTTTCTAATGTTAATTTTCAAATAGCAGTGTGAAGGTAATGAAAACCCTTAACTTTTTGTAGGCTCCTAAATGTGCTTAATGTTGGTCAATGCACTTCTGTTCAGCCAGTTTTGAGCAGTTGCGATTTGAATTGTTCTGTGTGAATAATCAAAAATTTGTTGTTGTAATCATGTAATTTGCAGAGTAATCAAACGTGGTACAGTTGTAAAACTTATTTTGACATCAATTTTAAATTTTAATCTATTAAAAGAACAAACAGATCTCTTCCATCACATGTAACCACTTGGTTTCATTGCATCTCAGGGCTGCTGTGCCATGAAACGTCTTTTCCAAGAAAATCCATACTACTGCAAAGCCACGCTTCTGCACTTAAGTCATTCTTTCTTTTTTTGTGTCTTGAATTTGATAAGTACTATAAGAAATTTTATGCCTAATGTATTTTTCCGTGTACAGTTTGCATCGTTGTACTGTAGAAGTCCTGCCACCATTTGAATTCACTTTAAAATTTTTTGACACTAATTTTGTTTGACTTTGAACCCATAGAGCCATAATTGCACGAGCCTGCTTTCAAAACAGTGTATTAATGAGGATTGTAGTTTCTGGTAGTTGGAGGGGGGCTCAGAGTGCTCGCTTTCTTTGTAAGTGTGTGTGTGTGTGCGTGCGTTCATGCAGTGCACAGCTGTAATAAGACCATTTTGTGAGGAGCGTGGCAATCGATGAAAAATCACCCGCTTCGTCGACAGGATCTGAAGCAAGAAGTTCTGGAATATGAATCTTACTGATGAAAAGGCTGCTTTTTCGTCCTCTATAATTCATTTCAATTTTCATGTAAAAAAATTTTCAAGAGAACTATGCTTTCTTTGGCCTTTTTTTTACAGCGCAAGCACCTCCTGCAGATTGGGGGACGAGGCCTCCGAGAAATTGGTGTGAATGCCATAAAGGCTGTATTGGCACATGACGTGCAAGTGCTGTACAGCCTTCATGGCAGAAAAGGGAAAAGGGCCTTTGTGAACCTAAGGCTCTGTAGATTAGTGACAGGTTAGACTTGTTCATTGTTTTATGTGTGCGTACCCTTGTGTATTCTCTCTACTGCGGTGCTTCATGTGTACTATGATATTTCTGTTCTTGTAATCAGATGTCATCTGCCAAAAAGCAAGGTGCTACCAGGCGGAGGCCCTCAACCTTATTAAGAGGTGG
Source organism: Rhipicephalus annulatus (assembly GCA_013436015.1). Classification (NCBI taxonomy): domain Eukaryota; kingdom Metazoa; phylum Arthropoda; class Arachnida; order Ixodida; family Ixodidae; genus Rhipicephalus; species Rhipicephalus annulatus. Next base: position 90,841 of record WOVY01000053.1, on the reverse strand, counting down.
CTGCCAGGGTATGGTGATCGCTGTGGGGGCAGGAAGCGGCGCTTCAGAGAAGCATTTGTTGGGGAGCAGCCCGATGATCCCCACACTCAGAGTGCAGGTTATCGTCTGCTCGCGGCAGCTGGCTTCCTGCCCAGCCACAGCAGCCAGGGCCTTGACAGCACCACTGTCACTGTACCCCCAACGCAACCTGACCTGCTGTAGAGCGGGCCTTTTTTAGTTGTGTATATATATTTTTCAATGTATACATTTTTTGTTGTACCAAATAAATAAAAAAACAAAGAATAAATAGTCTGCAGACTGTCGGTGGTGCACTGTTCGGCTAGCTTATGCTGATTCGGAAGCACCATCACCATGTTTTAGTTACAAAAAAATGCTCTAAACTATGAATATTCTCGATTACTATGTGGGGGACATATGTGGAGATTGCAAGTGGGGGACATACGCTTTCAGCATTTACTTCCTAACGACTTTTTCGATCTGCTGTACCAAATGCCAGTACCAAATAAAGCACTCGCTATTGCAAAAGATAAATTGGTAAAAAAATAAACTACTCTTCTAGTGTTAGCAAAGGCAATAAGGTATAAAAGATGAAATAGATCGAGTAACTGCTTTCAGTTCTCAGCATTCAATTTTCTGTTGCCCCAAGTATACAGGGCTGCAAAGCTACAAGAGCGGGTCATCGAGGCATATTGTTTAAATCTTCCGGTAAGAAAAATTCCCTACTAATAATGGTTACATAATGGCAAGCCCATCAGTAGCCAATATTCGTCGTGCAGGAAACATCGGTGTAATAACGGCATTTGATTGGCTGCAATGTGGCCCTGGATTGGTCCAATGTCGGTCGTACATCCGTAGCCAATATTCGTCGTGCAGCAAACATCGCTAGGGTGGCTAGAAGGGGGAGGTGTGCTTAGCGCCGGCAGCCAGCCATTGGAGAGGGTGGTCCTCTTTCGCGTGATTGCCGCTAGGGCACAACATAGCGCTACCGTCTGAGGCGCCGCCAGCGTGCCAGCGTTTCCGCGGAGATAGGCCTGGGCGGCGGTTTGTCGTTGTGTATTTCGCTGCGAACTGTTGGTGTGTGCTGTTGATTCACGAGTGCTGTGTTCTGGCAAAGATGCCGTCTACCTCAAAGAAAAAAACTCAGCGTTGGTGCTTCGTGCCAGGGTGCGATTCTGGCTACAGATCTTGTTCGGAAAAAGTGTCCCTTTTCCGTGCTCCGACTTGCCAAGAACTGTTCTTGAAGTGGGCACGCGCCATTCCTAGGGCTGACAAACCGCTTCAAGAGAATTCCGCTGTTTGCGCAAAGCATTTTGACGAAAGGTAAGTGTAATAGATAGCATGCTGGCGTACGTTATACCGCTTTCAAAACAAGTAGTACAACTACAAGCAATGCTTTACAACAGAAGTAGCATCGCTGCTTACTGCACGTGTTGCATTCTGACGGTGGCAGTCCTTCGAAGCGCTCATTCATACCACCTTTTATGTTTCTCGACAGGTTAATCCAAAGGGAGTTCCGGCACATTGTAAACGGCGTTGAAGTCTCAATACCGCGCGACGTTCCGCTACTAAGAGACGATGCAGTACCGACGCTGTTTCCAAACTTGCCCAAGTACATTTCTAAAACGTTACCAAAGGAAAGAAAGAGGCGAGGAAGCAATTCCATGGTGGCTAGCAGTTCACAGAATTATGTACCTTCGAAGAAAGCGTGCACGGACTCGGAAGCATCTTTGCGGGAAGATGCAACAACAGCGGATGTGGAGGAAACTGCTACAGATGGACTTGCCAAGCACTTCATATTTAACTTGAGACACCCATCAGAACACTGGTGTACGCAAACATTCAGGAACAAACGTGCAGTTTCCTATCAAACAGCCGAATATGTGACCAGCGATATTCCACCTGTTTTTCGCAAAATTGCTTTGTTCGAATTGCAGGAAGAGAACATGTCTGTGAAGTGCAGCATCTTCCTCTCGAGCTTCTTGCATTGTCAGTGGGCACGGCGAAGCGGCTGGAAAGATGCCGCTAACGAAACGCTTCTTTTTCGCTGTACAGGCCGTGTTTTTCATGCTCGCCGGGCCATCGGAACCTTGCACTACCGGGAATGAAGTTGCGGCGACTACATATGTCTCTGCTAACTACTGTCCATTGCCTTCATCGAATTTGGACATACTGGATACGCCCCCTCTGGAACATTGCATGCCCGTGACGTCATCGTTGGATCGCCCTTTTAAAGACAGGCCACACAGTTGGACCTTCAGTGGGCACGGCGAAGCGGCTGGAAAGATGCCGCTAACGAAACGCTTCTTTTTCGCTGTACAGGCCGTGTTTTTCATGCTCGCCGGGCCATCGGAACCTTGCACTACCGGGAATGAAGTTGCGGCGACTACATATGTCTCTGCTAACTACTGTCCATTGCCTTCATCGAATTTGGACATACTGGATACGCCCCCTCTGGAACATTGCATGCCCGTGACGTCATCGTTGGATCGCCCTTTTAAAGACAGGCCACACAGTTGGACCTTCAGTGGGCACGGCGAAGCGGCTGGAAAGATGCCGCTAACGAAACGCTTCTTTTTCGCTGTACAGGTTAGTTTTTCTCTTTCAAATCATAGGTCTGGAGACGAAATTGTACTTCTCATTGTGCCGTGCCCACGGACATGTCTTATTATTGCATATGAATGTTATTTTGTTTGCAAGTTATTGTTGTGTGGAGATGTCGAGCAAAACCCTGGGCCAACTGTTGATGAAATGTTTCATGAGCTCTTGAAGGGACAATCTGATATCCGAGCAGAACTTGTAAGCCTTAGAGCACGTTTAGACTCAACAGAATCATTAATAAGCACCTTTGGAGTGCGTCTGAATAATTTAGAAGCAAATGTTAAGCAACTACAAACTCAGAAGGGCGTGAGCGAATCGATACAGGAGTCTGTAGATTCCATTCAGCAGTTAATTGATATTCATCAGTCCAAGCTGGTTGACCTTGAGAATCGCAGTCGCCGGAATAATCTTCTTGTATTTGGTATCAGCGCTGCTGGGAGTGAATCTGAAGCAGAGCTACGTGAAAAGGTAGTGAAGGGCATATTTCATGATCGATTAGGGGTGAAATGCACGACAATTGCGCGGATTCATAGATTAGGCAAGCCGGTATCAAGCAGACGTCCTGTTATACTTTTTTTCCAAGATTATACGGAAAAGCAAGCTGTGTTGCGTCAAGCACATAAGCTGAAGGGAACCAAAATTTATCTTCAAAACGACTACTGTCCTGACACACTCCGTAAAAGAAAACTGCTATGGGCAACTGCAAAAGCAGACAGAGAAAGCGGTAGCAAGGTTGCTCTTGTTCACGATAAGCTTCGTATTGATCACACCTTTTTCTGTTGGGACGACTCGCTTAATGCGCGTAGGAAAGTGTCACATGAGAGTGCCGTAGGGAATCCCAGCTAGCACTTAGGGGAGCACCAACTTCGTTTGCTTTGCTTCAATGCACGGAGTATAACTAATAAAATTGAAAAGCTGGAAAATATTTTGCTCACGCACGATCCACATGTCTGTGTGATAACAGAGTCTTGGTTACATGAAGCCATTGGCGATAGCGAGATAGTTCCGCCGAACTACCAACTTTTTCGATGTGATCGTGGTTCTCGGGGCGGTGGAGTGGCTGTCATTATCAAGTATGGCATTGATGTATCTATTGCTGAGCGTTTTCCAGTGAGAGAGAGTCTGCTTTTAAAACTTTCATTTGCTGATATGTCATTTTTTCTCTGTGCGGTTTATCGATGTCCTAATGCTGATGATTCTTTTATGAGCGGTTTATACGATGAACTACTACGTCTACGAAGCAAAAATCTTATTTTAACGGGTGACTTCAATCTGCCAGCCATTAATTGGGATGATATAAATTATGGTACTTCTTCTTCAGCTGACACACTCTTAGACATAATGTTTTCTCTAGGCCTTGAGCAAATGGTAGGACACCCCACAAGGGGGAGTTCGATACTTGATCTGCTATTTACAACGGAACTCTTTACCGAAGCGACTATCACAGTTGAAACCGGTATTTCTGACCATAGATTAATATCATTTGTTTGGGACAGGCATGGACGTTGTAAATCAGTGAAAACGCCAGTGGAAAGTGTTGTAAGAGATTTCAATCGAGCGGATGATGTTGCAGTAATTGATTATTTAGCAACACATCTCCCCACATCTGTTAGTGATGTTGATAGAGCCTGGCAACGCTTCCGTGGTATTGTGGACTTCTGTACAAAGAACTTTGTACCGCTTAGGAGAATACGCAGGCGTTCACATAACCCATGGATAAACCGTGAGATTATACAGATCAAGAGAAAGATAAAAAGGTTACGAAAAAAACACAAGACTAGTACGCAACATTTTTCCGATCTTAAAGAAAAATTATTAGAGAGTGTTAGTAAGGCTAGGCATCAATTTTTTAACGACACACTACCTGAATTCATCAGGACAGATCCTGATAAATTTTGGCGCTATCTTAAGCAAACTAAAGAAGGCGTTTCTGAAATACAAGTTGATGAGGTCACGATAACAGATCCGGCACTAATTGCTGATCATTTTAATAAATACTTTCAGAGCGTCTTTTCCGAACCACAGTATTATGAACTGCGAGACCCGATGCCCATAATCACGGAGGATGTTCTGATAACTCGTGAAGGTGTTTTACAAATGTTACTTAAGGTTAATCCTAAGAAATCGTCAGGCCCTGACGGCATTGGTAATTCATTCCTACGACGCTATGCTGAACAAATCACTGACTTCCTTACTGCCCTTTTCAATGTATCACTCAAATATGGTCAGATACCAGCCGATTGGCGTAAAGCTCGTGTTGTGCCGATCTTTAAAAAGGGTAACCGCTATTCCTTGACAAACTACCGTCCTGTTTCTATCACTAGTAGCTGCTGTAAAATGTTAGAGCATGTTGTTGCAAATTACATTAACACATTTTTATCAGAAAATAATATTTTGTCGCCTAATCAACATGGTTTCCGAAAAAATATGTCTACGGTAACACAGCTTGTGTCTACAGTGCATGAATTCGCACGGGTTCTAGATATATCTGGGCAGACTGATGTGTTCTTTTTAGATTTTAGCAAAGCGTTTGATAAGGTGCCTCATGGAAAACTTTTGTTTAAACTCGAAAATATTGGGCTACCTTCGGGTATCGTTAAATGGATTCATATGTACTTAAATAACAGAACTCAATTTGTTGAGGTCAGGGGTTGTTCTTCTTCTTCGCTAAATGTTTCTTCTGGTGTGCCACAAGGTAGTGTGTTAGGCCCCTTGTTATTCTTAATTTTTGTCAATGATTTAGTTGATGTCGTACATAAGGACATATCCGTCAGATTATTCGCGGATGATTGTGTTATTTTTAAAGAAATATGTTGTGTAAATGACCACATATTACTTCAACAGTCTCTTACAAGTATAGATGAGTGGTGTCAAAACTGGGGCATGGAACTTAATAGTGACAAAACAGTTCTCTTGAGAATAACAAGAAAACGAACTCCCAGCCTTTATACTTATTTTCTCCGCAATAACCCACTCAAAGACGTAGAAAAATACAAATATCTAGGAGTCACTTTGACAAAGTCACTTACGTGGTCAGACCACATTACAAGCATATGCACGGCTGCACTTAGGAAACTGTGGTTTCTTAAGAGGAAACTTAAATCCTCAACGAAGGAGACCAGATTATTGGCATATAACACCTGCATCCGATCAAAACTTGAATATGCCTCGGTTGTTTGGGACCCTCAATGTAAAAAAGATATTGCCTTGATTGAAAAAGTTCAACGGAAGGCTGTCAGATTTATATTTAGCAAATATAAAAGATATGATTCGCCAACACAACTTATGCAACTGAACGACATCCAAACACTGGAAACTCGCAGGAAAATTAATCGGTTAACGTTCCTACACAAAATTCTTTCCGGTAAAGTTACAACAAGTCTGCCCAACTGTGTGAAACCTCTATCTTCTAGAAAAACAAGACATAAGCATAAATATTCATTGGCGCCAGTTTTTGCCCGTACCACTGCTTTTAAAAATAGTTTTTTCCCTAGGACTATTGCTGACTGGAACTCTTTGCCAATAAGTGCTTTTCAGTCCGAAGATATTGAAAAACAGCTTGAAACTTTTTTTGTTTAGTTCTGAATGATGTATCCATATGGTGTGTATTCGCAGTGCCCGAGTAATGTAGTTAGTTGACTTCTGCTGCGCATGAGTGTTCTGATCACTGTTTATGTGCCGTAACACTGTTGTGCAAGTGCACTATAAGTTGTCTAATTAAGTGCTGTGACATTGTACTTTTTTTGTTGTTGTTGCCCCTCCTGCTTGGGCCTAAGTATAGGCCTGCAGAACCTGTAAATAAATAAAATAAAAATAAATAAATAAAACGCGACATTCGGTCGGAGGAAGAGGCCCAGGAAGCTCTTTTCTACACAGCAAATCTTGCAGTTTGTTGTGGTGTTGGCAGGATGCAAGAGTTCCATCAGGTGGACCTGTCTAATGTGACGAAATCGACAGGGGGAAGTCTGTATGCCAATGCCTGCAATGGATCTGTTTCACTGGGTATGCTATTAATTATATTGGGTTAAATAATCATTTTATGGGCACTATAGGGTAGTGAGTAATTGTAATGGTGTGTAATGTTTTTTTTTTTCAGAGCTATCCACCCATTCTTTCCAACAAGGCTCTGCTTGCAAAACAGTCAGGAGAATTGCATTGATGCGCCGTCTACGACTAAAGAATAAAGCACGACGGCCGGTACTGAACACTTTAAAAAAGAGACTCCAACATGCTGTGCGTACTTTGAGACGCAGAAGCAAGAAGGTACAGGTCCTGTGTAGCAACCTCGAAAGGCTCAAAGAAAAAAAATTCCGCAATAGAGGCATCTGTCCTTGAAAAAAAGGTACTGCCTGTTCTTTCTATTAAAGCCTTGCGTGATGTGAGACAAGCCGTGGAAATGATCAACTGCATTCTGTTGTATACAGTAAAGTTTATCTAGTAACATGTAGCATTTATTTGGTTAATGAATTGAGCCTGAAAAGACTACCGAAGTTGTATTACCATACATGCCATGGCTTAATCCTGATTCGGTTGGCCTAAATCAAGTTATCTGCTTTCGCACGTAATGAGGCGCACGAATAAAATGATCAGAGCGCACTGGAGCATAACTAAGCCCCGCTCTCCCAGTAGTAGTGCTTCAATATCGCTTTCCAAGAGGCCTGCTTGCTTTCGGCCGGAACAAAACTGCTCTGTACCCGTATTTCAAAACCGCATGATTACGATAGCGCAATACAAGCTGTGCGCTGACAAAGGAACTGCATTGTCAGCTAAAGTTTTATATAGTTTGGTGACGCATTTCCACTGAACCGTTCTCCCTGCCGAGAACGGAGAACGGCTACGTTCGCTGACGGCGCCCCCGACGACAGCGCCACTCTACGGCATTCACGCGGACGACAGCCAACTTTAGCCGCCCGGTCATCACACCTCCCCTTCAAGCCACCCTAACATCGCTGTAAAAATGGCATGTGATTGGCTGAAATATGGCCCAATGTTGGCCGAACATTGACAGCTTTGTCGGCAATACGATGGGCCTTCGTCGGCCCAATGTTGGTTGCATACTGGCTAAAATATCGGCAAAACGTCGGCCCATCATTGGCTTGAACGTCGGCCCAACATTGGAAGAAGTTGCACTTCCGACGTCGGCCCGACGTCGGTGCCGATATTAGCCGCTGTTGGTCCAAGATTGGTCCAACGGCGGCGTGCTGCCTGGGTTGATTCTAATTCTTCGCGTATTATCACCCTTATTGTGTCTCGTAGGTTTGGATCCGCCGTAATACGGGCCGCGTCACTGTCCGGTTGTAGGCGCATCGACTCAAGTTCTTCGAGGCGCTGACAGGTTGTCGCAACGTCAGCAACGGTAGCCGGATTCTGAATCGCAAGGGCATTGAATGCGACGGGTCCAATCCCGGGCCCTTAAGAAGCTGGCGTACCTTGTCTGACTCTGTCAGCGGGGTGTCAACCCAGTGGCAAAGTGAAAGGACATCCTCGATGTAGGATGTATACGACTCCCCGATGTGCTGTTTCCGAGTCGCGAGAGCTTTCTTTGCGAAAGCTGAACGAACAGCCGGTGTGCCAAAGACATGGCGAAGCTGATCTTTGAAGGCTGACCAGTCGGGGATGTCGATGAAGTGGTTGAGGAACCACGTCTTCGCGACACCCGTGAGGTAGAATGACACGTAAGCGAGTTTGTAGGTGTTATCCCACCGGTTAGCAGCGCCGACACGTTCGAAATCGTCCAGCCATTCCTCCACATCTTCCCCGCGCATACCAGCGAAGGGATGGGGCTCACGCTGGAGGCTGTTAATGACGTGAAAAGGCGTGGCACGCGGTGGCGGAGTGGGAACGGTTGCAGCGCCAACCTCTTCTTGGTGCGACATATTTCCGGACACCTGGCCCAAGCGGCGACCTGAACGTAGCTCCAGGGGGTAGAGTGGTCGAGAGGATGACGAGGGATCTAACAGCACCTTCACCACGTATGAAGTCTTGGTTTGGAAGATCTTTATTAGGTCCGTAGAACCGGCAGCCGACAGCTGAGATGAACGAACCAAGATGATGATGATACGTGACAACGATGAGGATGCATGAGCAATACATGATAATGATGATAATGTACAGATGAAGAGGATTGGTATACTAAATGCCTGCAATATTTTGCAGGTTTGTTATCTCATGATAAGTATGTTCATTTTTCTGTACAATATGCCATATATACGATATTCGAATTCAATTTGAAGTTATTCGACTAAAATCACTTTTCACTTCGAATTCACTTTGAACCTAGAATTCACTATTCGCACAAGCCTAGTAGCTAGCTTTCCACTTGATGGTGAACTTATCATTCTGCCTTTACCTCTGGTAGAGCAGTGGTAAAATGTGTGTAATATTTTCGCTGTATTTAAAGCACAAAAATTAGTAATAACCGAAACTGCTGCCGCTCTTAATGGTCGTGAAGTTTACCAAGATTTAGAATGAGGCTTTTTAAAATTTTTGCTTTGCTACGACATGGAGCTCAGACAGCTGTAACCAAGTTGGCACGGCCGCGATAGCGAGCGCAAGCTGTCGCTCCTACGTAAGCGTGACGTCACCCGCCTGGCCTACTTAAACTCGTCACTATCTACAATAAAGTTGTTGTTCGACCCATGCTATCCGCTTGTACACATGGTGGCAGCGGAAAACAGCCAGCATGACGACTCCGCCTACGTTGCCAATACCGCCTGCATTGCCGGCAACGTTTTTGCCACCTCCGAAGCCCCTCGGCACATCGCAAGAACGCTTGGCTTGGGTAGAAGACCTGGAAAAGTGAGTTTGAACTGTTTTCGACGGCAACTCAGCTGAACAAGCAACCAAAAGAAGTGCAGGCGGCAACGCTTTTAGTGACCATTGTAGAAGAGGCTAGAAAAGTGTTCGCTTCATTCAGGCTTGAACTAGGAGAGGACACAACCGATGTAACCCTTATAATTAAAAAACATTTGAATATTTCTACCAGCCCACGAAGAACCTCACTTACCACGAGTTTTGCTTCAGCTCTCGAGACGAAAAAGATGAAAGTTTCAATGACTGGCTTGTCGAATTGCGAACACTAGCCCAACACTGCGATTTACATAAACCGGTTTCGTAGGGGTCACTCTTGCGAGACCCAGCTTGCCATCTTTGTTCATGACCTTCATGCCAACCTCGACATTAACAAAAAAACCAATTCTGTATTCCTTCATTTTGCGAAAACCTTTGATAAAGTACCCCACAAACGCTTAATATTAAAACTGTCTTCGTTAAACTTGCACCCATACGTACTTAACTGGATAAAAAAAATCCTCACTAACTGCATGCAATTAGTGTTTACAAATGATAGTTTGTCTGTCCCTCTTCCGGTAACATGGGGTGTACCGCAGGGCTCTGTCCTTGGTCCTCTTTTATTTCTAATTTACATTAATGACCTTCCGATGGGCGTATCTTCAAATTGCCGCATGTTTGCTGACGACTGTGTCATTTATCGTACTGTCACTGACCCTTCTGACCAAATGTTATTACAAGAATACCTCAACCATATCGTACTGTGGTGTGATGACTGGTTGATGACCTTAAACCATACTAAATGCAAACTAATCTCATTCACTCACCGTCTAAACCCTCTTCGCTTTTCCTATAGCATAGCTAACGTCCCTGTCGAATCAGTAACCACTTACAAATACCTTGTAGTCTCTCTATCCTACAATTTGTCATGGAACACTCGCATTATTAAAATCGTATGTACATCTAATAGAACCCTGGGCTTCTTGAAATGCCACTTACGCAGTGCTCCGTGTCATGTAAAACTACTTGCTTATACATCATTAGTTAAATCTAATTTAGAATATGCATCTCCCATTCGGAACCCGCCTGAAGTTGGTCTTACGAATTCCCTTGAATCTATTCAAAATCGTGCAGCTAGATTTATTTATGCTTCGTACTCATACGACATCAGTGTTTCATCTCTCAAAGCCGCGTCTAACTTATCCCCTTTATCATGTCGCCGACGCATCGCAACCCTCTCATTATTTCACAAGTTTTTTCACTCTCCACTTAACCGCCCTCCTTACATTATCCCTGCAGCGCACATATCTCGTCGCACCGGCCATGCGCATCAAGTTTTTTGACCGCGTGCCCATACTAAAACATTTTCTGCTTCTTTTTTTCCCAGAGCAGCAAAAGACTGGAATGGCCTTTCCCACGATATCGCCACAATCACCTCTCTATCAAGCTTCATGCATAATATTTCAAATGTAACTTCACATTTACTATTGTGACAAAAATATCGATTGTATGTCACCCATCACTTATGTAATACCCTCTTGGGGGTCTTTAAGGAACTAAAAATGAAATGAAATATAATTCACGTGTACCTGTACACTGCCGTGTTTGCAAATGCTGGCCAGGGCTTATATGACACTAATTTTGTACACAAGACGAGTGCAGTGATGGAAGAAACTTTTCACTTTGTGGAGCAGCCTTTGGACCAGAAAAAGTGCGACTTTGGAACAGCCACGAGTGTTTTTGTAGCAGGAAAAGTGCTAGTCTGGAGCAGTTAGAGATGTTTTAGGAGCAGATAGCATAATATGCAAGACAGCTCCTAGAACTCAAAACGTCACCAATGTGTTCTACAAATATTTTTATTTTTTATGAAAGATATATCATAACCTCCATCCAGATAAATGACCAGTAGCAAATGGTTAGGTTGCTTATCGAATGCCTGTAGTGTAAGCTATATATTGAATATACGTTTTCGGTTATTTTTACATATCGCCCAAACAGCCTGCATGTAAAATTGAAGATAGCTAAATGATCTAAAAGCATGATATGCCAGTTCATGTTGCTTAATAAGCAGAGAACCACCAAAGTATATTTACAGGCTAGAATCACAGTAAACACATGCTTTTCAGTTTCTTTAGCGCGTGAATGTTGGTCACAAAGTTGCTCACCTTCATTTTCTCACTGCCACTTAGGAGCAGATTCGTTGCAGTTAATAAAAAAAAACACAATTTGTAGCAGCATTATTTTTTCTGAGCAATTTGGAGCAGCACTTTTGTCACTGCAACGTGTAAATACAAACACAGTTGTTGAGGCAGCACAGATTGCACACAAAAAAAACAAGATATACATCAGCATGGCTCTCATTACGCTATCTGATGGGGAGTCGGTATATATTGATGGTACACTGGGATTATAGGAGAAAAATGACCATTTGTAGTTTGCACAGATTCTCCTCTTCTTTTTTTTCTATGTTTTATGTGCCACTGTATACACTTTCCAATCATAATAATGAAACACGCCGTTGCAAGTCACCAGCTGTCCGGATTTCTTTTCAACCAGTACATCATCGTTTGTGCCACTTAACATAGTGAATCGGTACGAACTTCCCAAATTTTCTCCTTTAACTTTTTTGTTACAGCGTGAAAATGACTATGACTATACAGTCATAGTCATAGTGAAAATGACTATACAGCGTGAAAATCTATTAGAAAGATGGTTTTGGCAAGTTTGAAAGGTACATTGATTGAGTTATATGTGGGATTTAAAACCCCGAAACCACCATATGATTATAAAAGAGGGCATACTAGAGGGCTCCGGAAATTTCGACCACATGCAGTTCTTTAACGTGCACCCAAATCTAAGCACACAGGCCTACAGCATTTCCGCCTCCATCGAAAATGCAGCCGCCGCAGCCGGGATGCGATACCGCAACTTGCGGGTCAGAGCCGAGTACCTTAACAACTAAACCACTGCGGCAAGGCTATGACTCATTCAGCAAGCTTCATTTGTATGAGAGTGTACAATATATTAATACATATCTTTACTCAGCCTCAACTGCTAAAGGCACTCTAAAGTGTTGTCTAGTGAGAAGGTGCAACACAGGCAAACGTGCAGCAACTTTCCTCTGCAACACAGGCAAACGTGCAGCTACTTTCCCATTGTTGTTCTCATAATTGTTTCTCATAAGCACCTTGTCACCCACAGAAAATCACAGTGGTTATGATGGAGATGAGCTTTTTTCTGTTAATTTCATTATAACGACTGACTTTCCTCTGAGTGATTCTTGAAAATTTCGTATAAAACAGTGGTCTTGTAGTCGTTGCACTCGTTTTGGCTTCTGAAATTTGCGAGCGCGTTCTGGCAGTGTGTCCACGGAGACAAGACCAAGCTTGCATAACGAGTCCCCTTGATTGAACTTTATTTTCTGAAAAGTACACGTCTTCCTCCCTCCTGATATTTGGAATACACCAGCAGCCAGAAAAAGATTTTTGCCAGTGAGGTTGGATATTCAGTTTGCGCTTACTAACTGAGGGAAAGCTGTGGTTAGCGCATGGTCTGCATGTCGACTTTAGCAAACGTCGTTTAGTCTCGTCGAGCTGCAACTCCTGGCGTCTTGACTCATTAAACAGGTAAAGACCAATTCGTTGCGAGGAATCGTGGTTTCCGTGCATGCATCATGCTCCAATCAGTTTTCAGTACTTTCGGCGCAAGAGTCGTATTCAGGCAGTGCATAACTACACCTGGGAACAGTTTCTTCCGCTGCTGTAGCTTTTCCGACAATCGTCGAGTGTGCACTGGGAGAAGCGTCGCCTTTCAAGAAATAATTATCAAACTTTAACTTACGGCGTTTCGGCGCTACCATCAAGTCTCATAGAGGGGCGCTGATTGACACAGAACACGCATAACCAGCGATAAGTGTGGACGGTGTATTTCAAATGGTGACTTCGCATTGGTAGGAAGCAACATGCTCACCGAAGTTTGGGCAGTGACACTGAATGCGAGGAACGAGAAGATTACCAACGATACATCTAGGCTAGCAGAGTTCCATCTTAAACACTACGGCTCATTTCTTCTCTCGCAGAAAGACTTGCGGGTATACATTTCCTCTGCTTCTCTTTAGGTGTCAATGAGGTCGCGCTCACCCAGTATCTTAATCTGCGTGCGAAACGTCTCACGTTTGTGATTGCGCCCTTATGGAAGGCTGGTAGTTCCTGTTACGTTGTGATCCCATTCCACAAACATAAACAAATGTGAAGGAGTTGATGACGGCAGTGAACCTCCAGTGACTTGCACCAGAATGCCCGAAACAGACAACCGGCCGGCATGAATGGTGCACAGAATAGCGTAGGTATAATAGTGTTGCATGCACTGGCAGTTCTTGGAGTTCTCGCGTTCTGAGAAATTGATTGTGGTGCGCTATGCTCTGAACAAGACCGGAACAATTCCTTCATCACTAGAGATTGGATCACTCGAGATTTTGTGTGATGCGAGGCTGCTCCTGTTCGTACCGGCGTAAGTGCAGCAAAAATGAATGCACAAACTAGTTGGAAAAGTGTATGCAGAGCATACTGATGCTACACAGTGAAATATTCTGTAGAGTTATAAATCTGTTGACGTAAAGAGAAATGACGGCTGGACGCTTGCAAACAACGGAAAGACTTTGTCGCAACGCTATTGTTCCAGAAAGCAGAGCCACAAAAGTTGCGAAAAAGAAAACAAGGACAATACGTGTTTTTGCACTATATACGTTTTCTAGTGCATATGCAAAGTGAAGAAGCTGTTTCTATGTGAGTAGGTATAGTCCGGTCCCAGCTGCATTTTAGATTGAGACCTCATGAACATTTCTCAAGAATTATTGTATTGCCCACGCAGGTTGCATCATAGAAGTTTTGAATCACGCTTTCATTTACAGTCAGCAGATGATAACTGGTCTCTCTTGAAAGATAAACTTAACAGCCTTGCAGATAAGTACATACCGACATGCCTCGTTTCATCAAACCGACATCAATCATGGTATTATAAATCCCTTAATAAACTCGACAACAAAAAAACATTTGTTTCGATACGCAAAAATGAACAGCAAACAGGGCACATGGGACAGGTGCTGTGAAGTATAACGCGCATATTTGAACCCCATTCACACAACAAAGCACTCCATTTATCATAATGACCTACAACGCATGATGTCAGATAACCCCCCTAAAATTTTTGCAAACCATCACCCTCAGTCGCACCGAAATATCGCTATTCCAAACGAAACAGCTAATCCCTTACCGGGCTTCGAGTGTGCTAATAATGTAAACTCAATTTTTTCATCAGTCTACACCTTGGAGACCAACACTCCTCTTCCAGATTTTTCTACCTTATGGCAAATTCCATTGAGAGAACAGGAGTAGAGGGGAAGGGCAGTTAGGAGTGGGGGAGCAGAACACTGAAAGCAGGGCCCCTCAACCTGCCGCCGGAATGCGCCGAGCTCTCGTAGGGAAAGTGACGAGTAGGGAGATCATGTGACTAAAACACTCCAAGCCCTGGCATATTCTCTCTGGGGCAGCAGCAAAATACGTGTGAAATCGGTCAGCCACATGTTCTTCATCATCCTAATCTTAGTATGTTAGTGAAATCACCCAATCGGCAGACATACAGCTGTCATCATAGCCATCCATACGAAACAGCGGTGTCAAACTGAACATGGTTGCTACCATTGCCGCCGCGCTCGCTAGCTAAAAAAATTAGAGAACTGTGACGTTCAAGGGCTACGTGACTCATGGTACTCCACCTACTCCGCTTTTCACGTCAGAGCACTCCAAACTGCCCCTGGCTGCTCTCTGGGCAGGAAAAGCACTCTCGATCTACCAATGGATGACAGTGCTCCTGCACCTGTTCGACCACCGAAACAAGCCGGCTCTGAAGAGGGCACTTTCAGCGTGCTTTGAAGTGCTTCTGCTCTGTCAATAGAATTCGCCATAAGTCATGCCAGAAATGGTCGACATTTCTTTTTCTGTAGATGATGTTTGTTGCCTAATGGATAAGCCGAAATTGTCATCATCCACTGGTGCTGACAAAATCGCATCAAAACTGCTCAAAAATACTAAAATCATGCCTGCTTCCTTTCTGACATTGCTTTTTTCCCAGTCATTAACCACAGGTGATCTGCCAAAAGAATGGAAGTGGGGAAAGTCGTCCCGGTCTGAAAGTCAGGTACTAGAGAATCGCCTCTTTACCTCCGTCGTATTTCCATAAAAGGCATTCTTGCAAGCTCATGGAACATGTCATATTTTCTCACATAATGGATTTTCTGAACTCCAATAATTTTTTTCATTATTCACAGCACTGATTCCGAAAAGGACTATCATGCAAAACTCAATTAGCCACCTTTGTTCATAACGTACATTTCAACCTCGACCTTAATACACAGACTGGTGTAGTTTTCCTAGACTTTGCTAAGGCATTTGACAAGGTTGCTCATCAGCAGCTGCTGTTAAAACTTTCGTACCTTAACCTTCATCTTAGCGTTCTTAGGTGGTTCTGACTAACCGATCTCAATTTGTGCAAACAATCACTCTTCTAACATACTTCCAGTAACATCAGGCATTCCTCAAAGTACTGTGTTAGGTCCCCTCCTTTTCTAAATTTATATTAATGACTTACTCTTTTTTGTCTCCAGTAATATTCGCATATTCGCGGACAATTGTGTTGTTTATCGTACTATAAATAATACAAATGACAAAATGCTGCTTCAAGCTAACCTCAATAATATTCAAAACAGGTGTAATAACTGGCTAATGTTTCTAAATCCTTCAAAGTGCAAGGTCATGTCAATAGTCCGTTGTCGCACTCACCTTATTCTCATCTTACTTAATACATGATGAACCCATCGAATCAGTCAAATCGCTCAAAAACTTAGGCGTCACTATAACCAGCGACCTTGACTGGTGTTTTCATATTAACAACGTCATAGCATCTGCTAACAAAAAGCTAGATTTCTTTAAACGTCGTCTAATAAAAGCTCCCCCACACGTAAAACCTTTAGCATATACATCGTTCATCAGGCCTAAGCTGGAATACGCTTCTTCAATCTCATGTCCACTCAAAGCTTGCTTTACCAATGCCCTTCACTCTTTGAAAATCGTGCTGCTAGGTTCATTCACTCCGCATAATCATACGGCATCAGCGAATCGTCATTAAAAACAGCCTCCCATTTGACATCTCTTTCGTGCCGACGTCGCATTTCTGGCTTATCATTATTTCACAGATTTTTTACAGTTCCCTTGTCATCGCACCATACGTCTCATGATGGTGACATTTGATGTTTTGTTGCGCAAGGGCCATTTCATGGCCAAAGAGCGCCAGTTCATGTTACAAGAGATATGGACAATGATCGTGATAAGCGGCTGTATATCGGCCATAAAATTCCTCGCTCTAAGGCGGGTAAAAACATTGAAGTAATAAAAACATGACCATGCTGTGAAAAGTGTGTGGTGTTGATGCATGACAAAAGTTTGCTATAATAAAAAAGATGATGGACATATATGGCATTAGCACAAGTGCCTCCATCATTCAAATCCTTGCGTCTAAGGGCCGTGAGACAAGTGCTTTCTTGAGTGTAGCTACTGCAGCGGAGACCTCTCGGGAGAGGTCGGGCTACGGAATGCCCGGGTATATAATATGAAATGTATGAAGCTCTCCTAAAAAAGCTAACAATGATTGATGTGTAATAATTAGTTCCCTACCGACGAACATTGCAGGGTGAAGGTGTATCTGCTGTCGGTAGGGTAATGGGAAGTCTTGTCTTCTTCGCGTGTCTAATTTTTTGCACTGGATCAGAATGTGAAGTACTGTGAGCGTTTCTCCACATCTTTTGCACAAAGGTGGATCGCCACCAGGCAAAAGAAATAAAAGTGTAGTGTAGGTATGTTCTTTCTTAACCTTGTGAGTATTACTTTTGTGTGGCGTAATTTTGATACTGGCGACCAATGACCAAGGCGGCTTGATGACATGCAATTTATTACCCATGCGCTCTGCCAATGATCCCTCAGCTGTCGTTTTAGAAAGGCTTTCAAGTCGAGTGCAGGAACTTGTATCGATGTATTGCTAGCAGTTTTGTTGGCAGATACAGCTAGCTGGTCCACCAGAACGTTTCCTTGTATTTGGCGGTGTCAAGGCACCCAGTAGACTACAACATGCTGCTTGGATGGGTACACTATGCATAGAAGTGAATAATGTGAGACAAGGAAAGGGTGTTTGTGCTTTTTAGGTGTTTTCAGAGCTTCTACTACGCTTAGGGAATCTGTATATATTATTGCCTTCTGTAGTTTATTTGTTTAATGTATTTAACGGCCGCAAGTGTGCCATAGGCTTCGCTGGTGAAAATGCTTGTATCAGAGTGCAGAACGCTGGCTTCCGAGAAGGATGGGCCGACAGCTGCGTACGAGACAGAAGTGTTAGATTTTGAAGCATCCGTAAAGAAGTCAGGACATGCATATTTATGTTGTAGTTCAAGGAAGTATGTCTGCATTTGTGTGATTGGTGCATGCTTTGTAACCTCCAAGAAAGACACGTCGAAATCTATCGCCTGCCACTGCCATGTTGGCAGGCATACTGCGGGAGCCATCAAGCGGTGTTCGAGTGGCACACCGGTTTTCTTTGCTAGGCCCCTCACACGGAGTGAGTAGGGCTGTCTCATAGAAGGCTGTTTTTCAAACACAGCAAGGCTTGACATGTCAGTGATTGTGGAATGTGATGGGTAATCCGTGTCTGCATTTACATTAAGAAAATGTTTAGAAGACATGTAACATCTCTGTAGGTGGAGCGACCATTCGTTCGATTCAACGTACAGACTCTCTACGGAGCTAGTGCGAAAAGCACCCGTAGAGAGGCGGATGCCTAGATGATGAACAGGATCAAGCATTTGAAAGGCAGTAGGTGTCGCAGACTGATATGGTATTGTCCCATAGTCTAGGCGGGTACTTACGAGGTTTTATACAAATTCATTAAACACCTCTTGTCGCTTCCCCACGTAGTGCGAGACAACACTTTTAGAACGTTCATAGCTTTTATGCATTTGTTTTTTAATTATGTGATGTGTGGTATGAAGGTCAGCTTGGTGTCCAAGATTAGGCCTAAGAATTTGTGTTCAGTATTAACAGAAAGACGTTTCCCATGCAGTTTAATATCGGGTTCGGGATGGATACCTCTTCCTGGAGAACAGGACACAGGTGCTTTTCTGTGCATTCAGCCGGAACCCTGTGCATTTAGCCCAATTGGAGATTTTGTTCAAACCAAGCTAAACTAGCTGCTCACACATGGCCAGGTTACAAGACTTAAAACCGAACTAGACGTCGTCGACATGTGGAGTAAAAGATATTTCGAGGGATAGACAAGCGTAAAGAATTCATTTTTATAATAAAATGTGTGCAGCTAAGTACACAACCTTGCGGCATGCTGGTTTCTTGGACAAATGTATGGGAAAGAATGCTGCCTACTCTAATTAGGAATGTCCGATTTTACCAGTAACTTTCGATTATTGTAAGCATTCTTCCACGCACGCCAAGATGGGACAGGTTTCTTAATATTCCAAAGCGCCATGTTGTATCGTAAGCCTTCTCGATATCGAAGAACACAGAGAGAATATATTGTTTATGGACGAAAGCGTCTCTTATCTGTGCCTCGATACGAACAAGGTGGTCTGTGGTGGATCTACCCTCTCGAAACCCAAGCTGAAATGGGTCGAGTAAATGGTTTGTTTCAAATGTACAAGTCTGCAGTTGATCATTTTCTCGAAAAGTTTGCACAGGCAGCTTGTATGCGCAATTGGCCTATAACTGGAAACTGAAGAAGGGTCCTTGCCCTGTTTCAAAATGGGAATAACAATAGCTTCTGTCCAGGAAGTAGGGATAGCGCCAGAGAACCAGATAGAATTGTACAAACAAAGTAAGGTTTTTTGTTTCGATGGGGAGGTTTTTTAACATTTCATACACCACATGGTCAGAACATGGGGCAGAAGTACTGCAGGAGTTTAGAGATGTTTGGAGCTAAGCTAAACTGAAAGCTTGGTTATATGCCTCGTATCTAGTGCATTTGTGTTCGCGTTTCTGCTTTTCTATTCTTGTTCTGTATTTTTGGAAAGTGTCAGTATAGTGTGACAAGCTGGACACCCGTTTGAAGTGTGCACCGAGGAAGTTCGCCTGATCTTCCAAGGTATCACCCTGTGTGTTTACAAGTGGAAGTGTGTGTACTTGTTTTCCGGCTACCCTACCAACCATGTTCCAGACTTTAGCCTCCTGTGTGTAATAATTGATCCCTGACAAAAACTTCTGCCAGCTTTTTCTTCTGGTCTGCTGAAGCGTTCTCCTGTCTTGAGACTTTATTTTCTTGAAAGTGTCGAGATTTTTGGCTGATGGTGAGTTCCGAAGCAACCTCCATGCTCTGTTTTTCTGTTTGCGCGCGTTTCGGCATTCAGAGTTCCACCATGGCACACGCCATTTTCCAGGGTGTCTATATGTTTGTGGGATGCATTTTGTTGTAGCATCAATGAAAAACGCTGTGAAGTAGTTAACAGCAACATCAATGTTCAAAGTACTTATGTCACTCCAACCTAAACGAGCGATGATAATAAACTGTTCCCAGTCGGCTCTAAGTCTCTAAGGCGAACATAAGGCTCCGGAAGTTCATTAATTAAAAATTGTAAGTCATGTTTTTGTAGTTGATAGCTTGGATGAATGTAAATAGTGCTAATTGTGATCAGTTCATCAAAAATAACAGCTCGACCAGCCACTGGCTCAGAGACGTTCGGAGTTGTAAGTGTGTGCATGCAATCCCTTGATTTACTATAATGGCAACACCTCCGGAAGATGTCATGGCATCCTCACGGTCCTTTCGGAAATAAACGCATTTACGAAGAAAGTTGGTGTGTTTGTAGTTAAGGTGTGTTTCTTGTACACAAAGCACTTTTGGTGAGTGTTCATGTAGAAGTTCTTGGATGTCGTCAAGGTTTCTGAGAAGGCCCCTGACGTTCCAATGTATAATTTGAGTGTTCATGGTGAATGTAAAATAGTGCTGTGTGTACGAAAAGTGAGTGGCTGTTTAGACAAAGTGTTTGAGTTCACGTAACTGTGCCGTCACTAGGCCCTGTTATCTGCTTTTTGTTTTCTTGGCGTGCTCCAAGGAGCTGCGCCGCTCTTTCGGCACCAAGGGTACCGACGTATCCATTGCCTCCTCGGAGCACTGGATGCCCGCACATGCGAGCTGTTCGAATTTTGGGCCTCGCCTGGTGAGGTGAGGCCTTGAGACCTGATGACTCTGGAGTCTCCGGTCTCTGTACGGGAGTAGGCGGTGTAGTCTGGAATACAGCCTCCTTGGTGGCAGGTGCCACAACCGCCGGCTCGATAGGCGCGGGCCGAAGGAGTGGCGAGGGCTGGTGCGGCGGTGCCCCCCTTACACGCCGCATCATGGAATCGTGAGACTCTTCACCGTGCTTCCTTAAATGAAAGGGGATACAGTTTTGGCTTGCTTGCCACTTTTATCACTATGTATGACGTCAAAACGGGGGAAGTTTCCTTTTGAACGGTTGAAAAAACCCAAGCCTTCGGTGCGTACGCGCTTTAAGGCGGTACGAACATTTAACAGAGGAAAAGCTCCATGCATGAGTGTTCCATTTTCTTCAGAAGCGTTGGCGGCCACCCTCCACGGAAGCCCAACGACGGGAAGGTACAAGTTTGCGGACGCTAAAACCTGTACGCCAGCCTTACAACGCAACCATAACCCAATGCGCCTAGATTAAGGTAGGCTATTCGCACAGGGTTAACCCTAGCCACCAGGAAGTTTGGAAAAACAACAGATGAAAAGTGAGAGATAAAAACGAAGATGTGGAGAGAGAGAGAGAGAGAGGAAAAGGCGACTGCCAATTTCCCCTGGGTGGGTCAGCCCAGGAGTGCCGTCTACGTGAAGCCGGGGCCAAAGGGGTGTGTTGCCTCTGCCAGGGGGCCTTAAAGGTCCAATCAACCGGCATCGGCTCAACCCCCAGGATCCCCTTTTTCCAGAACACGGCTCAGCCACGCTCGGCTAGGCGTGGGAGGTAGTCGAACCCCCCCCCCCCTCCTTCGTTAGCTCGGGTCCGTGGTGTCGCTACACACCAAATGCCTGCTTACGCAGACGCCCCTGCGGGGACGATACATCTCGCCACCAGCACAAGTATCACATCACACCAGTCATTCATTGAATGTTGCTCGCCACAAAGAGCGCACTGTCACTTTTTCATCTTCTTTTTTTCCCTCGTGTAGCTGTATACTGGAACAGCCTTCCCTACGACATGGACACTATCACCTGCTAATCTGAGTTCATCAAAGAAATGTCTGCATTTCTGCCACCATATTTTTATTGTTACTTTTTTCTTTCTGATTTGTGGGGTTTAACGTCCCAAGACCACCATTTGTAAACACACCCTATATAAAATAATCCTTTTTGGGGCTTTTAAAGAATAAAGAATGAAACCTCTGAGATTGGAGTACTTCACTGATACCAAGTCATGGTGCAAGTGTAATCTCTACCAGCATGGCTGTTGGAAAGTCTGCCTAAAAATTAACACGTGTGAAATAGTGTTGCCAACGTACAGCATAACTTCTAAAAAAATTACTTATTGCGTATCCCAAGGATGCATGGATGCGCGCAGTAAACTAAAAAACACGTTGACTAAAACCTATCACTGCGTCAGGGCTGCTTGACGTATGAAGCTAAACATAAAAATCATTGCCATAGGCATGCAGTCACTCTCATTCCCCGTTATAACCAGAGCCGTCCTCGACTTGTGAAACGCACTTTACTCCGACAAGGAATACGCCTTCTACGCTTAACAGAGATTACCGATGTCTTCTCCGAACAGGCATTTCGTCGCAATGATGCGTTCTCGAAAAACCTTCATGATTATTTTGTAATCAGTGTTCAAAAGACTGATAGGTCCATATGACGTTACAGGTTGAAGTTTGCTGCTATCATCTGCCTTCGGAATCAAGGCAGTGTGCGCCTGCGTGTAAGAGCCTGGCAGTTTTTTTTTCTTTTCGTTTGCTTCTACGATAACTTCATATAGCGCAACTGCGACATCTTCTTTATAAATTTTATAAAACTCCACCCCGATTCCATCTGGGCTGGGCGTCTTGCCTGTACTTATGTCATCAATAGCTTTTTTTTTATTTCCTGTACGCTGATAGGAGCCCCTAATATTTCTCGTGTATCAGCGTCAAGCTTGGGCATGATATCAAGAAAGGCATCTCTAAATCCCATGGCCATCGGTACTCGTTTTCCGAGCAGATCGCGATAATGTTCCACAAACGCCTCCATTATCTGACCTTTTTCATTCGTCAGTCTGTCATTGCCTACTATTTCTCCGATTTTATTTCTTTGTGCGTATTTTTTTCCGTCACCCAAAGCTCGTTTTGTGGGCGTCTCACCTATCCAAAGCTTTTCACTTCTAGCTCTTATCATAGCACCTTTATACTTCTCTTAATCTAAAATCTCTTGTTTGTTTTTAGTATCTGTTATTTCATTAGTAAAGAAGCCGGGTTTCACAGTTTCTTCCTGCAAGAGCATTTGTAATTGCCTTCGCAGGTTCCTCTCCGCCTGTTTCTTCTCAAAATTTATTTTTTGTAGATCGTTCTATCGCATTCATTTTAACCTCTTGTTTGAAAATTTTACACTTTGTTTCCCAGTCATTTTTTTGATTACCGTAGAGTTTCGTGAGGGCTTCGGTTACATCTTCACCATAAGATTCATCTTTCAAGATATGATTGTTTAGGTTCCAGAAGAGCCAGTGAAAGTGAAACTAATCATACAGTGGTCGCTGAAAGACACTGGTGTAACAACATATTTATCACAGCACATAGGGTCCAGTGCAATGTACGCTCTGTCTAAACGTGCATGGCTTAGACCCTGAAAGTGCGTAAACTGAACACTCTAATTAGACATACATAAACCAACATCTTCCAGGCCATTTTCAGCAATCATTTCATTTAAGAACACTGCTCTTTCGTCAAATGACTGGACCGGCTTGGCAGGGTCCTCCTTTCTACAAACGCATTTAAAATCACCAAAAAGGACCACATATTTGTCACATTCCAGTAAGTTACTTATATCATCAAAGAAAACTTTCCTGTCGCTGTTTCGGTTCGGAGCATAAACGCATATGACACGCTATTCGAAATTCAAGAAAGAAAAATCACACACTACTTAGCGTCCTTCGTCGCTGCTTGCTACACTTCTTTCAACAACGCCTATCGATCGTCGTATGAAGGGCGCACACCCTCCTGATAAGCCATCAGCATGGGATACACAGATGTTATACATTGAGCGAAAAGGTAACGTCATATGATCAGTATCTTTCTCTGTCGCTGTTTTAGTTTCCTGCGCAGCAATCACATCCAAGTCACGCTCCGAAAACAGCCTACTCAACTGGTACTGCCACCTTCTTGAAGCTAACCCGCGTACATTTAAGCTGGCAAATCGCATTGCTCGTTTACGTTTCAGGCTCATTTTTTTAAGTACAAGTAGCTGCTCACCATACCATCTTAGCCGAACTCCGCCTATTTAGTCGTCCGGTGCATCTTCTAGGTGGAAGGCGGCACGTAATGTGTTGTCAAGAGGCCGGTTTTCCCGCCCTCTTTTCCCCTTAATTCTGTTATGTTTCACCGCCAGTCGCTGCCTCCGAAGGAGAGCTGCTTAATTACGGTGGCGGTTCTTGATTGCTTATATGACTTGATTCTGTTGAGGCTGCGTCTCGTGGTCGTTTCCCTCCCGTACCTGGTTCCTCGGCGTCGGGCCACACCATGGCACCACCCTCGGAAGGTTCCTGGACAGTTTGAGTAGATGATTCGCTCTCATCTGTTGCAGTGGTTGCGTCGTTTAAAACATCAGTCTCCTTTGCGCTCGTCAATGATTCTGTGGCCGTTTGCGTACACGCACGTTCACTTGTTTTTTCTGCTTCTTTCACGTCCATCACGCCTCCTGTACTGAATTTTTTTTTCGCAGAAGTCACCTGTGATTTCGCCAATGCATCCGCGATAGGTTGCACTCCCCCACTGTCAATGGACTTTGGCGGTTCTTTCTGCAATCGCGTCATGCCTGCTGCACTAGGTGTTTTTCCTTCACAAGCAGTTTTCGATTTCACCGATTCTTCTGCTTCGGCCTCGTCCATAATGAGCTCTGAATTATCCGTGCTCCCGGTGTTCAGTGTAGCTGCCGCATACGTCTTCGTGCAGTTCCCAAGGGCATGTCCAAAACGCTTGCAAGTGTCGCACCGCGGAACTCGACAGTCCCTCCTAATGCGGCCAATCTGCTGGCAGCGCAAACATCGTGGCGCTCTTCCGGTTGCCACAATAAGTGCGAGCTCTCCTCCAACTCGTAACTGGTGAGGTATATCGTCTATCGTAACGTTAGCCTTTAGCCGGAGCGTCGCGGTTCCCGTCATGGTATTCTGCTGGGCGTAGCCGTCAATTCGCCACTTATTCATACCTACGTCAAGCACCGTCCCGTAGGGCGTCAGTGCATTTCGTACGTCCTTTTCTCGTACGTGGTAGAGCAACCAGTGCAGCTTCAGACGGACGTCGCGGTAGCTTGGGTCGATCACCATGCATTTGAGGCCTTTCACAGTCAATTGCGGATCAGTTAAGTTTCTTTACACCGTCAGTGCTTCTGCACGTCACCGCCCACACGTGGTTCATTTGATATGCGCCGAGCGCAAGAACCTCGGTGGGCTGAACCCGTCGAAAAAGTGGCTCGCGAAAGTCTTTCGCGTGATGAGGCCTTCCTTTTACATACGCATGCAGAAAAACAGTGTTCTGAAACACATATCCATTCGGCAGAGGGGGCAAAATAACAGCATAATCCTGGGGCATTTCAATCCAGGATTTCAATCCTGGGGCATTTCAATCCATTTCAATCCAGCCGCCGATGCCGCTCCTACGGAGCTCATGATAGGGTGGCTAGAATGGGTGGCCCCATTCTAGCCACCCTACTCATGATACACACGTCCGAACGCTTTTGCAACCGGAAGTGGAATCCCGAGACAACCAGGGCGTGGCTGGGCAGAGTACTGTCAGACAACACATTTAAAATCAGCCTCGTGGTGTTGATGCTTTCTGTAAGCAAAGCACACCAGCTAAGAGTCACCCTGAAGTAGAAGCGCAGGTCTCTAGCACACAAAACTATACATACAGCAAGCCTGAAGGAAGTTCGGGGCTGGGAATAAGTCTGCCTTGTTTCTCTTGAGCTACCTTTTCTCCTCTGTTTCTTTCTTTTTCAGTTTTTTCTGTCTTTTTCTTCTCTATTCTTTGGTCTATTCCTCTTGCCCTTTCTATCTCTCTTCCTTCTCTATCTCTGTCTATTTCTCACTTGCTTCATATTTCCAATTTGTTATATAGTTTTGCTTGCGTTAGGCTAAGCGACGATAGTCGAGGCCCCAAAACTGCTTCACCATTGAAAACACCCTTGGGCTGCATGATTTCGCGCAATCATATACGGCAGCCCTAACGCCACGCACGTTAACATAATGGCCGTTCACGAGCTTTATCTTCTCGCACATGCAAGTGTGCGCATTACGCATGCTCGAACGTTACATGTCCATTTATGTTCAAGCACTTTCTAGATATTACGTGCAAGTATATAATTATCATTATAAAGGTCAACCAAAGCAGTTTTGGAAGAAGAATATTTCTGCAATGTATTTGATGTTGACAGCACGTATATGCGAAATCATTTGCGACGTGTGTTTTTCGTCTAAGAGAAAATTGCATACGACGTTAATAATACGTAGGCTCTCTAAACTGTAAAGATGGTACATTCTTGGGATGCCGATTAAATGTTATTGATAGACGAAGACGTATAGATCTTATTTTTATGTTGACCCCTCAACATGAACATAAGCACATAAAGTACATAAAACAAATAATATACAGTAAAAAAGTGAGAAGACACGCACGAGCAGCCCCAGAGGAAGCAAATTTGTGAGCTTAACATGAAAATGATCACACTTAAACACAAAAGACGTGCAAGGCAATATAATTAGCCACTGTAGTAGTGTAGTGCCGATAAAGAACACTACAATAGAAGCCAGACCTTTATTTGCTCGTATCGCGTTAAAGTTACAAGACGTGTGCCGCAGTAAAATACGGCACATTAACTTCGACGACGGTGACTGGGTGCTGTTCCCCGCTCGAAATGTGACAGCCTTCACTGGGTATTGGACATGCATCGTTGAGCATAGCAGCTTAATCTGTCAGTTGCCATAGGAGGTGTAACACTTAGGAAGTTTTCATGCTCAGCAAAGGTTTTCACATTCATTGATCAAAACCAGTTGCATTTCGACAATAGAAGATGTAAAAGTGCCCATATATTTGAACTTGTGTTTCTTGCAAGAGCGTCAGCTTGTGAAATTATTCCGCAGTTGCTTATGGAGGCTTCGTCACACTAAGACACATTATTTCTAGAAATGACCACTTTAATTAGGTATTGGCCCACAACACATGAATTATTTGCCAAGCAGTAGAGCAGTTCGCCTGTGTTTCGATGGAAGCAAGTTCTTTTATTAAACTTTTTTCCAGATTTACTGCAACAGAAACATTTTTTCACTCTTTTCAAGCCGAACTCTATGCGCTGAAACTGTATGCTGCATGAACTGCAAAAAATGCACACATTACAGAGCCTAGATGAAGGAGAAAAACATTGTATCTCGTAAGAAAACAGCTCATGTTTCAAACACAATATTCATTTGCGTGTGGTGCAGACTACCAGCGTGGGGTTCCTTTAGCACACAAAATGTATAAAAACAACCAAATAATTATACATTGAACACTAAAAGATTCATAACACCACCAACCACCTTGGCACATAGCAGTGCTAGCAAGAAGCATTTCTGGCTGGCACAACGTCACCATCACTGAACCAGTACATAAATACAATAAAAGCTCATTATTTACTTTATTTAGAAATACTGCATATTGTGAAGGATTTAGTGGCCCTGTTCACCAAGTATATTTCTATGAACAAATGGAAGGGGTGGTTAGCACCAATCTGACTACTTATAAAGCTTTGGGTGCCATGTGCCTATTCCGATTTCTGATTTTCGTGCATATCCATAGAAGCGATGAGCCTTGGAAGCCAGAAGGCAATGCAATGTAGAGATAGTAATAATGAGCTAACAGAAGAATGCCCGCAGTCTTGCTTTCGCCAGTGCAAAAAAAAATGATGATAGAAAAGAAAACGTGCTCTTATGATCAGTTGAAAAACAAGTTGGGCTTCACTGCATTAGAGCAGCAAAGGGCAGACAGCATTGTTGCATGCTTCTAGATTGTCAGAGAGTCGTGACTTACCCTTTCTTTCAGGGAATATAAAAAAATTAATAAAGGACAGTCTGACTGAACCCGAAATGCATGTGAACCTCTGATTGGCAGTTACTCCAGCAATTTGTGCAATTGCACTACAGACAAAGATGCCAAGGAAAGTATACGAGATTAGGAGTAAGCTCTAGGCTGGAAGACATCAAGTGCAGTTTGATCATGAGCAGCTTGTTACGAATAGTTTTCAAGCCTATACTTTAATTATACCAAAGGATATATCAATTATAACCTCAATAACCAAATGAAGTTGAGCCTATTTTATATCTTGAGTGTAAATTCCCACAGCACAACGTGTTACAACAGACATCCTAATATAGTTGTCATAAATATTTTGCAACACTGTGTTTAAGTAACTGATCACAACGAAAAAGCATTCGTATTGAAAAATGCTGCAATGTAACATAATTAAACAACTCAGAAGTACAAACTATAAAAACACAAATACCACAAAGATATTGAGATCTCGTAAAAACAGAGCAATTTTAAAAAGGAACCCTTAAATGAATTTCAATCCAGAGATTTATTTGCAGGTAATAAAGACTGTCCAGCAGCTGTGCATTGAACAAGAGAAATAACATTGATATCGATCACAGGAACCACATTATAAAGCTCTACCTCGTGTTGAAGGCAAAACAAAAAGTGACAACAAGTCAAATTCAAGACAATACAAGAGCACGATAACTAACTAGGCCCCACGTGACCTGGTGCAAATGTTACCGAAAACCGGAAGCAAAGGAAAAGTGTTTACACAAACATGACACAGCGTGCTTTTGATTATAACTCTAAATTGATTTGGCTTAGAACTGAATTCACTCTTCATTAGAAAAGCATAGCGCTGGTCAGAAGAGAACATTGCTTTTGTTCAATTAGGAAACCAGCAATACGGTTGGTGAACCAGTACCTTCATGTGCTTTTTGAAAAAAAGTACACGTAAACAAGAAAGTATTATCAAATAAATAAAAGCACACAAGACGCGTATCGAACTAGAAAATTATTTTACGAAGATGAGTCTAAAAGCAGGAAAACAATCCTAGCGACATATTGATACAGGTGTCTGTATTTGTGGTTCTGAGTGTACATTGTTTCCGTAACTACATTCATTAACTGCTGAGATTTTACAAGCTGAAACAATCATGCAATTACAAGGCGACATCAACAAAGCACTCAGCTTTAAATTTTACCACTTAGGGTATTTGAATACGACCAGAGTCTAAGTACGCTGTCAATTCTACACTTAGCCCCCCTTGAAATATGGACGTCACAGTCAGGATTCAGTGATGTCACGTCACTTATAGAGTTATCCCCAGAGTCTCCATAGTATATTTAGCACTGTCGGGGGCTCGTAAAAACTATGTCACACTCACAAGGTCACATCTTTGAAAAGAGGAGCTAAAAGAAGTCTTGCTGAACTGATCACTTGGGTTTGTGCCCGCGCAAGTGCCTGCTCATGTTGCATTTCCACACAAACGTCTGAGAACATACCGGGCACTTGAATGGTCTGTCACTTGTGTGCGAGAGCAGATGCCTTCTCAATGTGGTTTTTCGAGAGAAGCTCTGGGAGCACAGGTGGCACTTGTGTGGTCGCTCGCCTGTGTGGGTGCACAGGTGAACTACCAAATTGAATTTGATCGAGAAGCTCTGAGGACACAAGTGACATTGAAACGGCCGCTCGCCTGTGTGAACCCTGACGTGCATTTTCATATGAGACACTTTATCAGTCTCGTAGTTACACGAGTTACAGTGGTGGCGGCGTCCATGTTGCGACTTTTCACCGTCTTTACTTGCTGAATCTGTGGACCACCCCAGTGCTGCAAAAAATAGTAATAGAACAGGTAAATTCTGAATCACTTTGAACAGCAGAGCTCTTTTAGTGTTTCGCTGTGCCAGTTTATGTGACCAGCTCCACATAAAGCCTGTATGTGCCAAACATCTTAAAGCATAGCACAACCACACATAGTAAAGTTTAACAAAAAATGGGAAAAGGAAATGACAATGACATAACCATGTACAGCATAGCGAGAAATGGGAAAGGGAACTGAGCAAGACACAAAGTGATGCGAGGGTTAAGAGCAGAAAAAAGAGGGCAACATAGAAGGAGATAGGAAAAGAGACAAGGAAGAAAAATGGAGGTGAAGAAAAAGATAAAGGAAGAAACAACCAAGAAAGGAGGAGAAAAATGACCTCAATCCGTGTTTACCTTTTGCCATCTCCACTGTTTACTCAAATTGCATGGGCGAGGAAATAGTTTAAATTTTTTTACCAAAAAAACCTATTAAAGATAAAATACCTTAACTCATTTTCACAAACAACAAGAACATGTTAGTATTAGGAGGCTTTTTTTACCACTCGAGTTTTTTACTAAACACATATAAAATCTAAGTGCTCACGTATTTTTGCTTTCATTCTTATGACAATGTAGCTACGATGTCCATAACGTTAAAACGCTCATGGAATTATTGAATAGATATTACACTATTAATAATAAACTGGTTCCTCACTCATTAAGTCGTTACCGCACTTTTCAGCACAGCACAAGTACCAATCAAATTTGTCCAGTGCACAAGTATATCATTGCAAAAAATAGAAATGCAGCAAAATCTATAGATTAAAGCTTACCAGGTTTTATACAATATTAAGCGAGAAGATATTCAGGGTGGCTATACCATCAATGACATCTGAATACTATACTGTCAGCCCATAACTTAATGAGGCCCTGCAAGGGTTTCGCAAGTAATCAACGAATGCCTTAATTCAGGCAGTTTATTCCATCCCGAATGAACTGTCATAAATTTTAGGAATGCGCCAAGTACAAACATGGTTACAGGAGTTTGCCGCATGTTTTAGGCACTTTCTATAGCATTTAGTACCAGAAAGTGGGCTTGAAAATGATGCAGGAGGAGATGACAAGATAGCAAATGCCTCCATGAGTGCCCTTCATGAATTTGAGTGCTTTTACTTTCTTTTTTCCTTCAAACTCATGATTCAGTTTCAGTGCTATTCCAGG
The DNA here is from genome assembly GCA_013436015.1 of Rhipicephalus annulatus. Classification (NCBI taxonomy): domain Eukaryota; kingdom Metazoa; phylum Arthropoda; class Arachnida; order Ixodida; family Ixodidae; genus Rhipicephalus; species Rhipicephalus annulatus. The sequence continues at coordinate 60,073 of WOVY01000053.1, read as the reverse complement.
CAAATGTGAGCACATTTTGTCATCCTGTGGTGAATCCATAAATATGCAGCTCGCGGAGCTTAAATCAGCCAATGACAAGGATTTTTCTTGAATGCTTGTTCATTCCAGTTTACGGCATCATTCGTTAAGAAACAAGAGAACGATCTCTGGACGACATTGAGAGCTGTAAATTCTATCGTATGCTACGCAATAATTTCTGAATCTCATTTTTCAGCGGCTTTGCCTATCAAAACCAAGCCTTTTCTCACCTTGCTAAAGAAGTGTCGCGGGGCCTTTTTCAGTAATAACATCACACCACATTTCAACTCTGATCTCAGTAACCAAACAATGTCGAGCAAATTTCATAACTAGGGCACATTCTCCTTCTATTGCATTCGATTTAAGTGTATATACTCCATGCCACATTTCTGCTTGGATTCTCAACTGCAATGAATTGAAAGTACCAAAATAACTAAATCCATGTTCCTATCACAAAATGTACTATAAAACAATGTAATCTATAGGTGCAGTCTAAGCAATGAGGCTGAAAAAGTAAAACAGTGGGTCCATCTGATAAAGATGCCAAAAACATGAAATGAAGGATATAAAATGCAAAATTTAAAAAAAGTAAACATGTAGAGCTTTCTATAAAAACTTTTATCGTACGTTTGTCTTTCTTTATCGACCAGATTGAATAATACTCAACTACTGTAATCAAAGCCTTTGCAAGTGTCAGCATTTAGACCAGCTAAGCATGCCTACAACAAACAAAATATATCAAACTGGCTCACACATCCATATGTGAATCTAGTAGATCTTATGAAAAGTACAGACAAGTGAGCCTAATAAAAAAATATCAATCACATGACACTTCATATAAAAGGCATAGACAACTGATAAAAGACAAGTCAACAGAAATTGAATAAAATGACCCAATCACAATAATAAATGCAATGGTGGTACTATCTAAAACTTATATAATAAAGCAATTAGCTCAAAATTTGAAATGCAGTGTTGTTCATCCAACAGTGCCCTTAGATAGCTTTCACATTCTTCAACAGGAACTGAAAAATAAAAAAAGCAATGTAGTTACAAACAATGAAATAAGGCAACATTTTTCAGTTGTCAAGGCATTGTATTTTCAAAAGCAGTTCCGAAATCCGCCTGTGAAGTTACAGTAAGCAATATTTTTACGAATAAATTTTGCAACCATTGCAAATTGTTTCATAATCATCTTATGCCCAAAAAAACTTAGAAATCACTATGTTTTGCAAATTCAGTTAAATATTGCATGACTTGCAAGAGTAATTTGCTGAAAACACATTCGAATCTGCATGGGACTATCACTGCACAAACCTTGAAGAAATAGCTAGGATGGTCTGTGAGATGCTCCAGGCGCACTATTCCCGTATTTTCTCATATTTTTATGCAATTTCATAGCGACTTCATGGGCCCTGGAAGAAGACCATAATGACTTAGGAATAAACAATAGGTGGGCTTGGATTTTATAATTACAGTAAGGTATCTTTACTCCTTATCCAATAAGGATACATACTGTGAAGCTACAATTTATCGCTCTTTCTAAAACCAAAATATTTACTGAACTTTTCTGGCACTATAACAATGCTGACTAGTTCAATTTACTCCAGACTTTTCACCAAGACACATCTTTCAGAATGAATTGGCCGATTAGACAATGAAAATTCCACATTCCCACTTGTTCTATAACTGCTCATTTTCAATGTGACACATCTGATTGCTTAGTACATGAAATCACTATAAGCCTGCTTTCTGGAAGAACTTTCTCTCGATTTTTCATTATAAAAATATCCCCAACTCTTAATAAGCTTCGGCAGATAGAGGCAAGGAAAAGTCTGCCAAGGTTCAAATGAACACTACAGTGGCAGTACTGGTAAGACGTTCAATGTTTCAATGCGCAATAAGAAAAGCTCGCTGATCATAGTAAATCTGGCATAAATAAAATAATGACTATATTGTCACATAATAATTGCATCAAATGTCAGTCATAAATAGGCACACGAAAACCCCCATAGCTTTTGTGAGATTGTAAAAAAAGAAAAAAAGCAAACAACTTGACACACTTGGAAAAAAATTGCTAAATGCTTAACTGCTGTAACGAAGCACACATGTACTATGTATGCAACAAGACTGGAAAGCACATTGAACAAATATTACACAATGAAAAAGTGAGAAGACACACACACATGCAGTCCCAGAGAAAGCAAATTTGTGAGCTTAACATGAAAGTGATTGCTTTTAAACACAACAGAGGTGCATGGCAATACAATTAGCCACTGTAGTAGTGTAGTACCGATAATGAAAACAACAATAGTCGCCAGACTTTTATCTGCTCGCACCTCGTTATTGTTACAAGACATGCGCCGTAGTGAAAGACGGCACATTAACTTCAACCACGGTGAATGGGTGCTGTTTGTTGTATGTAATCACTTTACTGCGTTGAAACCTTGGCCGAGATATTTGTTGTTTGCCTTGAATTTGATGGCGACTCTGAGAGACGTGGTCTGTCCTTCATTCCACACTTCAATAATGAGAAGCTAATGGCTCAAAAAGTGTTAAAGAGTTCCAGTAGCGTGCACCGAGAAACACTACTGACAGTGCTAGCAGTACCGGTGTATGAAAAGCAATAGAAGCAAAGTGAAGAATCAACGGTGAGATCAGAAAGGCCAGCAAGTTTCAATAAAAGTATTGTAAAATCTCAAGGAGCTTTATGCACCCAGAAGCAAGCTGTGTCAACAAAAAAATGCACTATGTAAACTCTGACAAAAGAATACAAGAATTGTTACAATTTCGAAGCATATGAAGTGATCAATGTACACGACGTCAATTGCATTTGTGTTTGCAAAAGTGCCTGTTAAGGTTGCTTTTTGACACAAACGCCTGAGGACATAACGGGCGTTTATGTGGCCAGTCAACCTTGTGTGCACGTATGTGAACTACCGAATGGCCTCTCTGTGAGAAGTTCCAGGGACACAGATGGCACTGAAATGGCCGCTCTCCTGTGTGAACTCTCATGTGCACTTTCAGATGAAACGAGTGGTCAGAATCATAGTCACAGTGGCAGCGTCGGCTGATCCACGATGTTTCTTCTCATCGTCCTTAGTTACCTGGTGGCTGGATGACCCTAGAGCTGCACAAAACAGACAAGACAGATGATCTTCTACTGTTTCTTACAAAAGAGAAACATCAAAAGATTGCATTACACCTTTAACAACTTGAAATTTTTGATCAGACCAAAATATAGGTACAATAACACCTCATTCTTTCAAACAGTTTATTTCAATATACTAGTGCATATTTTGAAGAATTTTAGTGGCCCTGTTCAAAATATATATTTGAGAACATAAATGTTGACATACGGTTCAACATAGCGTGCCAGCATTTTTACACATAATTCACGTTCTCCTACTGGAGTCCAAAGCCTCACCAAGTCACCGTGTTCGTATGTGACATGTTGGCGCCGTCGGTTGGACCGTACCTTCAAACATTCTTAAGAAGCAAGAGCGTGCAAATGGGCAAGTTGTCGGGCCTCTTTTGCACGGCACACAGTTTCAGAAATGCAGAGATGATTGCAACCTAGAAGTGGGAAAAACATGTCGAGTGTATAGTGTGGCAGTCTAGCAAAAAGAAGAAAGAAGGGACTGTTGCCAGTGGTTTCATGCAGTGCGGTGTAATGAGAGTAAGAAAGGCAGAACATCGTACCAATATGGGTGGTCTGATGCGTCAAACATGGATAGCACATGTGTGAGAGTGGTGTTTTTGCATTCAGCAAGACAATTTGTTTCAGTTTGATAGGGCATAGAGTGTCGAAAGCATGAAGCAAATAGACAAAGCATCTCTTCGACCACGTCTGCCTTCAACTGGTGTTGACAGCCCCAAATGCTTAATTTAGGAGGTTCTTGTTGGAGAATCACAGAGCATAGCCTGAAGAAGCACACATCACGAGTAATAGCCAACAGTATAGCAGCCATCTCGCTGTATAAATCAAACTATCTCTACACACGACAATCAGACCATTTTCGTTTCAAGACCATAAAAAGGGGCCAAGAAGGTCAATTCCAACTTGTTCAAATGAAGTTCTTGGAGACGGCACAGGATGTAATCTACTAGAAGGGTTATTTGTAGGATGCTTGCAAACTTGACACTCATTGACGTTAGACTCGAGTATTGTTGTGTAGTCTGCCGCGTTAGGCCAGAAAAACCTTTCCTAAAGCTGGTAGAGTCCTCCTTGTTCCTAGATGGCCGGATGTTGGATCGTCATGCATAGCTTGCAAAATGGAAACGCGGGACTCTTCAGCACTACCAGAAGGTATCTTGAACCTGTAGTATAATAGTTCTTCTTGCACAGTGGCCCGTCGCGAATAGAAAAACGAGTGGCCGATGAATTGCGTCCGCTAGCAAGGAGTTCCTGCAAAGCACTGTCCTTTTGCTGCTCTGTGCTGAATGCATTCTGGTCAAAAAATCCTGGCTCCAATGATGTGATGTTCTCGTCGAAGTTTTCCACATCACACTCCCTCATGGGAAGCGGCAGCCAACAAGGGCAATCTGCATCAGCATGCCAGCGACCACTTTCATATGCAACCGCAAAGCCATACTCCTGTAAAAGAAGTGCCCAACATGCAAGTCGACCAGATGGATTGCGTAGATTGATGAGCCAGTACAGGGAATGGTCGTCTGTCACGATATGAAGGAGCATCCTTAGAGGTATGGCCTGAAGCATTGTGCTGCGAAAACTACTGCAAGACATTCCTTTTCTGTAACAGTGTAGTTACATTCAGTCTTACTATAACTCGCATACGCCCCGACATGTTCTTTGGTATCGCCGTGCTGAAGCAAAACAGCACCAACACAAACACGGCTAGCATCCGATTACACTTCTGGGGGAGCCAAAGGGTCGAAATGTCAAAGAATCAGATGGGATGTCAATGGGAACTCGAGTTCTCGATAAACGAACGCACGTTCCAAGGTCCATTGGAACTGTACGTCTTTTTGAAGCAGGCCCGTCAATGGGTGCAAGATATTAGCAAATGTAAGAATGAAGCAACTAAAGTAAGAGCATAGTTACAGAAAGCTTCGTAGTTTTTTTACTGATCGAGGCTGGTTTAAGAATTCCACTGCAGCCGCCTCCACTGGATCAGGTCGTATCTCCTCTTTGTCCACCAAGTGGCCAAGAACGAGTGTCTGATGCTCTCCAAAATGGCACTTTTTTTTTAGGGCAACACCGAACGTGCTTTGTTAAGACAATCTAGCACAAGGTCGAGACGATGCTCACGAAACGTGCGCCCAACTATTACCACGTATAAATGTTTGAAAAGGGAAAGAACACAACGACCCGTTTGTAGTGCTAAACAAAAAGGAAATGAATCCCTACGAATTGCTCGGAAAGAAAGCCTCCTTGTTGCGGCGAAATTCGACATGGTTCAGGTTAAACACAAAATCAACGCGTTTTCGGGGCTGTCACTGTCCCTATTGAGCTAACTAGGAAGCTAGTAGTTGACAACGTGAGGGTGAATTCATCGACAACTCTAACTACATGGACACAAGTATCGCTTATGTTTTCTGCCGAAACCCGGAAGGTGACGGAAGGGTTGAGAAAGGGAAAAAAGACTACCTGCTTGTAGCACGAATCCACAATGAAATCAGTTTTGAATTTTCTTGTGGCTTTCTGCTAGAAACAGGTAATTGTCTTCTTTCCCTATCTTAGACTTTCCACCACCTTGCAGGTTTCCACAGAACTCATTCGGAATACTTGCTCATGGGTTAATAAACCCATAGCAGTGACATTAACAACCCTACAGTCTTACGAGTATAATCTCTCAATAGACACTGGTTGTCTCACAAGAGACACTCACTGTCTCAAGCACAATAAGAAATGCCTTGTATATATTCCTTGCAATAAAAATGCCTTGCAATAAAAGCTGTGTAGGCAATCATGATTAAAACGGAGAATCCATTTGATAAATCCCGCAAAAAAATCAACAAGAAGCAGAGAACATAAGAAAGAACAAGTAAATGAGTAGCTGTATAAAAGAACCTTACTCAGTAAGTATTTTCAATCCCTCTCATTAATATTACCCAATGCCAGTAATCAATGTATATGCCAGTGTCAGTATATGAAGCCTGCCAAGCTCTTCCTTAGCAAATGAATATGTTTTGAAATACCTTAAGGGGCATACAAGTCTGCTGGAACCAAGAAAAAGAACATATAGTGGGCAACACTGAAATATAAAATTTCCTCCTACTAAGCACATTGAGTCTGTGGTCAAGTTTCAGGAAAATGTGCATTATTTTCACCGATTAGAGTTTCGTATTACCAAGTAGATACTGTGAAAATTCATGACGTCACAACACACATTTGATTTTTGCTCGTTTGCTTGCTTACCAAACATTTCTCCATGGCAAGGTAGGTATTTTCAGTATTGCGAGGTTATAATTTGCTGACACACAAATAATGGTTTTTCTTTTGATTTTATTTTTAGGATTACACATTCTTTTATGAACACAGAAGTTACTCTGCAACCTTAATTATGACATGGACGCGAGGAGTAAAGACTGTTATCTAAAATGTAGATTCCTGTGCAAAACCAGAACTTCGTTGTAAAAATTCGCAGCTTATAGCGGGTAGCAGCTGCTGGAAGCTGCGGCAGAGCATCGGCAGAGTAACAATGGCTGCTAGTCTTTGTCAATGTCGTCCAGGAGGTTTAGGGTTAGCTACAGCTCCGAAATCGCCACACATCATAATTCAAAACAAACCTGAAATTGGCTCGTCAAAGGAAACTGAATAATGGGCAGAATGAATTGGTGGTGCAAGTGGATTGCTAGGTTCTGTTCTGTAAACTAACTAAAAAGAGAATATTGTAGAATGGTTGAAGCGATATTTTCGAGGTGCTCATTCAGGCCACTGCAACGAATAGCCAGCAGTGATGAAACCATGAGACCTATGCAATTTGCTTTTTGCCCAATAAGTCATAGCGAAGTAAAAAGTTCAAAAGAAGACTCCTCCTATACCTCGGTTAACCAAACGACCAGTAAGAGTTGCACCGATTTGGGCAATTTTTAATTACGGGTCTTTTCAACAAAATGACAAAGTAACGCACATTTGCACCACTTCCCTACAAATGCTTAAAGGCAGAACCATAAGCCTAGCATAAAGTGGAAAGCTAGCTACAGCTTGCAATGTATGGCGAATTGATAGTTGTGTCGAAAATATAGCCAAACCAATCTAAGAGCCTTGAGAAGACATCATTCTCATAATTATGAATAAAGCTTGTCATAGCTGTTGTATTCAATAACAACAATAACTGAGTGCACAAGAGCCACCACACCTTGACTTGGACTACTGAATGCAACAAAATTCAAACAGGTTCACAAATCACCATCTGATGCACTGAAGTATCAACAATTACGAATGCATGACATCTAAGATACTCACTATTTTATTTAGGGCAGTAATAATATTTGCACAATTATTTTGCAATACTGTGTTTGAGCAAATTATCAGAACAATAACTCATATTTAAAGTACTGTATTGTAAATTGATTAAACTCAGATATACAAACGACAGAAATTGGCCCCGTATCTGCATGTTAATCAGCAAATGGCATCGAAAAATTATAGTCTTGTGTGTGGAGAGAGCGAACAAAACATTTTATTGGATGTTCTGCACAAGAAAATCGGTTAACAGTATTCCGGAGGCACTTGTTAAAGTGCCTCGAGCGTGCAGCAAAAGCGAACAAGCGCATGAAGCCACGCCACACGTGAGACATGAGCCCCATCTGGCAGTTTTCTGGGAAAACGAAGCGCATGGCTCTGAGAGGGGTGTGCGCGCCCGTCTCAGAGGTGATACGGTATAAAATGCAAGGTGATGGGTAGGTGCCACCACCGTCTCAGCTTAGTGAAGCATTGGAAACACTCGCTTTTTCGTGCAAGCGTTGCATGTTCAGCGCAGCGTGATAAGTGCCACGGTCCTCAATATTACTTATGTATGCCATTTCCAGCAAAAGACATACATGCAGAATATATACATGTTGTTATGGTGCCCCTGAAATGCACAATTATTGCTTTTTAATTGACAATTGCACAAGTATGAGCGCTGAATCTTGAGCAACATCGGTGGGCGCTGCGGATGGGGCTGACCGTTTCAAGTACCTGATGTCGTTAAGAGTGGACAAACAGACAACTAAACAGACAGACAATCTAAAATTATTGCGTTGGGGGTCCCTAAGAAAGACTATCGTCCTTAAAAAACACAAATACCGCAAAGATATTCAGATCTCGCAAGAACAGAACAAATTTAAAAAGGAGCCCTCCAATACATTTCAATCCAGACATTTCTTTGCAGGTAATAAAGACTGTTCATCAGATGTGCATAAAATATAAAAAAGGACATTGATATCGATCACAAGAACCACATTATAAAGCTCCACCTCGTGTTGAAGGCAAAACAAAAAGTGACACCAAGTCTAATGCAAGTCAACACAAGAGTACTATCAAAAACTAGGCAACACATGAACTGATGCAAGTGTAGCCAAAAAGCTTCTCATTACGATAACTCCAAACCAGAATGGGGATTTTTCCTCAATAGTAAAGTGTAGTGCTAGTCTGAAAAGAATATTACTTTTATTCAATTAGGAAGCCAGCAAAATGTTGGGTGAACAAGTGCAATCATGTCTTCTTTGGCCAAAACTATATCTAAACAAGAAAGTAATATGAAAGAAATAAACACACACAAGACCCGCATCTCACTAGAAAATTATTTTACAAAGACGAGTCTAGAAGCAAAAAAAACAATTCCAGCAACATAATGATACAGGTGTCTGCATTTGTGTTTCTGAGTGTATATTGTTTTCGTAACTACATACATTAACTGTTGAAATTTTACAAACTGGAACAATCATGGGACTATGGGCAACCTTAATGATGCACTCAGCTTTAAATTTTACCACCTAAAATTTTTAATTACGACTTGACTTTAAGGGGGCAGACTGCTTTTTGGGACCAAAAAGTGACAAAAAAATTATTTTTTTTAATTGACATATTTGGTATCTACAAGTATTCTGCTATCTTTCTGCAAATTTTTACACACCAGGAAGTGGTAGTTTTTTTGTAATGTCATTCTAACTGTGCAGATTCTTGGTGCTGTTAGCATCCAGAACCTGCAAAAAAATGGGGAACCAACTTCAAGCCTTCTTTATAATTTCCGGCACCTATGTTAGAAGCTGTGCTACGAATTTATGAGCACTTTTACGAGGATTGCAAAACATGCACACCATGATTGTTGCTTTTTGAAGAAGCTGTGTGTTTTCAGTTTTTCAATTTTTGTCAAAAAAGTAAATTTACAACTGTTCAATTTTGAGGCCTCAATATCTCTGCAGCTAGGGCAGGTACAACAATAAATCTTTTTGCAATGGAAACCTGTATGTGAGTAGGGTGCAAGTATGGGAGCAGAATTTAGAGAACAAGCCTTTTTAATAAATTACTCATCAAAACTTTAACACAATACAAACTACTTTTGAAAATGAATAGTTCATTTTGTTGTAAAATAATAAGAAAGGCTTAAAAAAAACTCTTGCACTATTCCAATCTACAGTCAATAGTCTATGTTAGGATGTAATAAATATCACTTTTAATTAAGCACTTTTTTCTATGGCGGCCTTAAACAATAGGGGGTGAATTTAAGTTATTACAAGAAATAAGACGAGTTACAGAAAAACTAAACGAACGTTTGAAATCAGCACAAAAAACTGCATAATTCTGTGCAGTTTGATCAAGATCACTGAAGAAATAAACAAAAAATGTCTAAGAGCAGTCTGCCCCCTTAAGTAGACTGACCATGCTAAATTTTGCTTACCCACAAAATATGACTGCCACAGTCAGGATTCAGTCCTGTGATATCACTTATAGAGTTATGCCCAGAGTTTCCATAAAATATTTAGCACTGTAAGAATTTTTCAAAAACCAAGTCAGACTCAGACGATCACATCTTTGAAAAAAGAAGCTAAAAAAACTCTTACTGAACTGGTAACTTGTGTTTGGGCCTGCGCAAGCACCTGCTGATGTTGCTTTTTGACACAAACGTTTGAAGACATAACGGGCACTTGAATGGTCGGTCACCTGTGTGCGAGAGCAGGTGCTTTCTCAATGTGAACTTACGAGAGAACCTCCAGAACACAGGTGGCACTTATGTGGCCTCTCGCCTTTGTGGGCACGCAGGTGACGTACCAAATTGGATTTGACAGAGAAGCTCTGGGGACACAAGTGACACTGAAACGGCCACTCGCCTGTGTGAACCCTGATGTGGGATTTCATATGAGACACTATATCCGTCTCGTAGTTACAAGAGTTGCAGCAATGGCAGCATCCATCCTGCTACTTCTCACCATCTGTACTTCCTGGATGTGTAAACAACCCTGGTGCTGCAAGCAAGAAAAAAAAAAAACTCAAGGCAGATAAATTTCGAATCCCTTTCAACAGCACAGCTCTAGGTGTTTCGCCGTGCCAGTTTATGTGACTAGCTCCACAGAAAGCAAGTATGTGCCAAGCATCTTTGAGCATAGCACAACCACACATATTGAGGTTTAACAACAGGATAGGAGAGGGAAGTGATTGGGGCACAACCCTGTATAGCATAGCTAGTGAGAGTTGGGAAAGGAAACTGAGCAGGACAGAAAGCGGTGTGTGGGTTAAGAGGAGGAAAAAGAGGGCAACATAGGAGGAGATAGGGAAACAGACAAAGAAGAAACATGGAGGTGAAAAAAAGGATAAAGGAAGAAAAAAACAAAAAAGGAGAAGATGAAACACCTCATTCTCTTTTTACCTTTTGCCATCTCTGCGGTTTACTAAGATTGCACAGGCATAGAAGTAGCTTTATTTCTTTAGTTTACTTAAGAAACCTAATGAAGATAAAATTACTTCACTCATTATTACAAACATCAAGAACGTCTTGGTCAGAAGGCACCATTCTACCACTCGAAATCTTTGCAAAGCAAACATAAAAATCTAAGCGCACAAGCATTTTTACATTCTTCCTTATGAATATATAGCTGCAATGTCGTAACGTTAAAATACTCATGAAATTATTGAATAGATACTACAATATTAATAATAAACCGCTTCTCCACTGAATAAGTCCTGAAAGCACTTTTCAGACAGAGAGCACAGCACAACCAATAAACTTGTCCAGTGCACAATTGTGTCATGGCAAAAAAAGAAATGAAGCAAAATCTACATAAAATAAAGCTTATCAGGTTTCGTACAATACTAGATAAGAAGCAATCAAGGATGACTTCACAATCAATAACTCCTGAATCCTAGACTGTCTGCCCATACATCAAAGCGGTGCTGCAACACTTTTGCAAGTAATCAACAAATGCCTTAATTCAAGCAGTTTATTGTTTCACAAATTGACTGTCACAAAGTTTTAAGAATGCATTGAGTACAAAAATGATTACAAAAATTTTCCACATGCTTTAAGCACTTTACCTTGCATTTAGTACGATCAAGTGAGTTTGAAAATGATGCAGGGGAGGGATGAGAAAGGGGCAAGTGCCTCCATGAGTGCCCATAATAGGTAACTTCTGCACTATCTTTTTTTTTTGTTCAAACTCATGATTTAGTTTCAGTGCCATTTCGAACAAATGCGAGCTCATTGCGCCATCCTGTGGTGCAATCCATAAATATGCAGCTCACAGTGCTTAAATCGGCTATTGGGCGTGGATTTTACTTGAATATTTGTTTACTCCAGTTTGCGGACATTTGCCAGGAGACAATAGAGCAATTTCTGAATGACTTTGAGAATCGTGAATTCCATACCCGATGCTGCACCAGTATCTCATGGTCTCAGGAGCTTTGCCTATATATTCCCAGCTTTTTCCGACTATGCTGAAAAAGTGTCGCAGGGCCTCTTTAAGTAATAATATCACAGTTCAGTTAAACTCTGACCTCAGTAACCAAACGAAACCGAGCCAATTTCATCTAAGGCACACCAGAGATGGCAGCAACATTTTAGTTTTCGGAGAAGATTTTGGAGCAGAAAAAATGGTGCTTTGAAAAAGGCTTAAATGGCTTCAGAGCAGCAAAAGTGCTACAGCTTATGGTTGCTATTGGCATTTTCGGAGGAGACGGATGTTCTTAACGACTCCTGCAGTCTAAAAAATCACTTAAGCACTTAATAAATATTTTTATTTATGATTGAAAATGCCGTATCCCGGTACGCAGCTTGTATACAAGCCATCTAGTAGCATTGTTGGTGTAAATCATGGAGGCAAGGGAGGGTCAAAGGAGTCCGGAATTTTCTTTTGTTCCTGTTGGGGAGGACAGCTCTTGCAAGTGTTCCTCTTGAAGTTTAACTTGAGCACATGTTATAATTGAGCTAACAGTTAAGTATAGCGCAATCAACATTTTAAAATGCTCTTTATCTGTTACTTCACACCTGTGTTGAATGCCCTTCAGTTGTTTGAACTATCGGAATCGCAAAAAGGTGAAAAAAAGACTGTATAGAACGATGCAATTGCTTGAGCTCGGATCCTGTGCCAGTTTTCACAATTCTATTTGAAAGCATGGTTCAATTCTTATGTAAACAACATTCGACCAATAATAAAATTAGAAATTGGCCACCATGGCCTGTTATGTCTCACCTCTTATGATGTTTTTATTTACGCCACTCGGTAGCATACTAGAATAATAATGTACACAGCTTGCTTTGGGTTTCGCTTAGGCTCACTGGATAGTCCCATGGTTCAACTTCATTCTTTTTAGTTTGTCGACACCATTTCGGAGCAAGTTTGGAGCAGTTACTGCTAAATACTGCACTTTGGAGCAGCATTTTTTTTTTTGGAACAGTTAGGAGAACTTTGAGCAGCACTTCCATCACTGGCATGCATTCCCCTTCTTTCACGTATAATTAAAATGAGTATTTTTTATTTCACAACTCTGCTAAGTTTTCTAACTGCAATGAACTGAAAGTCACAAAATACACAAATTCATGTTCCTATCACAAAGTATACTAGTTATAAAACTCAATTCAATATATACGTGCAGTCTAAGCAATGAGACTGAAAAAATTAAACAGTGGGCTGATCTAACAAAGATGCCAAAAAACACAAAATAAAGCAAATAAAAAGCAAAATCTAAGAATAAACAAATGGGGCTACCTAAAAACAGCATATCATAAAGTTATCTTTTTTTTAATCACCTGATAAAATAATACTTAACTACTAGGGTCAAAGCCCATGCAAGTGCCAGTATTCTGACCATGCCAAGCGTGCCTACAACAAACAAAAAACTTCAAACTGGCTCAAACATTCCTATGCGAATATAGTAGATGTTCAGAAAAGTACAAACAAGTGAGGCTAAAAACAAAAGATCAATGGTATGACAATTCATAAAAAATGCATAGATAATTGATCGCAAAACAAGTCACCAGAAAATGACCAAATCACTATAACAAATGCAGTGGGAGTATTTTCTAAAGCTTGTAAAATATAGCAATTAACACAATGTTTGAAATTTAATCTCATTCATCCAACACAGCCCTCAGATTTCTTCCACATCCTGTCACAGGAACCTAGAAAAATAAGGATAACAAGGAATTACAATGGACTTAGACAACAGCAGTTATCAGTCTGACATTTCAGACGACTCACAGTGAAACAGTGACAGTGAAATGACAGTCTGACAATTCACTCTGACATTTGAATATATTTTAACACAGTGCACGACTACGCAGACACAAAAGAAGAAAAGACAAACGTTTCTTATGTCCCCGTAGTGGCACGCGTGTTAAAATATGTTCAAGTACTATCACCAACAGGCCCAGCTTTCAGTCCTTCTGCAATTTGAATTTTAAAGTCTTTCCAAGGCACGTAGTGTTGCAAATTTTGGCAGACGAGATTCGCGATTGCCCAGTTCCTGCATTTCTCTTGCAAGCTCGAAGGGCTCAAACTAGACCAGAGGCACTTTTAAGTGTTGACAGAGAAAGAAGAAATTAACTGTGCCATTAAACCCAGTTAATATAAGGATAAAAGACACTTTTTCCCCATTAGCAGTCTGGCTTTTAGCTTCTCCTATGATGCCCTTCTGACCAGTGCCGAGAAAAAAGAGAACAAGGAGCATATTCATTGAATGGTGGTCACTTAAAGAGGCACTAAACAGAATATTGTTTTTGGCAAATTATTAAAGTACAATTTCACAATTCTGAAAACACCACGCGTGCAAAAAGAAACTACGGGTGGAGATGCCACCTTTAGACTCCCGCACCAACCACTTTGATGCCATCAATTCCTGAAGGCATTGACCAGGCCCTATATCTTCTAATTGCTAAAATTGAACTATACTGTAATCTCTATGCACTCTCCGAGTGATTTCTCTAGCTTTCAGTCAGAGCGAGCGCACTGAAGCTACACAGAGGGGGAGAAAAGGGGCAAAGAGGGGATGATAAAAGAGCAAGAGGGTATGTTCGCATACTACCGCCTGACATGACATTGAGCACTTTTTTTGTGGTGTTTTCCTTCAACAAAGACACCGCGTTGCTCACTTACATGCTCTGCAGCATTTCGAGGCGCAGGCATATCACAGCACACTGCAAAGGCCACCATGACTACACACAACACAATGTTCAAATCAGCCGACGGCCATGTCTTTTGGGTATATGAAGCAGTGGTTTTAGATAAGTGGCATAGTTTCTTAAGATAAGTGCAAGCCATTCCAGGGCAACATTAGGTTTTAAATGTAGATACCCTGCTCACTACATCATTTGCATAACATGTTTGCAGGAGCGTCGACTTCAAATGGGCAGAATTTCCTGACTGTGCACAAAACATGTTCTAGGAAAGTTGTAAAAATTCTGAATGAACAAATATCATGCAATTTTCAAAAGAGCTCTCAGAGAAGATGGCATTTGTAGGAAAGTCATTAATAGAAGAAAACTAGAATTATTTAAACTATTACAAGATAGTTGTAAAATCAATGGCCAAAGCAAAAAGAAATATGCCAATATTGTGTAACCCTGTAGGCACCTGCATTCACCTATGCAACTGCTTGTCTTCTTGAGAAGCTGGACACACGGCTCACCTTCCAAACAGTAAGATAACAAAATATTTCAGCCCCACAAACTTTGCTATAATAGAGCACAAGCCACTATTTCAAAACCACACATAATAAACTTTTTTTTCTTATGCACAGGCATACACTTTTCCAATTCGGATGTAGCAGTATGGAATTGTGCTCATGCATCACCACAAACCAATTTCTTTGAGCACGTTACATACGGCGTTTTCAACTGTTTAGATAAGAACATTGTAAAGAAATGTGATACACAGTCACTTCATTTTACTGCCTGCTCAAAAATAGTGTAGTGACAATGCAACCACTCCTCTAAAGGTTCCTAGCAAACATCACATCAGCCAGAGCATGCCAAAAGATTAAGTCCAATTTTCCATTACAAACTAACATAAAAGAAGGGGAGTTCAGTGCCTGTTTCTTTGTCAGATACGATAAACTCAATCTAACAGACAATTAAAAAAAATGCACAGAAGTGATGACATTTATTTAGGTGATGTGATAACATAAATTAAAATTAAATGAATTGAAGAAGCACAGCACAGCCAAAACAAAAGCTGGAAAAGCGGCCTTTGAGAGCATTATTCAGACACTTATTGGGTAACTGCTACAAGCACGCTTGCAGGTATCCACTAGGACATCAGTCATCATAATTTTTGTGTAGTAGGGAGACAATCACTTTGCCATCCCTCGTAATTCTTCCTAGAAGTGTGGTACCTGCTATGCTTTTGCAAGGAATACTTGCGAAATTTTTATGCTGTAGCTTATGACAAAAAAGAATTTGGCCTGCAGCTTAAATAATGGTTTGGTGCACTCATCGACCCATTCGTTGTGCAATTTGCATTGAGTGACATCTATTTGTTCCTTGGCTATTCTGAAACATCTTTATTACTCCCATTAACGCGATTTCTTTCTCTCAATCAAGCCTGCCTGAGGCCAATTTGCTAAGGAGCTTCAAGAAAGTGAAATGCCAAGAAAAATCAAAGCCTGATTTACACGTAGGATTCCTTTGAAGCAGTCGTGATAAAGATACTGTTCGTAATAAAACAAAGTACATGAGGACTTCGGTCAAGTTTTCAAAGAGCTTAAGGCAAATGAATATAGTTAAAATAGAGCTCAAGGAAATGAGCAAATCTACTGAGACCTAGAACACTAAAAGAAATAATTGACTACTAAAAAATATCGAAAATCATATTCCAAACAAAGCACAGAAACTCCTAGAAAGAGAATCAGAAAAGATGCAAGAAATTTACAGGGGTGCAACAGCCAAAATTCAATTTGGAGCAATTTTCGGAGCAGCAAAATGTTACTTTCGGAGCACTAAAATCCAAGTTTGCAGCAGGTTACGACTCTGAGTTCAGCATGCGTTCACACAGGCCGAAATTGGCCCGCAATAATTAAGAAATAGCATCGCAGCCTGTGGTTACAAATGGGCCCACGTATAAATGCTTGAAACAAATCACCACGCTAGTTAAACGCTTAACTGCGCAGTGAAGCGCTTTGTCTCTTTTCGGTATTGTTTGTGCCAAAGAAGCTCTCTTCTTATATTGCTACGAACCAACCCACCACAAGTTTTACAGTAGCTGCACAACAGAGCCTTCGATCGAAAGCAATGTTTGCAACCACGAAACGTCGACGAAGTACTCACGAACGCTGAAGCATACTTCATCCTGAGTTGCAGGTGAAAGGCGCCAAAAGACACATGAATACTTTATAGACTCAGGGAAAGGTCGCGATCTCTCGAAAAGCGCGCGAAGCTAGGGAACACCGACCACTTGGTTAAAGTGTATTAGAAGTGGTGAGTGGCGTGACCGCGCCTCGCTGCCTGATCCCTTCCGCGTTGCCCACAGCGACGGCGCTGCAGTCGATAAGTACTGAAAGAGCCGCGCGCCCCTGCAGGAACTGCTATGCGCTTCGGCTTCTCCGTGGACCATTCTTGAGGGAGATTCCTTCGTACCTGCCCATCATTCATGTCTAGCACATGATGTGCTCGCCCTTAATGTATGACATGCCAACCTACTTTATTAGAGCTCCATAAAAGCCCTTGTGAGAAATTGAAAATAATTCAGAAAGGGTGTGTCTTATACTGATTTCTTCTCTCTTACCTCTTTCTTCGTTACTAAGGCGCTTACAATATTCACAATAACTGAGCCGATTCATTGGAAGTTGGCTGTGCTCAGAAAGCTGTGAGAATAAAAAAAATAGATACAGTGTCACACGCATGCAGAACCAGAAACACAAAAGTAAAGAGGGGAAAGGAAGGGAATCTCAAGCGCCTACACCACGACGAAATGTTTTCGTAATTTAAGTTTTCAGGGTATACTAAAATATTTGCCCCCATTCACAGCGACCACCATGTGCCGAAGTTAGGCGTTCTGCCGCACATCCCACCCCCTCAAAAAAATTAATTAATTAATCTGCCATGGGTAGGTTTGCGCCAATGGTTCACTGTTGGCTAAGCTGGATATAGCGTGTCTCTACAAATGCGCCCTGTAGATTTCATCTTTTCGACAGTATGAGGTCTCAAAACTAGTTCAAGTCTAACCTAGTCGGAAGAGAATTGCGCAATGTAAAAATAGTAGCTGTGCTAAGGGGCACTGCATGTGTGTGTGTATATATATATATATATATATATATATATATATATATATATATATATATATATATATATATACACATGAGAGCTAACAGACAATGCCAAGGAAAGTATAGGGGAAGTTCTTAGACCAATTGAAATGTAAATGCGAAGAAAGAAAAGTAGGTGCAAGGATAACTTGCCATTAGCAGTCTTATTCAAATCTTGAAACTTTAACTGAAAAGATACTTGTATGCTTGGTCCAACCAGTTGACAGACGGAGAATCTACACACTCAGTTCCTGCTGTATATACTAACTACAGGTAGCATATTTAGTAACTCTAGGAAAAGAAAGAAGACAGCCACAAGCACCAAGCAACCAAAAAAAAGGCCCCTAGTTGTCGAACACCGAACCATGACGAACTTTCCTGACGCTGAGAGGCCTTTCTTTCTCACAAACGTGGGGTTGTCTTCTATTCCTTTCGTAACCCTTCGGCCACCTTGCGCGTTCCACAGAACTCATCTGCAATACTTGCTGATCTGTGAATGAGCCCATATATAGTTAAATTACCAATGGTACAGTTTCAAGAATATTCTCAATCAGTAAACACATTGTTCTCGCCTTATGGCGCACAGTTTTTTTTGTTTGTTTTTGCAGCCAAGGTAATTGACCTTAACGAAATGTAATGACATCGGATTATATCGGGCAGGATGTTTGCAGACAGCGTGCATACAGCAAACTTTTAGACGGCTGTTTGCTCTGTATATTTATTAAATAGGTATGGTTTATCCGAGAGATGTATGTAACAAATTACCGCTTATTTTACAGCGACGCTCTCCTGTTTGCCACGGGTGAATGGCACAGATGCAACAGCTAAAGCACGATACATCAGCATATGAAAGCCGAGCACAGCAAGCTTTGCACTTGAACCACACTGCTGCTTGAAGTCAGCTATAGCAGCAATTGCCTATGGGGCATGGTCAGCACGGTGTACTAATTTTCTTGTAATATACCAATAAATCAGGATAATCTTCTGCACTTAAAGGGGCTATGCAACACTTTTTGCGCATGGTCAGATAACGCTGCCGTTCATTAGTAAAGACTTCCGAGAGTACGCGAGCGAAATGTTATACCGCAGCACGCAGCCTGGAATTTACAATAAATTATCAAAGTCAGCTAAAAATTCATTTCTATTGCCTCTACAAATGATGGAAAACGCTCAACAATCACACGTATAATACCCATCTACTAGCCGATGGTTCATTTGAACATGGCGCGCTTGGTTGTTACAAATATCACCGCGAGAGTACGCTACTTGTGCATCCAAGCGCGTGCACGTTCGTGCTGAAAAAACCGCGTATTCAAAAAAAAAAAAAAGCGGGGCTTAAGGTCACGAGGCAGGGGTGGTGTTTTTTCTTTGCCCCTCGCATTCCTCTCTGCTTAGAGTTACTGTATATACTACCTTTATATATACAGTAACTCTATCCCTGCTTAGCATACAGCGCTTTCCTTGGGACGAAAGAAGAGAGAATGCGATTGCAGCACGAGCGAAAATCTTCGCTCGTACTGGACGGATTCTTGAAATTTTTCGCAACGCTGAGTTTATGAGATGTACGATACGCTCTTCCTTCAAATTATTTTATGGTAACTCAGACGAGTGTTTCAGGGCTCCTTAAGGTACCCTTAATATTAAAAGCTTTGTTTACGGGCTTTTTACAGTAATTCGTAGTTTTGCATCTGGTAATGCGGTAATTATATACTAAATTCTCTAAGGCATCGTGTATATATTGCTGGTGGCGTTAATTCAAAACGATTTTGCGTCAGCTCGAAACGCCCGCCTAAATAACATAACAAACTTTAGTGCGTGCACTCAGTATTAGGAGACGCTGAAACACTTTTTTTTTCAAATAGGGAGACCCGCGGGTGGCAAAGAATGAAAAGATGTGGGGGCTTTTCCCCAGGAGGATAAAAAAAAATTGCTGGAGTAGAAATAATTGCGCAGAGGTAAAGCCGTTCCTCTGGCAAGATGGCGGCCGTTTTAGTAGGGGCATGATAAAGCCTCACCGTTGAGCGATTAAAAACGAAGCGTTTTTTGCAGCGACACGAAGCGTTTTGCTGCATATCCATAGACGCGATGAGCCGTGAGAACCAAAAGGCAACGTAGCAATAGTAATAATGAGTTATGAGTTAAAAGAGAAATGACGGCAGTTTGCTTCTGCTAGTGCAAAAAATAATAACAATAGAAAAGAAAACGTGCTCTTATGATCAGTTGAAAAACAAGATGAGCTTCACTGCATTAGAATAGCAAAGTGCAGAAAACATGATGCATGCTTCTAGATTATCAGCGCGTCATGACTTACCCTTTCTTTCTGTGAATATAACGAAATCATTAAGGACAATATGACAGAACTCGAGATACATGTGAACCTCTGATTGGCAGTTGCTCCAGCAGTTTGTGCAATTGCACTACAAAGATGCCAAGGAAAGTATATGAGATTAGGAGTAAGCTCTAGACTGGAAGACATCAAGTGCAGTTTGATCATGAGTGGATTATTAAGAATAGTTTTCAAGCCGATACTTTAGTTATACCAAAGGATACATCAATTATACCCTAATAACCAAATGCAGTTTAGCCTATTTTATATCTTGTGTAGATTACCACAAGATAGTGTGTTATGACAGACATATTAATATAGTTGTCATAATTATTTTGTTACACTGTGTTTAAGTAACTGATGACAACAAAGAAGCAATCATAATGAAAAATGCTGTAATGTAACATAATTAAACAACTCTTAAATACAAACTATAAAAACACAAATACCACAAAGATATTCAGACCTCGTAAAAACAGAGCAAACTTAAAAAAGAGCCCAGCAATGAATTTCAGTCCAGACATTTATTTGAAGGTAATAAAGACTGTCCAGCAGCTGTGCATTGAACATGAGAAAGAACATTGATATCGATCATAGGAATCACAATATAAAGCTCCACCTCGTATTGAAGGCAAAGTGAAAAATGACATCAAGTCTAATCCAAGACAATACAAGAGCACGATAACTAACCAGGCCCCACGTGAACTAGTGCAAATGTTATTGAAAACTGGAAGCAAAGAAAAAGTGTTTACACAAACATGATACAGCATGCTTCTAATTATGATAACTCTAAATTGATTTGGCTCAGAACTGGATTGGCTCTTCTATAGAGAAGCGTAGCGCTAGTCTGAAGCAAACATTGCTTTTGTTCAATTAGGAAACCAGCAATACGTTCGGTGAACAAGTACCTTCATGTGCTCTTTGGCCAAAAGTACATGTAAACAAGAAAGTTATATGAAAGAAATAAAAGCACACAAGACACGCATTGCACTAGAAAATTATTTTACGAAGAGGAGTCTAGAAGCAAGAAAACAATCCCAGCAACATAATGATACAGGTGTCTGCATTTGTGATTCTGAGTGTACATTGTTTTCGTAAATCCATTCATTAACTGCTGAAATTTTACAAGGTGAAACAATCGTGCGAATATAAGGCAACCTCAATGAAGCACTCAGCTTTAAACTTTACCACTCAAGGTATTTGAATACGACCTGAGTCTAAGGACGCTGCTAATTCTGCACTGAGCCCCCCCTGAAATATGGACGTCACAGTCAGGATTCAGTGCTTTGACGTCACTTATAGAGTTATCCCCAGAGTGTCCATAGAATATTTAGCACTGTCGGGGTCTTGTAAAAACTATGTCACACTCACAGGGTCACATCTCTGAAAAGAGGGGCTAAAAGAAATCTTGCTGAACTGATCACTTGCATTTGTGCCCGCGCAAGTGCCTGCTCATGTTGCATTTCCACACAAACGTCTGAGAACATATCGGGCACTTGAATGGTCAGTAACCTGTGTGCGAGAGCAGATGACTTCTCAATGTGGTCTTTCGAGAGAAGCTCTGGGAGCACAGGTGGCACATGTGTGGTCGCTCGCCTGTGTGGGTGCGAAGGTGAACTACCGAATTGAATTTGATCGAAAACCTCTTAGGACACAAGTGACCCTGAAACGGCCGCTCACCTGTGTGAACCCTGACGTGCCTTTTGATACAAGCCACTTTATCAGTCTCGTAGTTACACGAGTTACAGCGGTGGTGGCATCCATGTTGCGACTTCTCACCGTCTATACTTGCTGGATGTGTGGACCACCCCAGTGCTGCAAAACAAAAATAGTAATAAGGCAGGTAAATTCTGTACCCCTTTAAACAACACAACTCTTTCAGTGTTTCGCTGTGCCAGTTTATGCAAGTAGCTCCACAGAAAGCCAGTATGTGCCAAACATCTCCAAGCATAGCACAACCACCCATAGTGAAGTTTAACAACAAATGGGAAAAGCAAATGATAATGGCATAACCATGTACAGCATAGCGAGAAATGGGAAAGGAAACTAAGCAAGACACAAAGTGATCCGAGGGTTAAGAGGAGAAAAAAGAGGGAAACATAGAAGGAGATGGGAAAAGAGACAAGTAAAATGGAGGTGAAGAAAAAGATAAAGGAAGAAAGAAATAAGAAAGGAGAAGAGGAAGGACCTCAATCTGTGTTTACCTTTTATTATCTCCACTGTTTGCTCAAATTGCACAGGCGTGGAAATAGTTTTAATTTTTTTACCAAAGAAACTTAATGAAGATAAAAGTACTGCTATCATTATTACAAAGAACAAGCACGTCTTGGTTAGCAGGCTTTTTTTACCACTCGAGTTTTTTACTAAGCACACAAAAAATCTAAGTGCTCAAATATTTTTGCTTTCATTCTTCTGACGATAAAGCTGCGATGTCCATAACGTCAAAATGCTCACGAAATTATTGAATAGATGTTATTAGATTGTTAATAAACCGTTTCTTCACTCATTAAGTCTTCACGGCACTTTTCAGATAGAGAGCACAGCACAAGGACCAATAAAATTTGTCCAGTGCACAAGTATATCATTGCAAAAAATGGAAAAGTAGCAAAATCTACATAGATTAAAGCTTACCAGGTTTTATACAATATTAGGCAAGAAGATAATAACAGTGGCTTTACCATCAATGACATCTGAATACTATACTGTCAGGCCATAACCTAATGGGGCCCTGTAAATGTTTTGCAAGTAACCAACGAATGCCTTAATTCAAGCAGTTTATATCATCCCGAATGGACCGTCGAAAATTTTAAGAATGCGCTGAGTGCAAACGTGGTTACAGGAGTTTGTCACACGCTTTAAGCATTTTCTCTTGCTTTTAGTATCAGCGAGTGGGCTTGAAAATGATGCAGGAGGAGATGACAAGATAGAAAATGCCTCCATGAGTGCCCTTCATGACTTTGAGTGCTTTTACTTTCTTTTTTCCTTCAAACTCATGATTCACTTTCAGTGCTATTCCAGGCAAATGTGAGCACATTGCGCCATCCTGTGGTGACCGCCATAAATATGCAGCTCACGGTGCTTGAATCAGCCAATGCCAAGGATTTTTTCTGAATGCTTGTTCCTTTCAGTTTACGGCATCATTCGTCAAGAGACGAGAAAGCGATCTCTGGATGACATTGAGAGCTGTAAACTTCATACCGCATGCTACGATATAATTCCTGAATCTCATCTTCTCAGTGGCTTTGCCTATCAATACACAGCTTTTTCTCACCATGCTAAAGAAGTGTCTCAGGGCCTTTTTCAGTAATGATGTCACGGCACATTTCCACTGTGACCTCAGTAACCAAACGATGTTGAGTCCATTTCATAACTAAGGCATACATTCTCCTTCTATTACATTTATTCTAGGTGTAGATACTCCATGCCGCATTTCTGCTTGGATTTTCAACTGCAATGAATTTGAAAGTACCAAAATAACTAAATCTATGTTTCTGTCACAAATTATACTATAAAACAATTTAATCTATAAGCGCAGTCAAAGCAATGAGGCTAAAAAAGTAAAACAGTGGGTCCATCTGATAAAGATGCCAAAAAACATGAAATGAAGCCTATAAAATACAAAATTAAAAAAAACACAAAAAATTTTCTATAAAAAAGTTTATCGTAAATTTGCCGTTCTTTATTGACCGGATAGATAATACTTAACTACTGTGATCGAAGCCCTTGCAAGTGCTTGCATTTAGACTACGCTAAGCATGCCTACAACAAACAAAATACATCAAACTCGCACACACATCAATATGTGAACACATCCATAGATCTAGTAGATCTTATGAAATGTTCAGATAAGTAAGCCTAATAAAAAAAAAGATCGATCACACGATACTTCATATAAAATGCATATGCAACTGAAGAAAGACAAGTCACCAGAAAATGATTAATATGACCCAATCACGATAACAAATGCAATGGTGGTATTATCTAAAACTTATAATATACATCAATTATTACAAAATTGAAATGCAGTGTTGTTCCTCAAACAGTGCCTTCAGATTGCTTTACATTCTGTGACAGGAACTGAAAAATAAAAAAAGAAATATAGTTAGAAACAATGAAATAAGGCAACTTTTTTCAGTTGTCAAGGCATCGTATCTTCAAAAGCAGTTCCAGAATTCACCTACAAAGTTTGAGCAAGCAATGTTTTTACGAATAAGTTCTGCATCCATTGCAAATTGTTCTCTAACAAACTAATGCACAAAAAACTTATAAATCACTATGAGTCGCACATTTAGTTAAAGATTGCATGACTTGTAAGAGTAGTTCGCTGAAAACACATTCGAATCTGCATGGGACTATCACTGCACAAATCTTGAAGAAATAGCCAGGATGGTCTGTGAGATTCTCCAGGGGCAGTATTCGCGTATTTTATCATATTTCATATGCAATTTCACAGCGACTTCATGGGCTCTGGAAGAAGACCATACTGACTTAGGAATAAATAATAGCTGGGCTTGAATTTCATAATTACAGCAAGGTATCTTTACTCCTTATCTAATAAGGATACATACTCTGAAGCTACAAGTTATCGCTATTTCTAAAACCAAAATATTTACTGAACTTTCCTGGCACTATAACAAAGCTGACTAGTTCAATTTACTCCAGACTTTTTCACCGAGACACATCTTTCAGAATGAATAGGCCGATTAGACAATGAAAATCCCACATTCCCACTTGTTCTATAACTGCTCATTTTCAATGTGACACTTCTGATTGCTTAGTACATGAAATCACTATAAGCCTGCTTTCTGGAAGAACTTTCTCTCGATTTTTCATTATAAAAATATCCCCAACTCTTAATAAGCTTCGGCAGATAGAGGCAAAGAAAAGTCTGCCAAGGTTCAAATGAACACCACCAATGGGAGTACAGGTAAGACGTTAAATGTTTTAATGCGCAATAAGAAAAGCTCACTGATCATAGTAAATCTGGCATAAATAAAATTAATGACTATAATGTCACATAATGATTGCATCAAATGTCAGTCATAAATAGGCACACGAAAACTCCCATAGCTTTTGTCGCATTGTAAAAAAGAAAGAAAAATGCAAACTAGTTGACACACATTGGAACAAAATTGCTAAATGCTTGACTGCTGTAACGAAGCACACATGTACTATGTATGCAACAAGACTAAAAGCACATTGAACAAATATTACACAATGAAAAGTGAGAAGACACACACATGCAGTCCCAGAGAAAGCAAATTTGTGAGCTTAACATAAAAGTGATTGCTTTTAAACACAACAAGGTGCATGGCAATACCATTAGCCACTGTAGTAGTGCAGTACCGATAATGAAAACAACAATAGTCACCAGACTTTTATCTGTTCGCACCTCGTTAATGTTACAAAACATGCGCCGTAAGTGAAAGACGGCACGTAACTTCAACCACGGTGACTGGGTGCTGTTTGTTGTACGTAATCACTTCACTGCGCTGAAAACCTTGGCCGAGATATGTGTTGTCTGCCTTGACATGTTGGCGCCCTCGGTCGACCCGTACCTTCAAAAATTCTTAGGAAGTAAGAGTGTGCAAATGGGCAAGTTGTCGAGCCTCTTTTGCATGGCACACAGTTTCAGAAATGCAGATGTGATCGCAACCTAGAAGTGGAAAAAACATGTCGAGTGTATAGCGTGGCAGTCTAGCAAAGAGAAGAAAGAAGGGACTGTAGCCAGTGGATTTCATGCAGTGCGGTATAATGAGAGTAATGAAAGGCAGAACATCATCCCAATTTGAGTGATCTGACGCGTCAAACATGGATAGCACATAAGTGAGAGTGGTAGTTTTTGCATATAGCAAGACCATTTGTTTCAGTTTGATAGGGCATAGAGTGTCGAAAGCATGAAGCAAATAGACAAAGAATCTCTTCGACCACGTCTGCCATGAACTGGCATCGACAGCCCCAAATGATAGCTTTAGGAGGTTCTTGTTGGAGAATCACAGAGCATAGCATTAAGAAGCACACATAACGAGTAATAGCCAACTGGTATAGTAGCCATCTCGCAGTATAAAATCAGACTATCCCTACACAGGACAATCCGACCATTTTCGGTATAGGACCATGAGAAGGGGCCAAGAAGGTCAATTCCAACTTGTTCAAATGAAGTTCTTGGAGGCGGCGCAGGATGTCATCTACCAGAAGGGGTACTTGTAGGATGCTTGCAACGTTGACACTCATTGCACTTAGACACGCAATGTTGTGTAGTCTGACGCGTTAGGCCAGTAAAACCTTTCCTAAAGCTGGTAGAGTCCTCGTTGCTCCTAGATGGCCGGGTGTTGAATCGTCATGCATAGCTTGTAAATCGGAAACGCGGAGACTTTTCGTCACTACCAGAAGGTATCTCGAGCCTGTAGTATAATAGTTCTTCTTGTACAGTAGCCTGTCGCGAATACCAAAACGAGTGGCCGATGAATGGCGTCCGCTAGCAAGGATTTTCTACGAAGCACCGTCCTTTTGCTGCTCTGTGCTAAATGCATTCTGGTCAAAAAATCCTGGCTTCAATGATGTGATGTTCTCGTCGAAGTTTTCCACATCACACTCCGTCATGGGAAGCGGCAGCCACGAAGGGCAATCTGCATCAGCATGCCAGCCGACCACTTTCATATGCAACCGCAAAGTCGTACTCCTGTAAAAGAAGTGCCCAACGTGCAAGTCGACCAGATGGATTGCGAAGATTGATGAGCCAGTACAGGGAATCGTCGTCTATCACCATAGTGAAAGAGCATCCTAAAAGGTATGGCCTGAAGCATTGTGCTAGGAAAATCCACTGCAAGACATTCCTTTTCTGTAACAGTGTAGTTACACTCAGTCTTGCTAAAACTCGCATATGCCACGACATGTTCTTTGGTATTGCCGTGCTGAAGCAAAACAGCACAACACAAACACCGCCAGCATCCGATTACACTTCTGGGGGAGCCAGTAGGGTCGAAATGTCAGAGAATCAGATGGGATGTCAATCGGAACTCGAGTTCTCGATAAACGAACGCACATTCCGAGGTTCATTGGAACTGTACTTCTTTTTGAAGCAGGCCCGTCAATGGGTGCAAGATATTAGCGAATGTAAGAATGGAGCGACTAAAGTAAGAGCATAGTTACAGAAAGCTTCGTAGTTCTTTTACTGATCGAGGCTGGTTTAAGACTTCCACTGCAGCCGCCTCCACTGGATCAGGTCGTATCTCCTCTTTGTCCACTAAGTGGCCAAGAACGAGTGTCTGATGCTCTCCAAAATGGCACTTTTTTTAGGGCAATACCAAATGTGCTTCGTTAAGACAATCTATTACAAGGTCGAGACGATGCTCACGAAACGTGCGCCCAACTATTGCCACGTATAAAGGTTTGAAAAGGGAAAGAACACAACGACCCGTTTGTAGTGCTAAACAAAAAGGAAATGAATGCCTACGAATTGCTCGGAAAGAAAGCCTCTTGTTGCCGCAAAATTCGACATGGTTCAGATTAAACACAAAGCCAACGCGTTTTCAGGGCTGTCACTGTCCCTATTGAGCTAACTAGGAAGCTAGTAATTGACAACGTGAGTGTGAATTCATCGAACAACTCTAACTACATGGACACAAGTATCACTTATGTTTTCTGCCGAAACCCGGAAGGTGACGGATGGTTTGAGAAAGGGAAAAAAGACAACGACCTGCTTGTAGCACGAATCCACAATGAAATCAGTTTTGAATTTTTTTGTGGCTTTCTGCTAGAAACAGGTAATTGTCTTCTTTTCCTTTCTTAGACTTTCCACCACCTTGCAGATTTCCACTGAACTCATTCGCAATACTTGCTCATGGGTTTATAAACCCATAGCAGAGACATTAACAACCCTACAGTCTTACGAGTATACTCTCTCAATAGACACTGGTTGTTTCACAAGAGACACTACATTGTCTCAAGCACTATAAAAAATGCCTTGTATATATGCCTTGCAATAAAAATGCCGTGCAATAAAAGCTGTGTAAGCAATTATGATTAAAATAGGAGAATCCATTTTATAAAGCCCGTAAAAAATCAACAAGAAGCAGAGAACATAAGAAAAAACATAAGTAAATGAGTAGCAGTATAAAAGAATGTTACTCAGTATGTATTTTCAATCCCTCTCATTAATATTACCCAATTCCAGTAATCAATGTATATTCCAGTGTCGGTATATGAAGCCTGCCAAGCTCTTCCTTAGCAAATGAATATGTCTCGAAATACCTTAGGAGGCATACAGTCTGCTGGAACCAAGAAAAGGAACATGTAAGGGTCCACACTGAAATATAAAATTTTCTCCTACTAAGCACATTTCGTCTGTGGTCAAGTTTGAGGAAAATGTGCATTATTTTCACCGATTAGAGTTTCGTATTACCAAGTAGATACTGTGAAAATTCATGACGTCACAACCCACATTTTATTTTTGCTCGTTTGCTTGCTTACGAAACATTTCTTCATGGCAAGGTAGGTATTTTCAATATTTCGAGGTTATAATTTGCTGACACACAAATAATGGTTTTTCTTTTGATTTTATTTTTAAGATTGCACATTCTCTCATGAACACAGAAGTTACTCTGCAACCTTTCGACAAGGACGCGAGGAGTAAAGACTCTTCTCTAGAATGTAGATTCCTGTGCAAAACCAGAACTTCGTTGCAAAAATTTGCAGCTTATAGCGGGCAGCAGCCGCTGGACGCTGCGGCAGAGCATCGACAGAGTAACAATGGCTGCTAGTCTTTGTCGGTGTCTTGCAGAGATGTTTAAGGTTAGCTACAGCCCCGAAATCGCCACACATCATAATCCAAAACAAATCTGAAATTGGTTCGTCGAAAGAAACTGAATAATGGGCTGAATGAATCGATGGTGCAAGTGGATTGCTAGGTTCTGTTTTCTAAACTAGCCAAAAGGGGAACATTGAAGAATGGGTGAAGCGATGTTTTCGAGGTGCTCATTTAAGTCACTGCAACGAATAGCCAGCAGTGATGAAACCATGAGACCTATGCAATTTGATTTTTGCCCAATAAGTCGTAGCGAAGTAAAAAGTTCGAAAGAAGACTCCTCCTATACCTCGGTTAACCAAACGACCAGTAAGAGTTGCACCGATTTGGGCAATTTTTAATTACGGGTCTTTTGAACAAAATGACAAAGTAACGCACATTTGCACCACTTCCCTACAAATGCTTAAAGGCAGAACCATAAGCCTAGCATAAAGTGGAAAGCTAGCTACAGCTTGCAATGTATGGCGAATTGATAGTTGTGTCGAAAATATAGCCAAACCAATCTAAGAGCCTTGAGAAGACATCATTCTCACAATTATGAATAAAGCTTGTCATAGCTGTTGTATTCATTAACAACAATAACTGAGTGCACAAGAGCCACCACACCTTGACTTGGACTACTGAATGCAACAAAATTCAAACAGGTTCACAAATCACCATCTGATGCACTGAAGTATCAACAATTACGAATGCATCACATCTAAGATACTCACTATTTTATTTAGGGCAGTAATAATATTTGCACAATTATTTTGCAATACTGTGTTTAAGCAAATTATCACAACAAACAATAACTCATATTAAAGGTACTATAATGTAAATTGATTAAACTCAGAAATACAAACGACAGAAATTGGCCCCGTATCTGCACGTTAATCAGCAAATGGCATCGAAAGACCAGAGTCTTGTGTGTGGAGAGAGTCAACAAAACATTTTATTGGATGTTCTGCGCAAGAAACTCTATTAACGATATTCCAAAGGCACTCGTTAAAGTGCCTCGAGCGTGCAGCAAAAGCGAACAAGCGCGTGAAGTCACGCCACACGTGAGACATGAGCGCCATCTGGCAGTTTTCTGGGAAAACGAAGCGCATGACTCTGAGAGGGGTGTGCTCGCCCGTCTCAGAGGTGATAAGGTATAGAACGCAAGGTGATGGGAACGTGCCACCACCATCTCAGCTTATTGAAGCATTGCAAACACTCGCTTTTTCGTGCAAGCGTTGCATGGTAAGCGCTGCGTGATAAGCGCTACGGTCCTTAATATTACTTATGTATGCCATTTTTAGCAAAAGACACACATGCAGAATATATACATGTTGCTATGGTGCCCCTGACATGCACAATGATTGCTTTTTAATTGACAATTGCACAAGTATGAGCACAGAATCTTGAGCAACATCGGTGGGCGCTGCGGATGGGGCTGACCGTTTCAAGTACCTGATGCCGTTGAGAGTGAAAAAACAGACAAATGTACAGACAGACAATCTAAAATTTTTGTGTCGAGGGTCCCCAAGAAAGACTATCATCCTTAAAAAACACAAATACTACAAAAATATTCAGATCTCGCAAGAACAAAGCAAATTTAAAAAGGAGCCCTCCAATACATTTCAATCCAGAGATTTCTTTGCAGGTAATAAAGACTGTCCATCAGATGTGCATAAAATATAAAAAAGGACATTGATATCGATCACAACAACCACATTATAAAGCTCCACCTCGTGTTGAAGGCAAAACAAAAAGTGACATCAAGTCTAATGCAAGTCAACACAAGAGTACTATCAAAAACTAGGCCACACATGAACTGGTGCAAGTGTAGCCAAAAACCTAAAGAAAATAAAAATGTATTTACACAAACATGGCACAACGTGCTTCTCATTACGATAACTCCAAATCTGAACTGGGATTTTTCCTCAATAGTAAAGTGTAGTGCTAGTCTGAAGAGAATATTACTTTTGTTCAATTAGGAAGCCAGCAAAATGTTGGGTGAACAAGTGCAATCATGTGTTCTTTGGCCAAAACTATATCTAAACAAGAAAGTGATATGAAAGAAATAAACACACACAAGACCTGCATCTCGCTAGAAAATTATTTTACAAAGACGAGTCTAGAAGCAAGAAAACAATTTCAGCAACATAAAGATACAGGTGTCTGCATTTGTGGTTCTGAGTGTATATTGTTTTCGTAACTACATACATAAACTGTTGAGATTTTACAAACTGCAACAATCGTAGGACTACAAGGCAACCTTAATGAAGCACTCAGCTTTATATTTTATCACCTACAATTTTTAAATACGACTTGACTTTAAGGGGACAGACAGCTTTCTGGGACCAAAAAGTGACAAAAAAATCATTTTTTTTAAATTGACATATTTGGTACCTACAAGTATTTTGCTATCTCTCTGCAAACTTGTACACACCAGGAAGTGGTATTTTTTTGTAACGTCATTCTAACTGTGCAGATTCTTGGTGCTGTTAGCATCCAGAACCTGCAAAAAAATGGGGAACCAACTTCGAGCCTTCTTGATAATTTGCCGGCACCTATGTTAGAAGCTCTGCGCCCCGCCGCGGTGGTCTAGTGGCTAAGGTACTCGGCTGCTGACCCGCATGGCGCGGGTTCGAATCCCGGCTGCGGCGGCTGCATTTCCGATGGAGGCGGAATTGTTGTAGGCCCGTGTGCTCAGATTTGGGTGCACGTTAAAGAACCCCAGGTGGTCGAAATTTCCGGAGCCCTCCACTACGGCGTCTCTCATAATCATGAAGTGGTTTTGGGACGTTAAAACCCCACATATCAATCAATCAATATGTTAGAAGCTCTGCTACAAATTTACGAGCACTTTTACGAGGATTGCAAAACATGCACACCATGATTGTTGCTTTTTGAAGAAGCTGTGTGTTTTCAGTTTTTCCATTTTTCTCAAAAAAGTAAATTTACAACTGTTCAATTTTGAGGCCTCAATATCTCTGCAGCTAGGGCAGGTACAACAATAAATCTTTTTGCAATGGAAACCTGTATGTGAGTAGGGTGCAAGTATGGGAGCAGAATTTAGAGAACAAGCCTTTTTAATAAATTACTCATCAAATATTTAACACAATACCAAGTGCTTCTGAAAATAGATAGTTCATTTTGCTGTAAAATAATAAGAAAGGCTTAAAAAAAAACTCTTGCATTCTTTCAATCTATAGTCAATAGTCTATGTTAGGGTGTATTAAATATCACCTTTAGTTAAGCAGTTTTTTTCCATGGCGGCCTTAAACAATAGGGGGTGAACTTAAGGTATTATCAAGAATAAGACGAGTTACAGAAAAACTAATTGAATGTTTGAAATTAGCACAAAAAAACTGCATAATTCTGTGCAGTTTGATCAAGATCACTGAAGAAATAAACAAAAAATGTCTAAGAGGAGTCTGCCCCCTTAAGTAGACTGACCATGCTAAATTTTGCTTACCCACAAAATATTACTGCTAAAGTCAGGATTCAGTCCTGTGATATCACTTATAGAGTTGTGCCCAGTTTCCATAACATATTTAGCACTGTAAGAATTTTTCAAAAACCAAGTCAAACTCAGACGATCACACCTTTGAAAAAAAGAGTTAAAAAACTCTTACTGAACTGGTAACTTGCGTTTATGCCTGCGCAAGCACCTGCTGATGTTGCTTTTTGACACAAACGTTTGAAGACATAACGGGCACTTGAATGGTCGGTCACCTGTGTGCGAGAGCACATGCTTTCTCAATGTGAACTTACGAGGGAACCTCCAGAACACAGGTGGCACTTATGTGGCCTCTCGCCTTTGTGGGCACGCAGGTGACGTACCAAATTGGATTTGACAGAGAAGCTCTGGGGACACAAGTGACACTGAAACGGCCACTCGCCTGTGTGAACCCTGATGTGGGATTTCATATGAGACACTATATCCGTCTCGTAGTTACAAGAGTTGCAGCAATGGTGGCGTCCATGCTGCTACTTCTCACCGTCCGTACTTCCTGGATGTGTAAACGACCCTGGTGCCGCAAGCACGAAAAAAAAACTCAAGGCAGATAAATTTTTAATCCCTTTCAACAGCACAGCTCTTTAGGTGTTTCGCTGTGCCAGTTTATGTGACCAGGTCCGCAGAAAGTATGTGCCAAGCATCTTTGAGCATAGCACAACCACACATATTGAGGTTTAACAACAGGATAGGAGAGGGAAGTGATTGGGGCACAACCCTGTATAGCATAGCTAGTGAGAGTTGGGAAAGGAAACTGAGCAGGACAGAAAGCGGTGTGTGGGTTAAGAGGAGGAAAAAGAGGGCAACATAGGAGGAGATAGGGAAAGAGACAAAGAAGAAACATGGAGGTGAAGAAAAGGATAAAGGAAGAAAAAACAAGAAAGGAGAAGATGAAACACCTCAATCTCTTTTTACATTTTGCCATCTCTGCTGTTTACTAAGATTGCACAGGCATAAAAATGGCTTTAATTCTTTAGTTTACTTAAAAAACCTAATGAAGATAAAAGTACTTCACTCATTATTACAAACAACAAGAACATCTTGGTCAGAAGGCACCATTTTACCACTCGAAATCTTTGCAAAGCACACATAAAAATCTAAGCACACAAGCATTTTTACATTCACCCTTATGAATATATAGCTGCAATGTCGTAAAGTTAAAATACTGATGAAATTATTGAATAGATACTACAATATTAATAATAAACTGCTTCTCCACTGAATAAGTCCTGAGAGCACTTTTCAGACAGCGAGCACAGCACAAAAGCAATAAACTTGTTCAATGCACAAGTATGTCATGGCAAAAATCTAAAATGAAGCAAAATCTGCATAGAATAAAGCTTACCAGGTTTTGTACAATACTAGGTAAGAAGCAATCAAGGATGACTTCACAATCAATAACTCCTGAATGCTAGATTGTGAGCCCATACACCAAAGCGGTGCTGCAACACTTTTGCCAGTAATCAACAAATGCCTTAATTCAAGCAGTTTATTGCTTCACAAATTGACTGTCACAAAAGTTTAAGAATGCGATGAGTACAAAAATAATTACAGAAGTTTTCCACATGCTTTAAGCACTTTACCTTGCATTTAGTACGAGTAAGTGAGTTTGAAAATGATGGAGGGGGTGTGGGATGAGAAAAGGACAAGTGCCTCCATGAGTGCCCATAATAACTTTTGCACTATCTTTTTTTTTCGTTCAAACTCATGATTTAGTTTCAGTGCCATTTCGAACAATTGCGAGCTCAATGCGCCATCCTGTGGTGCAATCTGTAAATATACAGCTCGCAGTGCTTAAATCGGCTAATAGGCGTGGATTTTACTTGAATACTTGTTTACTCCAGTTTGCGGCATCATTTGCCAGGAGACAATAGAGCAATTTCTGAATGACTTTGAGAAACGTGTATTCCATACCGGATGCTGCACTATTATCTCATGTTCTCAGGAGCTTTGCCTATCAATTCCCACCTTTTTCCGTCTATGCTGAAAAAGTGTCGCAGGGCCTTTTTAAGTAATAATATCACGGTACAGTTAAACTCTGACCTCAGTAACCAAACGAAATCGAGCCCATTTCATCTAAGGCACACCAGAGATGGCAGCAACATTTAAGTTTTTGGAGACGATTTCGGAGCAGAAAAAATGGTGCTTTGGAAAAGGCTTAAATGGCTTCAGAGCAGCAAAAGTGCTACAGCTTATGGTTGCTATTGGCATTTTCGGAGGAGACGTATGTTCTTAACAACTTCTGCTGTCTAAAACATCATTTAGGCACCTAAAAATTATTTATAGTTATGACTGAAAATGCCGTATCCTAGTACGCAGCTTCTATAGAAGCCGTTTAGTAGCATCAATGGTGTAAATCATGGGGGCAAGGGAGGGTCAAAGGAGTCCGGAATTTTCTTTTGTTCCTGTTGGGGAGCACAGCTCTTGCAAGTGTTCCTCTTGAAGTTTAACTTGAGCACATGATATAATTGAGCTAACAGTTAGGTATAGCGCAATCAACATTTTAAAATGCTGTTTATCTGTTACTGCGCACCTGTGTTGAATGCCCTTCAGTTGTTTGAACTATCGGAATCACAAAAAGGTGAAAAAAGAGACTGTATAGAACAATGCAATTGCTTGAGCTCGGATCCTGTGCCTGTTTTCACAATTCTATTTGAAAGCATGGTTTAATTCCTATGTATACAACATTCGACCAATAATAAAATTAGAAATTGGCCACCATGGCCTGTTATGTGTCACCTCTTATGATGTTTGTATTTACGCCACTGGGTAGCATACTAGGATAATAATGTACACAGCTTGCTTTGGGTTTCGCTTAGGCTCACTGGATAGTCCCATGGTTCAACTTCATTCTTTTTAGTTTGCCGACACCATTTCGGAGATGCTAAAAAAAGATGCCAAAAAACACAAAATGAAGCAAATAAAAAGCAAAATCTAAAGATAAACAAATAGGGCTACTTAAAAAAGCATACCATAAATTTGTCTTTTTTTTAATCACCTGATAAAATAATACTTAACCACTGTAGTCAAAGCCTACGCAAGTGCCAGTATATTGACCATGCCAAGCGTGCCTACAACAAACAAAAAACTTCAAACTGGCTCAAACATTCCTATGCGAATATAGTAGATGTTATGAAAAGTACAAACTAGTGAGCCTGATAACAAAAGTTCAATTGTATGACAATTCATAAAAAATGCACAGATAATTGATAACAAAACAAGTCACCAGAAAATGACCAAATCACTATAACAAATACAGTGGAAGTATTTTCTAAAGCTTGTAAAATATAGCCATTAACACAATGTTTGAAATGTAATCTCATTCATCCAACACAGCCCTCAGATTCCTTCCGCATCCTGTCACAGGAACCTAGAGAAATAAGGATAACAAGGAATTACAATGAACTAAGGCAACAGCAGTTATCAGTCTGACATTTCAGACGACTCACAGTGAAACAGTGACAGTGAAATGACAGTCTGACAATTCAATCTGACATTTGAATATATTTTAACACAGAGCACGACTGCGCGGAAACAAGAAAAGAAAATACAAATGTTTCTTATGTCCCCGTAGTGGCACGCGTGTTAAAATATGTTCAAGTACTATCACCAACAGGCCCAGCTTTCAGTCCTTCTGCAATTTGAATTTTAAAGTCTTTCCAAGGCACGTAGTGTTGCAAATTTTGGCAGACGAGATTCGCGATTGCCCAGTTCCTGCATTTCTCTTGCCAGCTCGAAGGGCTCAAACTAGACGAGAGGCCCTTTTAAGTGTTGACAGAGAAAGAAGAAATTAACTGTGCCATTAAACCCAGTTAATATAAGGATAAAAGACACTTTTTCCCCAATAGCAGTCTGGCTATTAGCTTATTCTATGATGCCCTTCTGACCAGTGTCGAGAAAAAAGAGAACAAGGAGCATATTCATTGAATGGTGGTCACTTAAAGAGGCACTAAACAGAATATTGTTTTTCGCATATTATTGAAGTACAATTTCACAATTCAGAAAACACCACGCGTGCAAAAAGAAACTACGGGTGGAGATGCCACCTTTAAACTCCCGCACCAAACACTTTGATGCCATCAATTCCTGAAGGCATCGACCAGGCCCTATGTAGCTTCCAATTGCTAAAATTGAACTATACTGTAATCTCTACGCACTCTCCGAGTGATTTCTCTAGCTTTCAGTCAGAGCGAGCGCACTGAAGCTACACAGAGGGGAGAAAAGGGGCAAAGAGGGGAGGATAAAAGAGCAAGAAGGTATGTTCGCATACTACCGCCTGACATGAATTTGAGCACTTTTTTTGTGGTGTTTTCCTTCAACAAAGACAGCGCGTTGCTCACTTACATGCTCTGTAGCATTTCGAGGCGCAGGCATATCACAGTACACTGCAAAGGCCACCATGACTAAGCGAATCACAATGTTCAAATCAGCCGACAGCCATGTCTTTTGGGTATATGAAGCAGTGGTTTCAGATATGTGACATCATTTGTTAAGATAAGTGCAAGCCATTCCAGGGCGACATTAGGTTTTAAATGTAGATACCCTGCTCACTACATCATTTGCATAACATGTTTGCAGGAGCGTCGACTTCAAATGGGCAGTATTTCCTGACTGTGTACAAAACATGTTGTAGGAAAGTTGTAAAAATTCTGAATGAACAAATATCATGCAAGTTTCAAAAGAGCTCTCAGAGAAGATGGCATTCGTAGGAAAGACATTAATAGAAGAAAACTAGAATTATTTAAACTATTACAAGATAATTGTAAAATCAATGGCCAAAGCAAAAAGAAATATGCCAATATTGTGTAACCCTTAGGCACCTGCATTCACCTATGCAACTGCTTGTCTTCTTGAGAAGCTAAACACAGTGCTCCCCTTCCAAACAGTAAGGTAACAATATTTCAGCCCCACATAACTTTCCTATAACAGAGCCCAAGCCACTATTTCAAAACCACACATAATAAACTTTTTTTCTTATGCACAGGCATACACTTTTCCAATTCGAATGCAGCAGTATGGAATTGTGCTCATGCATCACCACAAACCGATTTCCTTGAGCATGTTACATACGGCGTATTCAACTGTTTAGATAAGAACATTTGAAAGAAATGTGATACGCAGTCACTTCATTTTACTGCCTGCTCAAAAATACTGTAGTGACAATGCAACTACTCCTCCAAAGGTTCCTAGCAAACATCACTTCAGCCAGAGCATGTCAAAAGAAAAAGTCCAATTCGCCATTACAAACTAACATAAAATAAGGGGAGTTCAGCGCCTGTTTCTTCATCAGATACGATAAAATCAATCTAACAGGCAATTAGAAAAAAATGCACAGAGGTGATGACATTTATTTAAGTGATTTAATAACATGAATTAAAATTAACTGAATTGAAGAAGCACAGCACAGTCAAAACAAAAGCTGGAAGAGCAGCCTTTGAGAGCCCTTTTCAGACACTTATTGGGTAACTGCTACAAGCACGCTTGCAGGTATCCACTAGGAGATTATTCATCATAATTTTTGTGTAGTAGGGAGACAATCACTTTGCCATCCCTCGTCATTCTTCCTAGAAGTGTGGTACCTGCTACGCTTTTGCAATAAAGATTTGCGAAATTTTTATGCTGTAGCTGATGACAATAAAGATTTGACCTGCAGCTTTAATAATGGTTTGGTGCACTCATCGACCCATTCGTTATGCGATTTGCATTGAGTGACACCTATTTGTTCCTTGGCTATTCTGAAACATCTTTTTTACTCCCATTAACACGATTTCTTTCTCTCCATCAAGCCTGCCTGAGGCCAATTTGCTAAGGAGCTTCAAGCAAGTGAAATGCCAAGAGAAATCAAAGCTTCATTTACACGTAGGATTCCTTTGAAGCAGTCGTGATAAAGATACTGTTCGTAATAATACAAAGTACATGAGGACTTCGGTCAAGTTTTCAAAGAGCTTAAGGCAAACGAATATAGTTAAAATAGAGCTCGATGAAATGAGCGACTATACTGAGATCTAGAACAATAAAAGAAATAATTGACTACTAAAAATATCGAAAATCATATTCCAAACAAAGCACACAAACTCCTAGAAAGACAATCAGAAAAGATGCAAGAAATTTACAGGGGTGCAACAGCCCAAATTCAATTTGGAGCGATTTTCGGAGCAGCAAAATGTTACTTTCGGAGCACTAAAATCCAAGTTTGCAGCAGGTTACGACTCTGAGTTTAGCATGCGTTCACACAGGCCAAAATTGGCCCGCAATAATTAAGAAATAGCATCGCAGCCTGTGGTTACAAATGGGCCCACGTATAAATGCGTGAAACAAATCACCACGCTAGTTAAACGCTTAACTGCGCAGTTAAGCGCTTTGTCTCTTTTCCGTATTGTTTGTGCCAAAGAAGCTCTCTTCTTATATTGCTACGAACCAACCCCCCACAAGTTCTACAGTAGCTGCACAACAGAGCCTTCGATCAAAAGCAATGTTTGCAACCACGAAACGACGACGAAGTACTCACGAACGCTGAAGCATACTTCATCCTGAGTTGCAGTGAAAGGCGCCAAAAGACACATGAATACTTTATAGACTCAGGGAAAGGTCGCGATCTCTCGAAAAGCGCGCGAAGCCAGAGAACACCGACCACTTGGTTAAAGTGTATTAGAAGTGGTGAGTGGCGTGACCGCGCCTCGCTGCCTGATCCCTTCCGCGTTGCCCACAGCGACGGCGCTGCAGTCGATAAGTACTGAAAGAGCCACGCGCCCCTGCAGGAACTGCTATGCGCTTCGCCTTCTCCGTGGAGCATTCTTGAGGGAGATTCCTTCGTACCTGCCCATCATTCATGTCTAGCACATGATGTGCTCGCCCTTAATGTATGACACGCCAACCTACTTTATTTGAGCTCCATAAAAGCCCTTGTGAGAAATCGAAAATAATTCAGAAAGGGTGTGTCTTATACTGATTTCTTCTCTCTTACCTCTTTCTTCGTTACTAAGGCGCTTACAATATTCACAATAACTGAGCCGATTCATTGGAAGTTGGCTGTGCTCAGAAAGCTGTGAGAATAAAAAAAATAGATACAGTGTCACACGCATGCAGAACCAGAAACACAAAAGTAAAGAGGGGAAAGGAAGGGAATCTCAAGCGCCTACACCACGACGAAATGTTTTCGTAATTTAAGTTTTCAGGGTATACTAAAATATTTGCCCCCATTCACAGCGACCACCATGTGCCGAAGTTAGGCGTTCTGCCGCACATCCCACCCCCTCAAAAAAATTAATTAATTAATCTGCCATGGGTAGGTTTGCGCCAATAGTTCACTGTTGGCTAAGCTGGATATAGCGTGTCTCTACAAATGCGCCCTGTAGATTTCATCTTTTCGACAGTATGAGGTCTCAAAACTAGTTCAAGTCTAACCTAGTCGGAAGAGAATTGCGCAATGTAAAAATAGTAGCTGTGCTAAGGGGCACTGCATGTGTGTGTGTATATATATATATATATATATATATATACACATGAGAGCTAACAGACAATGCCAAGGAAAGTATAGGGGAAGTTCTTAGACCAATTGAAATGTAAATGCGAAGAAAGAAAAGTAGGTGCAAGGATAACTTGCCATTAGCAGTCTTATTCAAATCTTGAAACTTTAACTGAAAAGATACTTGTATGCTTGGTCCAACCAGTTGACAGACGGAGAATCTACACACTCAGTTCCTGCTGTATATACTAACTACAGGTAGCATATTTAGTAACTCTAGGAAAAGAAAGAAGACAGCCACAAGCACCAAGCAACCAAAAAAAAGGCCCCTAGTTGTCGAACACCGAACCATGACGAACTTTCCGGACGCTGAGAGGCCTTTCTTTCTCACAAACGTGGGGTTGTCTTTTATTTCTTTCGTAACCCTTCGGCCACCTTGCGGGTTCCACAGAACACATCTGCAATATTTGCTGATCTTTGAATGAGCCCATATATAGTTAAATTACCAATGGTACAGTTTCAAGAATATTCTCAATCAGTAAACACATTGTTCTCGCCTTATGGCGCACAGTTTTTTTTTGTTTGTTTTTTCAGCCAACGTAATTGACCTTAACAAAATGTAATGACAACGGATTATATCAGGCAGGATCCTTGCAGGCAGCGTGCGTACAGCAAACTTTTAGACGGCTGTTTGCTCTGTATATTTATTAAATAGGTATGGTTTATCCGAGAGATGTATGTAACAAATTATCACTTATTTTACAGCGACGCTCTCCGGTTTGCCACGGGTGAATGGCACAGATGCAACAGCTACAGCACGATACATCAGCATATGAAAGCCGAGCACAGCAAGCTTTGCACTTGAACCACACTGCTGGTTGAAGTCAGCTATAGCAGCAATTGCCTATGGGGCATGGTCAGCACGGTGTACTATTTTTCTTGTAATATACCAATAAATCAGGATAATCTTCTGCACTTAAAGGGGCTATGCAACACTTTTTGAGCATGGTTAGATAACGCTGCTGATCGGTAGTAAAGACTTCCGAGAATGCGCGAGCGAAACGTTATACCGCAGCACGCGGCCTGGATTTCACAATAAATTATCAAAGTCAGCTAAAGGTTCATTTCTATTGCCTCGACAAATGACGTAAAACGCTCTACAATCACACGATTACCCATCTACTAGCCAATGGTTCATTTGAACATTGCGCGCTTGGTTGTTACAGAGATCATCGCGAGAGGACGCTACTTGTGGATGCAAGCTAGGGTTCCTCGATGCGCGCTCTCCCCTCCGCCGCCTTGGAGGGTGGAGTCATTCTGTGAGGGGGTGAATGCCGCCTTCCGATCGGTGGCCGCCATTCGGCTCCCCCCCGCCTCGCTAGAGTGTGCTAGCCCCGTCGCGTCTGGTTTGTGTGAGACAGGTGCGCGGCGTTTTATAGCGTTTTCTCTGGCAAAATGCCCGGCTGTTGCGTGCCACAGTGCACAAACCACTCGCGAATTGGCTATAGGATGTTCAGATTTCCGAAAGATCCGAAAAGGCGACTCCTGTGGCTGGTAAAGATCAAGCGCGACAAGTGGCAACCCACGGACCGTTCGTGTTTGTGCAGCGTAAGTTATGCCATTTCAGCATTTTTGATCGCGATCGAGCCTGATGTGATTGACTCCCTTATACGCAAGCTGCAGAAGGACTGTAGTCGATGAGGGTTGCAACGTGGGCTTGTTGGTTACTCATGTGAAAGGCTTTTGGTGCAGAAGGACGTCAATGACTGTTCAGAAACCTGACCCCCATCGGGCTTAATCGCTATCACCAGTGCACCGGGTGCAATACTCGTTCATTTGCATGCTATGTACATGCGTATTGTTCATTTTGGATAACACAAACTGCGTTGTTCTTGATCGCTGGTTGTACACAAGCTGCAATTGCGCAGAGATGTGCGCCTACGTTGTCGCTTGTTGCTACCGGCGCCTTCAACAATTTGTTTTTTTAACATCACATTGAAAGCACGCATCCCGTCAGTTCATTATCAAAGAATATTTTCTCACTGTCCCTGTTTTTTTTTCAGAAAAAAATTGACAATTTTCTCTTCTTTATTATTAACTCCAACTACAACAGCCCCTAAAATTCCCTTATCACTCTTTACGCATCTCCCTGAAAGTGTTGGCTGTTGTGGTCTGCTTAGAAGGTTTTTGTGAAGATCTTTGAGACCTGATCATCGCGTGTTTCCGCGCTGCAGGGACATTTTGAAGAAACCGCATTTGAGCAGAACCGTGTGGACGGCTGGAAAAAATTGAAGCCGAATGCTCTGCCAACAATCTTTTCGTTCAGAGGTAGGAATCCACTTATTTTCGCGTTAACGAAAGTTTGCGAGTTTGCTTCCTAATTTTGTTCCTTGTTCCAATCTTAGTCAGTTCCACGTTTAGCACTGTTATTGCCGGCCTTCTTAAGAGTCACATGGAGGGTCTAACCAGGTGTTTCTTTAAAAACAGAAAAAAACGCACATTACAGAAAAACGCTCTTAATACCTTCGGTCAATGAAATCGCTCGTTTCCTTCATTTTTATCGAGAGGTGAATTAACCGCACCTGCCATCCAGAAGAAGGATAATGACAACTTCGCACTTTGTTTATTTTTATTTCTATGCGTAGCGATGCTCAGAGCATGTTCGTTCGTAATGATAAAAGAATCTGCCAACTGATATGCAACATATGTGTGTTTTTTTAGCGATGCCTTAGCACAGGAAGCCACCAAAAGAAAGGTTTTTACCACAAGGGACGCCTGCGGCTGCAGAAGAAAGTTGTTCTCTGCACAGTCAACCCCATGCTTCTGATACCTCAGCGACAGAAATTCAAGAACAACATGTCAACGACATAGCTGGTATGCAACAAACAGCAAATCAATAATTGCAGCCAC
Organism: Rhipicephalus annulatus; assembly: GCA_013436015.1. NCBI lineage: Eukaryota > Metazoa > Arthropoda > Arachnida > Ixodida > Ixodidae > Rhipicephalus > Rhipicephalus annulatus. The sequence continues at coordinate 17,378 of WOVY01000053.1, read as the reverse complement.
TACCGAGTGATAGCACGGAGATGTCTCGTTATCAGATGAGCAACTTACCTATGCCAAGTGCCACGGCAGAAACTGAAGTTCCTACAACAGATGATTCTCAGCTAGTTGTATGCCCACTTTCCGCAACCCATGTTGAATTATCGGAAGAGAAGTGCAGTAACAGGTCGTGTGCTGAAGCGAATAAACAGCTACAGGACATGAAGGCAAAGTACGCGAAACTCCGTGAAGATCATAGCAAAGCAAGTGCTAAAACTAATTCAATTAAAAAAGAAGCTTCAGAAGTTGGAATATGCCAGTGGGATTTTACGAAAAAAACTGAAGTTCCTAAATGAAGACCAAATGCGAGCCTTATCACGAAACAACAACCGAGGTACTACCTGGTCATCAAAAACAATTAAACAAGCCCTTCACATAAAATTGGCAAGTGGAACAACAGGCTATGAAACCCTTAGAAAACTTGGGTATCGACTGCCTTCCAACAGAACTCTTGTCCGTCGTCTTCAAGGGCTCAAGTTCCTGCCTGGGATTTTAACGGAAGTTACTGAGTTGCTCAGAGCAAAAGCAGAGGGCTTGGAAGACGTTGAAAGAGATTGTGTGCTTTATCTCGACGAAATGGAAATTGCCCGCGGGTATGAGCTCGACCGTGTTGAAGACGTCGTGTTTGGAGGAAAGACACTCCCAGCGGAACCAGATGAACCCGCCTGTCATTGCTTGGTGTTTATGGTCGGAGGATTGAACTCAAGATGGAAACAGGTCATTGCGTATCATTTCACTGAAAGCTCGGTCGACGGCTGTCTGCTCAAGAATTTTGTGCTGGAAATCGTGCAGCTCTGCGCAGATATTGCCCTGAGAGTGCTTGTGGTGACCTCTGACATGGGAGCCTCCAACAGAGCGATGTGGCGCGAGTTTGGTTTTTCTAGCCATAGGAACTCAAACACGGTGTGCGCAATCACTCATCCTGTGCTTGAGGGAAAGGAACTCTTCTTCACTGCAGACGCCGCGCACGTGATAAAAAATATTCGAGGCCAGCTTTTGAACTCTGTTGATTTTACACTGAGTGACGCAACTGTCTGTCACCATGGCTTACCCTCAAACAAAGTCAAACTGGAGCATGTGCGTGCTGTCGTAGAGTATGACTCCGATAAAGAGCTGAAAATTGCACCCAAACTTTCAGAAGTACACATCAGCAAAGGCCATTACACGAAAATGAAAGTCGGCATAGCGGTGCAGTTTTTCAAGGAATCCCCAGCTGCCATTCGTTGCCTAATTAGAGAGAAAGTGCTCGAACCAGAAGCTGAAACTACAGCATGGTTCCTGGACCTGATCGCAAAATGGTACAAGCTGATGTCCTCGCGACATCCGTCTGTCGCACTTAGTTGTCGAGACATGGCAAAGTACCACGAGGCCCTGGAAACGTTGCGCTTGACATTGGAGACAATACAAGGCATGCAGATGGGAAGTACACCCCAGTGGAAGCCCTCACAGGCTGGTCTTATGGTTGCAACGACAGTGGTCCTTCGTTTGCAAAATATTTTACTGAAATCGGATGGCTACAAGTTCTTGCTCACTGGGAGACTAGTTCAGGACTGCCTGGAGAATCTTTTTTCTGTCGTGCGCCAAAGGAAACCCGTCCCTAACGCGTACGACATGAAATGCGCTTTAAAGCTTGTGTGCGTCAGCCAGTTTTCGCACACGCCAGCGAACTCTAGTTATGAGAATGACGACTCTGAGTACCTGGTTGACATGATTTCCCAAGGGAAAAGAGAGTGCCGAGGAGATGATGAAGAGGAAATTGATGATGGGGAAATTCTTTTCATTTAAGCGTTGACTTCAATAGAGTGCAGCATTTTACACCATATAGGTGGATTCCTTGTGAAAAGAATATTGAAGAAAACGGACTGCAAGCAGTGCAGGGCTGCAATGCAAGGCTCGGCGAGCCATGAACATGCATATTTAACTGCACTAAAGGAGTATGTTCAGGATGGTGAGAACTTGTGTTATCCGAGCGGTGAGGTTATGAGCTCGCTCATATCTTGTGAAGAACACTTCAAAGGCGCATTCAGCATGGTATGGCCGATGGCCGAACACTTTAAAGGGATCACATCCTGGACAGACAACCTGTTCACCCTGAAGTCCCCTCTCAAAGCTGTAACTGAATATTTGATCAAGAGGACCAAGGGCAGTGTGCAGGCATGCCAGCAACACAAGGGTTCTCTGGAAAAAATGTTGATATCCAGTTATGCACGAGTAAGGCTTCGCATTCACCTGCGCCAGCTCGAAACAGCGAGAACCAGTGGTAGTGGAAGCAAGACATGCGCTGCGGTTAACTTGCAGTGAGTTGTAGCACTTGTTTTTGAAATATATTAAAGTTATCGATGAAATAAACAAGCTATGGCATCAGAACTTGCCGTATATTGAACGCAATTTGCTTTCTTATTGTTGAGAAGCCGTGTGGTCGCTTTATTTTAACGATATCGACGAACGCTTTATTACAGTTACTAATTTATAATATATTCCAGCGGAAAACACGCTAAACCTGGTTTGATAGTCAGTGTCTGCGTGGGAGTCATGATTTAATGCCATAAAAGCCGTATGTAGAGCCCCAAATAGTATATGTATTGAACAATTTTTTTGCCCATCTGCTATTTACAGTAAGGTAAAAAAGATGAAAACAAAATTCAGAATACTGTGCGTTGCAGGGTGCGGTCCGTAAATGGAGTAGCTGATGAATAATTCGAAAACTAGATCTGAAAATATGGTGTGCAATCACAGTTTTTCTCTTTTCTCGTGACAGCACGTTGTTTTTTTTTAATTTTTTTTGACCGGCAGGCAAACTGTTTTTACACTTTGTGAAAGGCACAAAACACACAGACACAATGAAAGGTTATGGGATTTGCGTGCGTGTGTTTCGCATCTTTAACCAGTATAAATAGTTACCGACTAGCCCAAAAAGATGCTAACTGAAGATGTTAACGTGGCTGGCGTGGACGGTAGTATTCTGCTGCGAACAACTCCAGCTGCTAATGTCGCTTTAAAAATAAAGATTAGAGAATAGAAATCTGAGACCTTGACACTCCCGATGCGAAAACTTTGTATTTTTGTCATGTTGTTTGAGTACCACTCGTTTTGACACAACGAACTCTGCATGCAGCCGCGCGACGCCCGTTGGCTGCCTATCGTGGCTATAAGTGGCCTGCGGAGAGGGCATCCTATTGGCGGACGCCGTAGCAGACGACGCTGTTGTCTCCACCCGGCAAGGGGGCGCGCGCATCGAGGAACCCTAATGCAAGCGTCAATCATAAAAGTATAGACTGGCAAAGGGTCAAGCAAGAGTGCAAGAAACATTTATGGCTAAAAGGGAAAGTGGCAGGTCAAATGACACTCCTTGGTTTCGTGTACTTGTGGACGGGACCAAAGGCCAGAGAGGAAAACCAGGCAATGGTAGAGTGTATATCAAAAGACATTCAGGAGTTAGGAAGATAGTGCGAGACAATTATACTAGGAGACAAGAATGCGCACATAGAAGATTTAGACCGGTATACCGATCCGACAGGCAAAATAATCATGGATGTGTGAAAGGCTTGATTTGATCATTTGCAACAGTACCGAGAAGTGTGCTGGGCAAATAACATGGGAGGTAGGAAGGCTACAGTCGACGATAGATTATGCACTGATGTCACATGGGATGTATGATAAGCTCAGGGGAATGCACATAGATGAAGGTGGCTCCAGAAGTCTGGGTAGTGATCACAGGCGTATCAAGCTAAGTTTTGGAAGAGCAGTGAAAGTGGAAAGGAGACAAGATAAGCAACTACAGGAAAATTTTTATCCAGAAAGGCAAATTGAAATAGCCACTAAACAAATTGAGAAAGTAATCACGGAAGATAATAAGACAGCGTGGACATACACGAATCTAATTAGACTCTTTGAGCTAGACCTTGCTAAGACGCGTGACAAGTCACCCCGAGAAAGAAGACACAAACCCAAAAGTTGGTGGGATGAGGAAGTTAAGAGAGCCATAGCAAAACGTCAGGAAGCCTCTAGGGAACACAGACATGCTAAGCAGCGGGGTGAACCGACAGATGATGTTGAAAGAAAATGGGAAACCTTTCTAAGCTGCAGAAGGGATGCATCCCTTCTGATCAACGAAAAGATTAGAAGAAAGGGAGCTCAGTGGCTGGCAGAAGTACATAAAAAAGATAGAAAGGCAGCTGCGAAATTTTGGAGCCATCTAAACTCTCTAAGAAATGAGACGAGCCTAGAGCAGAGTTTTATACCTACAGCCCAAGGTGCTAGGCCAGAAGGGGACGAAGCTATTGAATATATAAGAACAAAGGTTAGAGAAAAATTTCAACAAAGAAGTACTTTATGCACCACAATAGAAAAGGACGAATCAAGTGGTGCAATAACTCCATTTTCACAACGAGAGTGGGAAAGGGCTGAGAAAAGGGTTCCTAGTAGTACATCAACAGGCCCAGATGGCATTCCAATTAGGCTGATAAAGACATTAGGTCCGAAGGGTTCTTAGTAGTACATCAACAGGCCCAGATGGCATTCCAATTAGGCTGATAAAGACATTAGGTCCGAAGTCTAAGCAGGCATTGAGAGAGGCAGTGAGCACAATAATAATCGATGGTGAAGTTCCCGATGGATGGAAACTTAGCAGGATGAGCATGATCTATAAAGGAAAGGGGGACAAAGCTGACATAAACAACTACCGTCCTATAACAGTAACATCAGTGGTCTACAGGGTGGCGATGCAGATTATAAAGGAAAGACTGCAGGCTTGGATAGAGGATCAGGGGGTGCTGGGGGAACTGCAGAATGGGTTTCGGAAACACAGGAGGTTGGAAGATAATCTGTTCTCACTGACGCAGTGCATCGAAATAGCAGAAAAGGAACACAGGCCCCTGTGGCTAGCATTTTTGGATATCAAGGGAGCGTACGATAGCGTGGTTCAAGAGGAATTGTGGGGAATACTGGACACACTAGGCGTGGAACATGTAGTCACTAATCTTTTAAAGGATATCTATAAAGGTAACAAGGTAGTTATAAAGTGGGAAAAACAGGTATCCAAGCCTGCAGAGGTAAAACGGGGGCTTAGGCAGGGGTGTCCCCTGTCACCCTTATTATTCATGATGTACCTACAAGGATTAGAGGCCAAATTAGAGGGAAGTGGACTGGGCTTCAACCTCTCTTTAGTCAAACAAGGAAAACTCATTGATCAGGCACTACCAGCATTAATGTACGCAGATGATATAGTGCTAATGGCCAACAACAAGGAAGATTTGCAGAGATTGATGGACATCTGCGGTAATGAGGGAGATAGGTTAGATTTTAGATTCAGTAAGGAAAAATCAGGAGTCATGTTTTTCAATGACAACGAAGGTAGTGAGCTTAGAATACAGGAGGTCACGCTAGAGATAACAGATAAATACAAATAGCTGGGCGTATGGATAAACAATGGGACCGAGTATCTGAGGGAACACGAAATATACGTGACGACTAAAGGTAACAGGAATGCAGCAGTCATGAAAAATAGGGCACTGTGGAATTACAATAGGTATGATGTTGTGAGAGGAATATGAAAAGGGTTCATGGTTCCTGGGCCGACGTTCGGCAATGCCGTCTTGTGCATGAGATCAAAAGTTCAAGCAAGATTAGAAATTAAGCAACGTGGAATAGGTAGGCTTGCTTTAGGAGCTCACGGTAATACACCAAATCAGGGAATACAAGGTGATATGGGATGGACATCATTTGAGGGCAGGGAAGCTAGCAGCAAGATAAAATTTGAAAAGCGATTGAGAGAAATGGGGGAGGAGCGTTGGTCTAGGAAGGTTTTCAGCTACTTGCACATGAAGAATGTCGATACAAAATGAGGAAGCGAACCAGGAAGTTGACTGGTAAATACTTAGAAAACAGCAGGTGGCCAAACCCAGAAGAACTATCGGTTAAGAAGAAAGTGAGGGAAACGGAGACTGACAAGTGGGAAATTGCATGATTAAGAAGTCCGCACTAGAGATCTATCGAACTTTTAAGCAGAAAATTGCCAAGGAAAGGATCTATGACAATACTCGGGGTATTTCTCTACTGTTCGAGGCTAGGACGGGAGTACTGCGAACCAAGACATATCGGACCAAATACGAAGGGGTAGACACAGTGTGCAGTGCGTGTGGAGAGGAAGAAGAAACTGCCGAACACTTGAGAATGTTCTGTAAAGGGCCTCACCCTATAGTTCAGGATGATGGCGCAGAGTTTTTCAAAGCACTGGGGTTTAGGGACACCGAGGGCAAAATAGACTTCAAGCGGGTAGACTTAACTAGAATGAGGTTATCTGATTGGTGGCTAAAGTCAAGGCACGAGTGAAAATTAAACCCTTCACTGCGAAGTACGAAACCTCACTTCATTATTTAAAGAAAAAAAATGGTTAGTTCACTAAGTATTACGGCTAGGTGGCGTTAGCCGCCACCCGATCTAAAGGGTACAGCCACATTCATTCATCCATCCAGTGCGCGCACGTTCGTACTGCGAAAAAACCGCGCATTCGAGAAAAAAAAAGGGGGGGAAGGCTCAAGGTCACGATGCATGTATGGCGTTTTTTCTTTGCCCCTCGCATTCCTCCCTGCTTAGAGTTACTGTATATACTACCTTTACATATACAGTAACTCTACCCCTGCTTAGCTTACAGTGCTTTCGTTGGGACGAAAGAAGAGAGAATGCGATTGCGGCATGGGACAAATCTTACTAATTTCGCTCGTACTGGACGGACTCTTAAAATTTTTGCAACGCTGAGTGTATGAGATGTACGATACGCTTTTCCTGTGAATTAATTTCATGGTAACTAAGGCGATAGTTTCAGGGCCCCTTAATGTACCCTTAATATTAAAAGCTTTGTTTATGGGCTTTTTACAGTAATATGTAGTTTTGCATCTGGTAATGCGGTAATTATATCGTATATTCTCTAAGGCATTGTGTATATATTGCTGGTGGCGTTATTTCAAAACGATTTTGCGTCAGCTCAAAACGCCCGCCTAAATAACATAACAAACTTTAGTGCGTGCGCTCAGTATTAGGAGACGCTGAAACACTTTCTTTTCAAATAGGGAGACCCGCGGGTGGTAAAGATTGAAAAATCGTGGGGGCTTTTCCCCCAAGGAGGATGAAAAAAATTGCTGGAGTAGAAATAATAGCGCATAGGTAAAGCCGTTCCTCTGGCAAGATGGTGGCCGTCTTAGTAGGGGCATGATAAAGCATCACCGTTGAGCGATTAAAAACGAAGCGTTTCTCTCGCACGCGCAACGGGTTTAAGGCTGTCGCATTTCGAGTGGGGAACAGCACCTAGTCACCGTGGTTGAAGTTTAAGTGCCGTATTTTATTGCGGCACACATCTTGTAACTCTAACGTGATATGAGCAAATAAAGGTCTGGCTTCTATTGTAGTTTTCTTTATCGGCACTACACTACTACAGTGGCTAATTATATTGCCATGCACGTCTTTTGTGTTAAAGTGTGATCATTTTCATGTTAAGCTCACAAATTTGCTTCCTCTGGGACTGCTCGTGTGTGTGTTCTCACTTTTTTATTGTATAATATTTGTTCTATGCGCTTTATGTGCTTATTTTCATGTTGACGAGTCAACATAAAAATAAGATCTATACTTCTACGTCTATCGATAACATTTATTCGGCATCCCAGGAATGTACCATCTTTACAGTTTAGAGAGCCTACGTATTATTAACGTTGTATGCACTTTTCTCTTAGACGCAAAGCACACATCGCAAATGATTTCGCATATACGTGCTCTCAACATCAAATACATTGCAGAAGTATCTGTCTTCTAAAACTGCTTTAGTTAACCTTTATAGTGATAAATATATACTGGCACGTAATATCTAGAAAGTGCTCGAACATAAATGAACATGTAACGTTCGCGCATGCGTAATGCGCACACTTGCATGATCGAGAAGATAAAGCTCGTGAACGGCCATTAAATTAACGTGCGTGGCGTTAGTGCTGCCGTATATGATTGCGCAAAATCATGCAGCCCAAAGGTGCTTTCAAGTGTGCAGCACTTTAAGGGCCTCAACTATCGTCGCTTGGCATAACGCAAGCAAAACCACGTAAAAAATGGAAAAGATGAAGCAAGTGAGAAATAGAGAAAGATAGAAAAGGAAGAGAGGTAGAAAGGGCAAGAGAGAGAGAGAGAGAGAAGGAATGTAGGAAAGGTAGGAAGGTTAACTAGACTATGCGTTCTGTTTGCTACCCTACACGTGGGGAGGGGAGTAAAAGAGAGAGAGAAGGATAGACACATGTCACATTACACACACAATGCGAAATGGATTAAAGTATAGAGAAGAAAAAGGCAGAAAAAACTGAAAAAAGAAATAAACAGAGGAGAAAAAGAAGCTCAAGAGAAACAAAGCAGACTTATTCCCAGCCCAAACTTCCTTCAGGCTTGCTGTATGCTTGCTGTGTGCTAGAGACCTGCGCTCCTACTTCAGTCTGGCTCTTAGCTGTTGTGCTGTACTTACAGAAAGCATTGACACCATGAGGCTGGTTTCAAATGTGTCGTCTGAACACAATCTGGCCAACTTCGCCTTGGTGGTCTAGTGGTTAAGGTACCCGGCTGCTGACCCGCAGGTTGTGGGTTCGGATCCCGGCTGCGGCAGCTGAATTTTCGATGGAGGCAAAAATGCTGTAGGCCCCAGTGCTCAGATTTGGGTGCACGTTAAAGAACCCCAGGTGTTCGAAATTTCTGGAGTCCTCTACTATGGCGTCGCTCATGTGGTGGTTTGGAACGGTAAACCACACATATCAATCAGTCCAACCAGCCTCACGCCTTTGAGGCTTTCTATAAAGTGCAGCCCAGCGGCAATGAGGAAGATTTCTGTGGGACCACAAATCTAACGCACCAACTACATGTGGTAAGTGTGCAAAGTGAATAATAACCTTTTATTTATGAAATGACATTGTCTATGTATATCTATTGATTGTCCATTCAGTGTCCATGTGGTACCTGCCTCCTTACGTGGCTGAGCTTTTCATAGTCGCGGGTACATCTAACCTTCGCAACTCAGATTTGTTTCAAAAAGACAGAATGTCCACGAGAAACATACCATGGACATGTCTACGCAATATTTGTGGTTCACTGCGATATGACAACCAAGGTGCTTAGCTGCGCGGTGGCGTCAAATAGCCCTAGTTGTTGCGATACATTTTCTCATCTATTCGTAATAAATCAGAACATCAAATCATTGATCGCTGAACGACCAAGGTAATGTTAGCTGGAGATAGTTAAAGATGTAAACTTTCGCTGGTGCCACTGGGATGAATTCATGAGCGCAGCTGATGACACCAAAATAGTGTTTCTGATTTTTATACAGATATTTCTCGATTTGACATATTTCATACATTTAACATCTGCATTAAAGTAATTTGATCTATTGGAAAGCTTAGGAAATTCGACGTACAATTAAAAGCTTAACACATGCTTACCCGACAAGTTTCATGGCGCTTTTTTTTATTGACGTTGCAGAAAGTTATGTGCCGCTCAGGAAGTTTCGTGAAAATATTCTTAGGGAAAACCTGGAAATCTGGGGATTTTGGAATTGGTGACTTGGTAGACACCCTGGTAATAAAGGGACACTTAAGTGAAACAATAACCCAGGTGAATATTAGGCACAGTAATCCAACTGGTTTCAACTGGTTCCCGTTAGTAATGCATCCCAGTTGCCAATTCCCAGTTGCCTACTGGGACAAGATGGGAATGCATTCTCAGTTAGGAATGCATTTCCGAGTGAGAAATGCAATATTCTCAGTTGGAAACAGGCTTCATTCCCCCTTGGTGCCCAAATATACACACGTACCAGCTAGCTCAAATAATCTTGAACGTGGAAGCAATTATCATTCTAAGAACATCAAAAACTCCAGAAGACTCAATGTTAAAGTACCCCCGGCACCGAATCGGGAAGCTCGAGATGCTTGTGTTGTTTGATTGTCTTTCATGCGAAGCCCGATTATTAGGGGTGATCGCGTTCTCTAGAAAATATTTTAATTGGGTTTTAAAGTAAGGTGCGTGCTTTTCCGAGTATTCAAGTAGAATAGACATCGTCTGTTGTTTCACATAGGCCGGGGCTCCCCTAGTGGCGTTGCAGAAGTCAAGAGCAGAGCATGCACAAGCGCAATAGCCCGACTGGCACCCAATAAGGAATATTGTTCGTCACCCGTCTCACTCCGTTGTCGGGCTGCTCTCGAGGTGGTTTTGGCTGTTTTTGCCAGGGAGGCTACTTTTTTTCTGAGGGGGTGACAAAGATGATTTAAAAAATCGCTTGAGTGGAAGCTCCCGCAATGCCTTGCCAGCAGAAGTTAAGCCACCTTTTGCTACTGCCAAGATGGCGGAAACATGCTCTTTTCTGATAGTGCCCACTTAAAGATCAAGTGGCGTTGATATGTTACGTAAGTGCTACGTTTCTATAATAAAAGATAGTTGTTCGACGAAATAACACACAGAAACAATTGTAAATGACTGAATCTTCAAAGAACTTTGCCTCCAAGTAGAGGCTCACTAAGGAAAACTACTAAGAGTGAGACGCACATGGAGCACTATGTGACCCGAAGAAGTTCCCACATTAACTGGGTATTGGACATGCATCGTCGAGCATAGCAGCTTAATCTGTCAGTTGCCATAGTAGGTGTAACACTTAAGAAGCTTTTATGCTCAGCTAAGGTTTTCACATTCATTGATCAAAACCAGTTGCACTTTGACAATACAAGATGTAAAACTGCCCATATATTCAAACTTGCGTTTCTTGCAAGAGCGTCAGCTCGTCAAATCAATCCGTGGTTGCTTATGGAGGCTCCATCACACTAATACACATTATTTTTAGAAGTGACCACTTTAATAAGTATTGGCCCACGACGCATGATTCCTTTGCCAGGCAGCAGAGAAGCTTGCCTGTGTTATGAGGGAAGCAAGTTTCTTGATTAACCTTTTTCCAGATTTACTGCGACAGAAACATTTTTTCACTCTTTTTAAGCAGAACTCTATCCACTGTAACTATGCTGCATAAACTGTAAAAAAAGCACACATTACAGAGCCTAGATGAAAGAAAAAACATTGTATCTCACAAGAAAATAGCACATGTTTCAAACCCAATATTTATTTGCGTGTGGTGCAGACTACAAGCGTGGGGTTCCTTTAGCAGACATAAATTATGAACAACCAAATAATTATACATTGAACACTAAAACATTCATAACACAATCGATCACCTAAGCACATAGCAGTGCTTGCAAGAAGCATTTCTGGCAGACATAACATCACCATGCACTCATGCGTAATTGGTCATGAAGGCTGCATATAATTATTTTAATGCAGCAAAACCTTGGTTGAAATATTTGTTGTTTGCCTTACTTTTTATACTGACTCGAAAAGACGCGGTCTGTCCTTTAGTCCGTACAATCCACAAAAACGAACTATTGGCTTGAACAGTGTTACAGCGTGACATTAACATGTACCAAACAACCCTAGTGGTAGTGCTAGCAGTACCGCTGTATGAAAGGCAATAGAAGCAGAGTGAAGAATAAAGGGTGAGATCAGAAAGGCCAGCAAGTTTCAATTAACGTGTATTCTAGAATCTCAAGAAGCTTTCTTTTATACACCCAGAAGCAAGCTGTGTCAACTGAAAAATGCACTATGTACACAAGAATTGTTAAAATTTTAAAGCATGTGACGTGATCAATGTATACTAAGTCAATTGCATTTGTGTTTGGACAAGTGCTTGCTGAGGTTGCTTTTTGCCGCAAAAGCCTGAGGACACAATGGGCATTTATGCGGTCGATCGCCTGCGTGAATGTGCAGATGCACAGTCAATGAGAAACTTTGAGAGAAGCTCCGGGAACACAGGTGGCACTTGTGTGGTCGCTCATTCTTGTGAGTGCGCAAGTGCCTTACAATAGTGGATCTAATCGAAAAGCTATTAGGGCGGAGGTGGCACTCATGTGGTCGCTCGCCTTTGTGGGTGCACAGGTAGTCTATCAAATGAGATTTCTGTAAAAAGCTCTGAGGGCAGAGGTGGCACTTATGTAGTCTCTCGCCTTTATGGGCACGTAGGTGAACAACCAAATTCGATCTTTGTGAGAAGTACTGAGGACACGGATGGCACTGAACTGGCCGCTCACCTTTGTGGACTCTCATGTGCACTTTTGGATTGGACGAATGGTCAATTTCATATTCACTAAAGTGACAGCGATTCCACTGCGATGTGTCTTCTTACCGTCGGTAGTTACCTGACGGCTGGATAGTCTCAGAGCTGCACAAAGCAACCAAGAGAGGTGATTTTGTACCGTTTCTTACGAAAGAGAAGTGTGATAAAATTGCATTACACCTTCAACGACTTGAAACTTTTTATCAAACCAATAGATAACTACAATAAGACATCAATATTTCAAACTTTTTATTTAAAAATACTAGATATTGTGAAGAATTTTAATGTCCCTGTTCACAATGTATATTTATATGCATAAATAAAAGTGGTGGTTAGCACCAATATGACTACATAGAAAGCTTTGTGTGTCATGTGCATTTTCCCAATTCTGATTTCACTGCATATCCATAGAACCGATGAGCCAAGAGAACCAGAAGGCAATGCAATGTAGCAATAGTAATAATGAGACATGAGTTAAAATGGAAATGACGGCAGTCTTGCTTCTGCTAGTGCAAAAAAATATTAATAGAAAAGAAAACGTGCTCTTATGATCAGTTGAAAAACAAGATGGGCTTCACTGCATTAGAGTAGCAAAGCACAGACAGCATGATGCATGCTTCTAGATTGTCAGCGCGTCATGACTAACCCTTTCTTTCTGTGAATATAAAAAAAATAATAAAGGACAATATGAGAGAACTCAAGATGCATGTGAACATCTGATTGGCAGTTGCTCCAGCAGTTTGCGCAATTGCACTACAAAGATGCCAAGGAAAGTATATGAGATTAGGAGTAAGCTCTAGGCTGGAAGACATCAAGTGCAGTTTGATCATAAGTGGATTGTTATGAATAGTTTTCAAGCCTATACTTTAATTAAACCAAAGGATACATCAATTATACCCTAATAACCAAATGCAGTTGAGCCTATTTTATATCTCGTGTGTAGATTGCCACAAGATAGCGTGTTACGACAGACATATTAATATAGTTGTCATAATTATTTTGTAAGACTGTGTTTAAGTAACTGATGTCAACAAAGAAGCAATCATATTGAAATATGCTGCAATGTAACATAATTAAACAACTCTGAAATACAAACTATAAAAACACAAATACCACAAAGATAGTGAGATCTCGTAAAAACAGAGCAAACTTAAACAGGAGCCCTGCAATGAATTTTGGTCTATACATTTATTTGGAGGTAATAAAGACTGTCCAACAGCCGTGCATTGAACATGAGAAAGAACATTGATATCGATCACAGGAATCACAATATAAAGCTCCGCCTCGTATTGAAGCCAGAGTGAAAAACGACATCAAGTCCAATGCAAGACAATACAAGAGCAGGATAACTAACTAGGCCCCACGTGACCTAGTACAAATGTTACCGAAAACCGGAAGCAAAGAAAAAGTGTTTACAGAAACATTACACAGCGTGCTTCTGATCATGGTAACTCTAAATTGATTTGGCTCAGAACTGGATTGGCTCTTCTATAGAAAAGCGTAGGGCTAGTCTGCAGCGAACATTGCTTTTGTTCAATTAGGAAAACCAGCAATACGTCCGGCGAACAAGCACCTTCATGTGCTCTTTGGCCAAAAGTACATGTAAACAAGAAAGTTATATGAAAGAAATAAAAGCACACAAGACACGCATTGCACTAGAAAATTATTTTATGAAGAGGAGTCTAGAAGCAAGAAAACAATCCCAGCAACATAATGATATAGGTGTCTGCATTTGTGGTTCTGAGTGTACATTGTTTCCGTAACTACATCCATTAACTGCTGAGATTTTACAAGGTGAAACAACCGTGCGACTACAAGGCAACCTCAACGAAGCACTCAGCTTTATATTTTACCACTTAGGGTATTTGAATACGACCTGAGTCTAAGTGCGCTGTCAATTCTGCACTGAGCCCCCCCCCCCCACCTCCCCTGAAATATGGACGTCACAGTCAGGATTCAGTGCTGTGACGTCACTTATAGAGTTATCCCCAGAGTCTCCATAGAATATTTAGCACTGTCAGGGTCTTGTAAAAACTATGTCACACTCAGAGGGTCACATCGTTGAAAAGAGGAGCTAAAAGAAGTCTTGCTGAACTGATCACTTGCATTTGTGCCCGCGCAAGTGCCTGCTCATGTTGCATTTCCACATAAACCTCTGAGAACATATCGGGCACTTGAATGGTCGGTCACCTGTGTGCCAGAGCAGATGACTTCTCAATGCGATCTTTCGAGAGAAGTTCTGAGAACACAGGTGGCACTTGTGTGGTCGCTCGCCTGTGTGGGTGCGCAGGGGAACTACCAAATTGAATTTGATCGAAAACCTCTGAGGACACAAGTGACACTGAAACGGCCGCTCGCCTGTGTGAACCCTAACGTGCCTTTTGATACGAGCCACTTTATCAGTCTCGTAGTTACACGAGTTACAGCGGTGGCGGCATCCATGTTGCGACTTCTCACCGTCTTTACTTGCTGGATGTGTGGACCACGCGAGTGCTGAAAAAAAATAGTAATAGGACAGGTAAATTCTGTATCCCTTTAAACAGCACAACTCTTTCAACGTTTCGCTGTGCCAGTTTACGAAACTAGCTCCACAGAAAGTCTGTATGTGCCAAACATCTCAAAGCATAGCACAACCACACATAGTGAAGTTTAACAAAAAGAATTGGGAAAAGGAAATGATAATGGCATAACCATGTGCAGCATGGCGACAAATGGGAAATGGAACTGAGCAAGACACAAAGTGATGCGAGGGTTAAGAGGAGAAAAAAGAGGGCAACATAGAAGGAGATAGGAAAAGAGACAAGAAAGAAAAATGGAGGTGAAGAAAAAAATAAAGGAAGAAACAACCAAGAAAAGAGAAGAGGAAAGACCTCAATCTGTGTTTACCTTTTGCGATCTACACTGTTTACTCAAATTTCACAGGCGTGGTAATAGTTTTAATATCTTTACCAAAAAACCTAATAAAGATAAAATAACTTTACTCATTTTCACAAACAGCAAGAACGTCTTATTAGGAGGCTTTTTTTACCACTCGAGTTCTTTATAAGCACATATAAAATCTTAGTGCTCAATTATTTTTGCTTCCATTCTTATGACAATGTAGCTGCGATGTCCATAACGTTAAAATGCTCATGGAATTATTGAATAGATATTACAATATTAATATTAAACCGGTTCTTCACTCATTAAGTCTTCACGGCACTTTTCAGATAGAGAGCACTGCACAAGTACCAATAAGATTTGTCCAGTGCACAAATATATCATTGCAAAGAATGGAAATGCAGCAAAATCTAAAGAGATTAAAGCCTTACCAGGTTTTTACAATGTTAGGCGAGAAGATATTAAGGGTGGCTTTACCATCATTGACATCTGAATACTATACTGTCAGCCCATAACTTAATGGGGCCCTGCAAGGATTTCGCAAGTAACCAACGAATGCCCTATTTCAAGCAGTCTATTCCATCCCGAATGAACTGTCATAAATTTGAAGAATGCGCCAAGTACAAACATGGTTACAGGAGTTTACCGCATGCTTTAAGCACTTTCTATAGCATTTAGTACCAGCGAGTGGGCTTGAAAATGATGCAGGAGGGGATGAGAACAAAGCAAGTGCCTCCATCAGTGCCCATCATGACCTTCAGTGCCTTCTTTACTTACTTTTTTTTTCTTCTAAGTCATGATTTAGTTTCAGTGCTATTCCAGGCAAATGTGAGCACATTTTGTCATCCTGTGGTGACCTTCGTAAATATGCAGCTCGCGGTGCTTAAATCAACCAATGACAAGGATTTTTCGTGAATGCTTGTTCATTCCAATTTACGGCGTCATTCGTCAAGAGACGAGAGAGCGATCTCTGCATGACTTTGAGAGCTGTAAATTCTATCGCATGCTACGCAATAATTCCTGAATCTCATCTTCTCAGCGGCTTTGCATATCAATACCCAGCCTTTTCTCACCTTGCTAAAGAAGTGTCGCGGGGTTTTTTTCAGTAATAACATCACAGCACATTTCAACTCTGACCTCAGTAACCAAACGATGTCGTGCAAATTTCATAACTAAGGCATACATTCTCCTTCTATTACATTTATTAGATGCGGAGCATCTTATACTCGCGCCTTGTAGTGCGCCGTCCGCGCCGTCCGCACCGCTTCTCGAACATTCGACAGCTGACGCGCGCGCATGCGCCGTCGCGCCGTCGCCCACTCTTCCACCATCTGTGCATCCCTTCCTCCTCTACACACCACGCGCGCTTCACTCCTCCACCATCTGTGCACCCTTCCTCCTCTACACACCGCGTTCGACATCTACAATTCTCCTGATTCTCCAGTGGACGCGCATGTGGCGTCGCGCTTCGAGAACATTCAACAGCTGACAGTGCATGCGCCGTCGTGCTGTATATATACTCAAGGTCGGCGCTCGCTCGCTCAGTTGCCGCTCGTCGGTTGGTTTGTACGGCGCGTCGACGTCCAAGGTCGCGGTGAAATGAATTCCAACGAATCCACAAACACAATGATCGACGTCCCTTCGACCAGCGCCGCCCTTTCGCATACGTGTGTACGTGTTCACTCATTTAACACCCCCTCCTACAACCACGTTAACCAATTTAGCCATCGACCCAAGTAAGTCGCAATTAACACCCCATTTCACAACCACGTTAACCAATTTAGCCATCGACCCAAGTAAGTCGCACTTTAACACCCCGTTAACCAATTATATGGTCCGCATCCTCCCTCAGTGTTCCCCCGAGGGAAGCTGCGGGCATTTTTTTTTAGGCGTAAATACTCCATACCGCATTTCTGCTTGGATTTTCAACTGCAATGAATTGAAAGTACCAAAATAACTAAATTCATGTTCCTGTTACAAATTATACTATAAAACACTTTAATCTATAAGTGCAGTCAAAGCAATGAGGCTAAAAAAGTAAAAACAGTGGGGTCCATCTGATAAAGGTGCCAAAGAACATGAAATGAAGCAAATAAAATGCAAAATTTAAAAAGTAAACATATAGAGCTTTTTATAAAAGAGTTTATCGTACATTTGTCTTTCCTTATTGACCAGATTGAATAATACTTACTACTGTAATCAAAGCCCTTGCAAGTGTCAGCATTTAGACCCACGCTAAGCATGCCTGCAACAAACAAAATACATCAAACTGGCTCAAACATTCATACGTGAA